>SJXQ01002359.1:0-81044 GCA_006408695.1 Aepyceros melampus
TCACATTCCAAGATGTCTGGCTCTAGATTAGTATATATATATATATATATATATAAGAGTTGGGGGAGAATACTGATCTCAAAATGATTAGAAGAAGTGCTTCCTCACTTCTGGAGATGGGACAGGGAATGAGGAATGGCAGTCAGGAGGGATTATCTGAACTTGGATTTTTTATAGGTATTACTTGTGTAATTAAAAATAATTTTCTTAAATAATGTTAAGCATTACCAAAGGATATGCAATTTAAAATATCAAATAAATCTCTTTTGTAGTTACACAGCTTTCAAATGGACAGTCTGCAAAAAGACTGCCATCACACCATTATAAATAGCCTCCAAAATGCCAATTTTCACTTTCAAATAAAATTCACAGTTTAATCAAGGTCAAAGAAATCTTCTGTTGGAACTTTGAGAGTGTTATACTGAAGGGGAAAAAAGAACAGCTGAATTATTCTGATACTGCTATATCATAAGAAATGGAAGTCTCATGGAGGTTGTACAAAATCGGCTATTTAAAACTAGTTTTTAAAACAAAATTCAGTCTGTTCCTTCTAATTTTATCACAAACAGTCTCTTAAAATTGCTGAAATAAAGTGATGAACTAAAAACACAACCTATCTAAAAACATAGGTATTAATTTAGCAATCCTGAAATCAACAAGTCTCAACTAATGAATAAACCATGTTTATGAAGGATATGCTACTGCTGCAGAAAAAGGGAATCCCATAGATGACAGTTTAAGATTAAAGAAAAAATTTTTTTAAGTAGAGCCATCTGAATTATTAGATGCTTTTGTTATACCATTGAAGGCAGGTAGGCATATGTTCAAAAAGCTAGCATCAGTGCCAGTGCAATTACAGAGCAAAAAGCCCTTTCCACAAAAGCACCACAGCAAGAAGAGTAAGTGTGAAATGGCTTCAGAACAGAGCTTCAAGAAATTCTACTTTTGCCTTTTAAAATATAAACAAATAACCTCCTTCCAGACACATAATTAACCATTTTAATAACAAATAGTTCCTCAATCTCTGATGAAATATACTGACCAATGTATTTTAACTTGTCTAAAATAACCAACTTTCTTCTAAAGTCTAACTCCGAAATGTAGACTGAGATTACAAAAATGGTGGCAAGGACTTGGACTGGCAGCATTCTATTTCTTGAGTTAGGTGTGGGCGTCCAGGTGCCTATTTTATTGTTTCCTAAACTTTCATTTGGGCTTCTCAGGTGGATCAGTGCTAAAGAAACTGCCTGCCAATGCAGAAGACATGGGTTCAATCCCTGGCTCGGGGTGATCCCCTAGAGAAGGAAATGTCCAACTCACCAATATTCTTGCTTGGAAAATTCCATAGACAGAGGAGATGGAAGGGCTACTGTCCATAGGGTTGCAAAGAGTTGGACACAAGTTAGAGACTAAACAACAAACTTACATTCATAATTCATGCAATACAGACATTAAAGATATTATAACTCAAAAGATCTATTTAACCAGAACAATAACTGAAAGATGTGCCAGGACTAAAGTGAAACACTTGTTTATCTTAAAACAACTGCCTAGTCACTCACTTCTTAGTTTTTTCTATTACCCTCACCACATATTCTCTTATTTACTCCTCTGCAATACAGGTAAACCTCAGATACCAAAGCTTCAAGGAACGAGTGATTGTTGACAGCCACATGCTCATCAGAGCTGAAACATTCCTTACCTCATTTAAATTATTCTATACCAAAGCATTCATGCTGAGAATAATATACTGTTTCTCGGCTATCTCAGAGTCTTTCATTTTAGGCACTACATTCATACTCTCAGGGCCTCTGAAAGGTAGCTGCAGGTCTGCTTCTAATCCAAGCCCTTCAGGGGACATAGCATACAAGCCACATCCAAAATGGCTGCCGATGGGCATCTCCTCTCTATACCCTCATCTGTGTGCTCCTAGTTCCTGACAGTCCAACAAGTTAGAAGAATGAGCAACTGATATAAATCAGTCCTAATTTCCAAAGTTCAAGAAATGGGCCTGGAAAGGAAAAATTCCAGTTTGGATAAGAGTTTTTCTCAAATCCTATAGCACCCATTGCAAGTTTCTGTTCCAGTTCAACTCACCATTCAAATTTTTCTACTCAAAACATTAATTACCTGATGCTTACTAGCACTGTATTTAGGACAGTGTGAATATCAAATTAAAAAGTCCTGTCAAGAGACCAGGACTTCTGGTGAAAAAAATTTCACAGTGAACTATTTTTCCCTCTAAAGGTTCCTATGTTGTATGAGATTTGAAATAAAGGAATAGCTATGCCTGGATCTTTATCATTTTTGTAAAACCCTTTCTCCCCCACCCTGGTTAATGACTAAAATCTCTAATATTGCCTTTCAGCAAATACTTTTTTTTTTTTTTTTTAAAGAAAGCTTGTGCTGCTAACAATCTTAAGTAATCCTTCCCTTATCTAGTTCTCTGATGTCCAGTAAGTACATCAGTCACCAGCCACGGTTAGCTACCAAGCACCTGAAATGTGGCAAATCTGAACAGACATGTTAATGGAAAATATTTCATTAGTACTTTTATGCAGATTCCACGTTGATATGATACTGTTTTAGATATGCTGGGTTCAAAACATTATTTATATTTTTGAATGTATGGCATATTATTCAGTTGTAAAAAATAATGAAATTGGACACATGCTACAGCATGGATGAAACGTCAATACACGCTAAGTGAAGAAAGCCAGACACAGAAGAACAAATATTATGTAATTCCACTTACATGAAATACCTAGAACAAGCAAATTAAGAAAGACAGAAAACAGAACAGAGGCTACCAGGAACTAGGTAGGAGAAACCATACAGTCCAGGCTCTGCAGGAAAGGTGCCGTCCTCAAGGTAGGAAGAGGGGCTGTGAGAGTCACCTCAAATCTCAGTATAGAGGACATACACGCTGCTAGCGAATAAGTTTATGGTTTTTAAAGTAACTCTAACGACCAACTACCCAATATAAACCCACAAGGAAAACCCCACTTAGCAAACCAGTTTGCTACTATTAAGTTTAAAAGACAAGTCTTATTTTTTCCTGCTGAAGAATGGATTTGAAGAGGACAAGAATAACCTGAAACCTCATAACCATTTCCACAAACCATTCCACAAGTGCTTTGTAACAGACGTCTTCCAAATACCCTGACAGATACAATCAGTTTTGTGATGAGAGCACTTCTCTACATCAAAGATACAACTTTACCAAGGTGACACAGTACACAGAGAAGTAAACAAGTCAATGTTCTTCTGATTTATAGGTTTCAGTCCTCTAAATTTAATGAGGTTTCCAAGTCTCAATTTATACATAGCCATGTCCTCTTGCCTGGAAAATCCCATGGACAGGGGAGCCTGGTAGGCTGCAGTCCACTGGGTCACTAAGAGTCAGACACAACTGAGCAACTTCACTTTCACTTTCACTTTCATGCATTGGAGAAGGAAATGGCAACCCACTCCAGTATTCTTGCTTGGAGAATCCCAGGGACGGGGGAGCCTGGTGGGCTGCTGTCTATGGGGTCGCACAGAGTCGGACACAACTGAAGTGACTTAGCAGCAGCAACATGGACTGGAGAAGGAACTGGCAACCCACTCCAGTATTCTCGCCTGGAGAATCCCATGGACGGAGGAACCTGGTGGGCTGCAGTCCACGGGGTCGCAAAGAGTTGGACACGACTGAGCGACTTCACTTCCTATGGACAGGGGAGCCTGGCAGGCTACAAGCCATGGAGTTGCAGAGTCAGCCACCACTTAGCGACTGAATACCAACACAAAAACAATACCCTGCCTTCTAACTTAAGAGAGATATTTAGTTTTGTTGCACATTTAAGACAATGAACTGGTTTTGAACCTCTGAACACAGAAGAGGGTATGCTATAATAAACGATTTGCAATTCGTTTATCTAAGAGTTGTCAGAAGGCAGATTCCAAATATATCAAGCATATTAACTAAAAATCAAATACACAATGAAATAAAAGATAGAGGAATTTCAGGGAAACAAGGATAAAAAAGGATTTAACTCAGATGACTTTACCAGAACTAAACCTACTTTCAGGAAGTCAAAGTAGAAATAGCATCACAGTCTTTCTTTGACTTCAACATTTAAGGAAGGCTTATAAGGCTATTCACTAACATAGAATAAAAATAATAACAACTACAACCACAGGATTACCTGGTGGCTCACCAGGAAAGAATCTGCGTGCAATGCAGCAAAGATAGGAGATGCAGGTTTGATCGTTGAGTCGGGAAGATCCCCTGGAGGAGGAAATGACAATCCAGTATTCTTGCCTGGAAAACTCTATGGACAGAGAAGGCTGGCAGGCTACAGTCTGTGGGGTCGCAAAAGAGTCAGACATGACTGAACACGCACACACAACCACAGTAACAGCAGTAACACTGACATCAAACTCCCTGCCTGCTATCTGCTCTGAGGACTTTCCTTTATTATTAGCTCATTTCATCTACATAAACCCTTCATGGAGTCAGTAGTGTAATTATTGATATCATCCCTGTTTACTTATGAGGAAACAGAGGCACAGAGAAAGTAAGTAACTTTGCCCAAGGTCACACAGCTAATAAACAATTGGTAGCGCACAGAGACAAACCCAGGCAACCTGGCTCCAGAAGCCACTACTATATATACTACCGCTTCTCATAATAGCCAGGGAAGGGGGACAATAGGGGTGTTGTCACAATATTTATGGTGGGTCCCAGTCGCTCAGAGGTGAAGCCAGTAAAGAATCTGCCTGCAATGCAGGAGATGAGGTTCAATCCCTGGGTCAGGAAGATCCCCTGGAGAAGGGAATGACAACCCACTCCAGTATTCTTGCCTTGAAAACTCCATGGACAGAGGAGCCTGGAAGACTACAGTTCATGGTTTCACAAAGAGTCAGTCAGACACGACTGATCAACTAACACTTTCACTTTCAAATGTCATAAACGAACTTTAAAAATTGTAGAAACTAAGCATACTTATTGGGCCCTCCTCCATCCACTGGGCAATACTCTGGGGAAACTTCAGTAACAATAACTCACAAGTGTGGCAAAACTGTCAAAATGAAATAAACCAATTTTACTGTACAGCTAAAAAATAAAAACAAATGGAATGCCTAAAAACTGCAAACCAATTGCCAATCACAGATCTTTAGTTTTACATGGAGTTCAGTAACATACTGAGCAGAATGAAGTGCTGCTCCACAAACCACACTCAGTGGTAAACAACTGTGGGAAAGGCAAGGGAGGAGGATGCAGGGCTGTGTCTTGCCACAGTTTCCTTAATCCTGGAGTTTCTTCTCCTTAATAAGCTCCACTACATGGTGTCTGATTCGACATTCATGGATTTTTCAAGACACTGGCTTTCCCTACACAGGGACCATCTCATCTACACACTGTGCCAACATCTGAAGGCCTGCCTCTGTAGATGGCACTTCGGGAAAAGATTAGGTACAGAGGTTCCTGCTGCATCACCTGTGAGGCCTCCAGGGATTATCACGTTCTGGCAAATTGTCATCGCATCCAAGCATGCAAAGTTTAATCAAGCTTTATTAGAGTCAACAAAAACTTTACTAAATCATCTGTACAATTACTGTTTTCATTTTTAATTAAGGCAAATTTTACATAAAGAAAAGTTCACCCTTAAGTGTTCAGTTCTGCAGATGTTCTGTGAGAAACAGACAATTGTGTAGGCAGCCCCATGAACAAAACACATTCGAGTTTCATGGTGCAGAACAATCCCCCTCCCCAAACTCCCTGCCACTCTACATCCAACCCTCCCCCCCCTACCCCTAGTTCCCAGCATCCTGCTCTTTCCATTACGAATGCAACTGTACAGTCTGTGTGTTTCTGAATCTGGCTTCCTTCACTTAGCATAGTACATGTTAGATCCATCCATTTGTTGCAACAATTTCATTTATTTTTAGTAGTTCATTTATTTTTATTGCTCAGCAATATTCCATTGCATGGAATGTGCCACAGTTGGCTTATCCATTTACCAGTTGAGAGAAAACTGAACAGTTCCCATTTTGGGCACTTATAAACAAACACAAGAAAAGCTGCTATAAAACCTGCATGCATGTTTTTGTATGAACATAAGTTTTAACTTCATTTGGGTAAAACCCAGGAGTGAGTCATATGGTCTGATGTGTGAAGGGGTCCAGTGGTTTCTCATCCTCTCCAGCACTTGGCACAGTTTCTATTTATTTGAACCATAACAAAACATGTATAGAAGTACCTCATTGGTAATTTACATTTCCCTGATGACTAATAAAACGGACCATCTTTTTATGGGCTCAACCATATTATCTTCTTTAGAAAAATGTTAGATCTTTTGTCCATTTTTTAAATGGGGTCATTTTCTTTTGCTCATTCTTTAAATGAGTCTGCAAAATTCTTTATATATTCTGGATAACAGTTCTTTGTCAGTTATGCGATTTGCAAATATTTTCTGCTACAGTCCATGGGGTCGCAGAGTCGAACACAACTGAGGACTTCACTTCACTTCTGTCAGTTTGTAGCTTCTCTTTCTGATAGCTTTAAGAGCCTCTTTAAAAAGCAGACTTTTATGGAAGTCCAACTTTTTTTTTTTAATGGATCATGCTTTTGATATCCTATCAAAGAAATGTTTGCCTAATTCAAGTCACAAAGATTTTCACCTAATGTTTTTTCTAATAGTCTATAGTTCTACATTTAAGCCTATAATCCATTTTGAGGTTTTTTTTTACACACTGTGAAGCTAAGTATTGATTACTATTTTCTTTTTATTACTTGATCTGACGTTCTGGCACTTATCACAGACAGTATTTTTTTTGACAACTGTTTTTTAAACACCTCTGTTTAGCCTAAGAATGTAATAGTAAACAAGACGGTACAACATAATTAAGTCACTAAAGTCCACAGTTAGCAGGCTAAAAAAAGAGTAATAAGTTCATGCACCATGGCAAGAGAAGGGACTGAGCAGCTAACAGCTAGGAGGGATGTTATTTATACTAAGCGATAGTTGATCAGGCAGAGAATAACATTCTAGGAAGAGGAAATACCACAAGCAATATACAAAGATTTAAAAGAATAAGGCTTATTCAGGAAATAACTATGGGGCAGGGGGAGGAATTCTTCTTAACCACTTTGTATGCATGGCAGACACCACTGCATGCTAGCATTTTGGGCAGGATGTTTTAAGGAACTAAAAAGCTAAAAATCTCATTAAACAAAAAAGCAACAAAAATCAATCCAATCACTACTACAGTATAATGTTTCTGCACCGATGACAGCAAGAGAAACAATTAAGTAAAAAGGCCTTCAGAATAAGCTGACAACCCCCAGCCTAGAAGGTGCCCCCGCCCCTCCTCCAACTGACTCTCCCCAAGACAGGCAGGAGAAGAGACACAAAGGCACCCAATAGAGCCTGCCTCCCTCAGGGGGCCTTCACTTGGCCCTCCATCCCACAGGGATCTTTCATTACCACCAAGGAACCAGCAATAGCACCTGTTCAAATTAGAACTGCCACCTTCCAGACCCTGTTCAGCCCAGTTAGGATCAGGCAAGGCACATCACCAGAACACTAATCTGCTCTCCTTTCCCAGTCCTTACTCCGGCCCTCGGGGACTCCTCCCCCAATGCCCACTGGAACTTAAGGATCCTATGCCAAGTCTCTAAAAGGATTGTTTCTTGCACTAACAGAACCGGTGGCCCTGAGGACACAACTACTTTTGCAGATCCTGGGAATGGAGGCCCTTCTTCCAATGTCCCTCTTCTGCAGGGCCAAATGGAGGTGGGGCTACTACTGTCACTGTCCCCAGACTCAGACTTTCCCATTCTTACGACTTATTACTGGGTTCGGATAGAAGAGCACAGTTCTTCCAAGTAAAGTTTAAATTTCCCATAACCCTCTTCAACTAAAGGTTTCATCCCATCTCAACATTTTGAACAGCATTTTATCTACATAACTTTTTTAATGAAATATTTCCCACATAACACATGATAATACATGTTTCCATGTGGGAAATACATATTTCCCACATAACACATTATGATCCCATATAATAACATGATGGCTAAAACTCCTGTTTTAAGAATTTCATATTAACCTTTTTGAAAAAGATATTGGTAAAATAACTTATCAGATATTAAGAATAGAGAATAATAAATCTTGTAAAATCAACTGCTCTCTGGATAAAACTGCATCTATATCCATTACACTTACTATTTGCAGAATAAATAACACTTTCTTCACTGAAACCATAGCATTTTCTTCTATCCTATCCCACATGCTCCACACATCAGAACACACCCCACAGTACTCTGGAAGAGTAGTCCAGAGACTGGCAGCCGGAGAAAAGAAGTATAGATTTTAAGGGAATTCCCTGGCAGTCCAGTGGTAGAACTTGACACTTTCATTGTTGTGGCCTGAGTTCAGCCCTTGGCTGGGAAACTAAAATCCCACAAGCCATATGAGGAGATTAAAACACACACACACGTGAAGGAGACCTGACAGGTCATCTGACCATATCTATCATTTCTTATGTTTGCAAAATTCATCTTCCCTTCTCCCTCCCCTTGGCACAAATCCTGGATGGCAAGGTCCTCCTCTCTCTGTTCCTAAGAACTGAAACACAAGGCCCCTGACACAGGAGGCACCCAATAAAAGCTGCTGATAATGATACCAGATTAACAGGTAACTTTCAGTTGTTATTCTTCCCAACTCCTGTAGCACCTGACACCCTCCCTTTTAGTCCTTATTCCTCCTTTCACAACCTAAGTATCAAGCAACTTCACTCAAAAAATCTCAGTAATAATCTCAGGACTGAACTTGGAGTCATGAAACCTGTGTTGAACCCCAAGCCCTCGTTAGTTTGAGGGAAAGATGCTAAAATTTGTTAGGTCTCAGTCCTCTGAAATTTAATATATGAGATTTGGCACTCTGATGCTCTATAATTTTTTCTGTTTAACTAAACTTAATGCTTTCTTTCTACTATTATCCTTTACCTTGTCATTTTTTAAGGCCTACCATTAAAAAAATCAGAACCTAAAAGAATACGACAGCTAACCTATCTATTTCTAGTTAAGGAAAATCAGTACACTGTGGTCACTTTACTTTAAAGAAGAACTTTAAAAATTAGAAATAATATTGTATCATGAGCCAAGAGAGATGAAATGGCCCCCTCATATCGAAAGAAGCATAACCCACTTTTATACAATGCTTTTCAGGAATGCAGGTCACCAAAATGGCTCCGTTTAATACAGTCATAAAATGTAGACTACTACAGGATGGTTGGACTGCGCAAGCAACACACAATCCTTCATAGAAACATTCCCTCTGAGCCTGTGAGCATTTGGGTGTGCCAGAGTTTAACATGACACTTGCTCATGAGAACTTGGAGCACAGCTACTAAACTCTTGTTTATCAGCAGGCAGTGGCAGGTCACAGGAAACTTCTAGTGAAAAAGTCTCCTTCCTCACAAGCATTCTAATTTTTATTTGGGGGCCCACTGGTCTTGAACACGCACACTTTCCAACGAAGCTGACACCCTGGTGAATGTCCATATCACATTCCCCGGGAATGAATTCAGTGGCAGGTGACCTAAGCTACTGCAATCCAAACTTAAGACTACCATACAAATATTTATACAGTTCTAAAACATTTCCAAAATAAAAATGATCACTTCAATTCACAAGCACAAGAAGATACCATCATACTTGAATTACAGTATTTAGCAAGTAAACTTTATGCTTCAGTCTAATTTAAATGTACAAATTTATAAGACAAAATAGTAGAACAATAAATATTTCATGTAGTAAAATTTTAAATGTGACTTTTACAGCTGCATAGCATCATCATGACTAACACTGCTACAAACAAATGTTTCAATACAAACACAAATATGATTATAAAATATAACTTTCTGGCAAACAACAAAGGCACAGGCATAGGAGGGATGTAACTGTTTCATATGCAACAATTATTTTCAAGGCCAAAACGCAATCAAGTTGAGATTAATGCATGTTTAGCTCCATGTCAATATAAAACTTAAAATTACCTCATTAAGAAAAAGCTTAACATTTAACTTTGTGTGGCATTAAATCCACAAGTAAAATATATGGAAATAACAGGGAGAAAACTCATAATATGCAAGTTATTGTTAAGGAAGGTATTCAAGAATCAGAAAACTGAGATTTGAATTTTGACTCATTAGTATCTCTGATTCCTCAAACTACTCAGTCACATCTTTCATAAGTCTGTTTCATCTTCTGTAAAATGTTGTCAAAGTAATAATTTGATTCGTCCAATTAGATAATTACTCAGGAAAACCAGAACATAGGAAAAGTTGGAGAGGGGAAGTGGTGGTGAGCAGACAGTGGCAAATAAAGAAAGTTGGTGAAAACTATTTCAAACATTTCTACTATAAATTAGAAGTTGTTCTCTATTTTGCACCTTTCACAAATAGCTTTTTCAAATGACATTTTAAGAAAATAACTAGAGCTAATGATAAAAGTTTCACTATAATCTGAAAACATGAAATCTGCAATGGAAAACTCTGCTACAGTTCCAATGCAAGAGAACATTCATATCAAAATCCAGTGAGGACAATGTTAACTTGTTTATTTGATATCGATGGTACTGCTAATGTAGACGCATCCCACAAAGACCAAGAGTCAAATGAACCCATTGTTCAAGGCTGCTGGATGTAACAACGAGTTAACTGTGGCTCAGAAACTCATTTCATCATCCTGAAACTGTTCTGGCTCATAGTTCATGAGTCAAAAACAATAAACCAAAAAGCTTTAACAACTCAGACTGCCTATCCAGGTTATTCACCAGGCTTGGCACTCAATGACTTTTAGCCAATGCCAAAAATCGATTCTAACATCAAAGGATAAAGATTTATGACAGAAGAACATATTCAAACCCTAAAGGTGTAACAAGACTTTGCAGTACAATGGAAGCATTGTTGGAATAAGTACACACTATTTGGAAGCCAGATTCATTTCAACTTGAGACTGGCAAGCCTATTTATAAGTAAGACTTACTCAGATCATAAAAACTACAGGAAAGTGCCACCTTAAATTCTTTTTTGGAATAAGGCAGGATATGCATGTACGCATGCTAATGTAAACAGAAATGTCCTGCTCAAAGATTTGAGACAGACTTTTGTATTAACCCTTCATTCCCATTAGGTAATATCCTAATATGACTAATGGTAAGAAAACTGACAAACTGAAAAACTAAAATATTTGCTCTACCTTTTCAATATTGTGACTCTGGGAATCCATAGACCAGTGATACACACAGCAACCCACTCTAGGCACTTCAGGACTACCCTAGCCCCAAGTAGCTATAAGTAATTGCTATGTGAGACCTACAGATAACCTAGAGACACACATCTCCTTGCTAAAAGAAAAACTAAAAGCCTTCCAAGACTAAGATTGTAAAATCAAACTACAACACGGATTCCTGATCTAAAGATATAGACTATCACTCTAGTCTAAACCCTAGAAGCATCTACACTGTGGCAACAAATAACTATTGTTCAACATGCTTTAGGATCAAGTATCTATTTTAATAAAGTTCTCTGTTCTCTGGGGTTCTAAAGGCTTGGAGAGATACAGGATATTTACTTATCAAAAATCCTGTTGCCTGTTACTTTATTACAGTGGTATATAAAAGATCATGGAAAGGAATTCATATACAGTTTATATTAAACAACATTTAAAAACAAAAGATTCTTCCAGATAAAATATGCTCTCTTCCTTATTCTTATGCTTTATTAATCCATTCTTCTGTTCATTTAACATGCTTAGAGAACCAACAAAAGAGGAGCCCCCAAAAAACCAGAATACTTCCCACCAAGGTCCATACATTATTTAGTTTTAAGAGCCAGAGGCAACGATGAGAACTGTGCTGGATTTCTTTTCTTTAGTTTGCAGTTCAGTACAGTCAGATTTCAGCTTGCAGGGAGAGAAAAAGAGGCAGTGTTTTAGGCTTTTAAAGGACTTTATCAGGCCATAGATGGTCATCTATCTATGTACTCTCAGTCTGTCTTCAAAAATACCAAAGTTTCAAAACATTAATGAAACTCACAACAACTATGAATTATTATTATTACATATGACATATTGCTGGAACCAAACTGTTTAGATAGAAATTTTAACCTCAGGAGACCACACCACAATCATCTGGTCAACTCTTTTAAACCAAGCAAAAAACATTGATTTAAAATCTCATGGAGGAAAGAGGGAGTTTTCTACCCTTAAAAAAGCAGGATACTCTGCCTGAACAAAGAAAAAAAAGAAACAGTCATGTAGAAAGACTGCTGGCTAACTGCCGCCCTCTGGCTGGCAAGATGCCACCGTTCGGCTGGAAAAGCATTTAACCAAAACATTCATTTACAAATGTCTCTAGCTGTGATGCATTTTTAATGTTGTATACATTTCTAACTTAAGTAGAAAACAACTTTTAAGAAGACAATGAGGAACAAAGTCAGAAATTCTGCAGGATTAAAATTAAAACACTATCACAGGAACATTTATTTAAAAGAAAATAATACTAAGAAGGGGGAGATGTATCAACACTTACAATACTGAAAAAAGAAATGCTAGAACACAATGTGATTACAGAAATGCAAATGTAAATTAATGGTCAGGTGTCAAATCATCATATCATTCTAGCTCTGAAAAAAGGAACATAAGCCTTTCCCTCTATGCTTACTGGAAAAAGAGATCTGAATATTAGGCAGGTGCAACTGAACATGGCCTAGAAACAAAAAGGTCTCAGCTCAAAAGGAGGTTTTAGTGTAAGAGCTGGACCATATAATGTAAAAGAGATCATGAACTATCTTGGAGGGAGACTTAAGCATGATTTCCCCAGTAGGGAAAAGGGGGGATCAACTGAAGCAATTAATTTTAGTGCTATAGTAGTCTTACTACTGAAAATTTTAGAAGTACAAATGTCATTACATCTGCCAGGCTTTTCTTCATGCAAGCAGGTCTTATTGTTAAAAAAATATTTTTTATGATCTTTTAAAAAGGATAAACAAATGATAAATCAAAACCAAGCATAAAGAATCAAACAGCTTCCAATGTATAATAAGTGCTTTACTTTATAACTTAAGTCTATGAAGCTGGTGACTTAGGACTCCTACAAATACCAATAAGAACAAAAAGATGAGAAAAGCTTCCGACCCCCTTACAGCACTCACTGGCAGTGCCATCATTTGCCAATAGGTGTATTCTATTTTTTTTTTTAAATTTTCTCCTGTTGTTTCAAAGTATTATTTAGATCTCACCTTTTTTTTTTTTTTCACTTGTGTTGGAGTCATTACTTTGGTGATTATTTTTACTCCAAAAATGTTATCTGAGTACAAAATTAAAACACTGTGATTTTTAATGGTGGTTAGAGCAGAACAAATTATTTTATACAATTAATATATTTTTATTTTTTAAGGTACTTTTTAAATGATACAATTTCTCCTTTAGAAGTGAGCTCCCTCAGGTAAGCTCTCCAAGTTTACCACAGCACAGTGGTCAGTCGTGCATATGCAGAGGGCACTCTGCTTGATTCTGGGATTGGTCCAGAGTGAGGCAGAGTTCCAATGCATGAAAAGCTTTAAAATTCTCCCTTAAGGAGGTTTCATCTGCCAATACCATTTCCAAGTGTATTTTTCAAAAGTTGTTAAATTTCGGCATAAATACTGGAATCCTCAAAATCAGTCATTTCAGAAAAAACTAATTTCAACTGATCCCTGCACATCTTTGTTTTGATCAAGTCACATAGCTTTTCTTCAGCTTATTAAAAAAAAAAACATTCTACCTAAAATAGAGTTGTATTTTTTTAAATAACAAATAAATACACTGCTTGTAGAAACCTGGGAAACTAGGTGTCATATATCAATTTTCATTATCATTTCTCCACAAATGCTGCTGCTGCCATTCCTGTCCATATGCTTCCTCTTGCCAACGTTGTCAATTCCTCAATTTCAGCATTTAATTTATGTATTAAACACTCCATTGCTTCTTAGCCTTTATTAGCGTTGGATGATATCGTACTTGGCATCAGCTCTTCAAGGTAACTGTGGAGCCTGACTCCTTTCACAGTAATTATGGCTTCTTGAGTCAAAATAGCTTTTTCTGGGGCTTAAGGATGTGGTTTGTATGTAAATCTCTCATCTACTGAAACCTTATTTGTAAATGAAACATTCACAGATTTAAGTTACACTGTTTTCTCTATGGCATCCACTATAGAATATTCTTGCACATATGTTTTGGTTCTTACTGCACCAATAATAAATTTCACAATGGAAAGCAGTCCCTACTGTGTGCTGAGAAGTACATGGCTATGCAACATTTCAGAGGGATCTATGTGTCTGTCCAGAACATCAACTCAAATCACACTCTGGTTCAATAGGGTTTGAGTATTTCTGCATTGCAGCTATTATAACGATTTCCCATGGGTGGTCAAAGACGTGCTCCAAAGTTCAGATCTTAATGGTGCCGGCAGCCAGCACAGTGTCCAGGCGGCATTAGGACACAATGAGGCAAAGAGGCCACTCTTGTCCCCACATGGCAGCCCCTAAATCTCACTTTTTACATTATACTTTTATTAAAAAGACTCTCCTTGAGGATAAATAACCAAAGGCACACCTGTACGATGCTACAGCACAGTGTCTTGAGAAGCCTTTAATAAATATCAGTAAATATGAGGCCACACAGAAATCTAGATAAATTTGAGAGTCAATTCCTAGGCAGGTTGATAAGAAGTCCAGGAGAACTTCTTCTCTCCTCCCAAGGAGGAGAGGGATATGGGGCTCTTGAGGAGATAGCGGTCTGGAATTCTCGAGGTGGAGGAAAGGACAAACTTTTTTTCTACATTCCTTAGTAAGGATTATATAATATCAATGTATCCTCCTTGAAGACAGTTTCTCCTTCTGAAAAACCATCTGACTAATCCAGCTATGATGGACTGCGCAGAAGCACGCCTGCTGCAACAGACCGCACAGAAGCGCCCTGGGTGCGACGGACCACGCAGAAGCCTGGCCAAGAGGAGCTAACCCTCGCCCAAGGTCAGGGGTGGCGACCAAGAGTACCAGGCTGCGTTGGCACAGGAGTGGCCAAGAGGAGCTACCCCACGTCCGAGGTCATGGCAGGCGGCTGAGAGGAGCTACGCCTTGTCCAAGGTAAGGAGCAGCAGCTGTGTTTTGCTGGAGCAGCCGTGAAGAGATACCTCACGACCAAGGTAAGAGAAATCCAAGTAAGACGGTAAGTGTTACGAGACGGCATCAGAGGGCAGATAAACTGAAACCATAATCAGAAAACTAGCCAGTCTGATCACATGGACCACAGGCTTGTCTAACTCAATGAAACTAAGCCATGCTGTGTGAGGCCACCCAAGACGGGAGGGTGATAGTTGAGAGGTCTGACAGAATGTGGTCCACTGGAGAAGGGAATGGTTCTTGCCTTGAGAACCTCATGAACAGTATGAAAAGGCAAAAATAATAGGATTCTGAAAGGGGAACTCCTCGGGTCGGTAGGTGCCCAATATGCTACTGGAAATCAGTGGAGAAATAACTCCAGAAAGAATGGAAGGTTGGAGCCAAAGCAAAAACAATACCCAGTTGTGGAAGTGACTGGTGATAGAAGCAAGGTCTGATGCTGTAAAGAGCAATATTGCACAGGAATCAGGAATGTCAGGTCATGAATCAAGGCAAACTAGAAGTGGTCAAACAGGAGATAGCAAGAGTAAACATCGACATTCTAGGAAATCAGCGAACTAAATGGATTGGAACAGGTGAATTTAACTCAGATGACCATTATATCTACTACTGCGGGCAGGAGTCCCTCAGAAGAAATGGAGTAGTCATCATGCTCAGCAAAAGAGTCCATCATGCAGTACCTGGATGCAATCTCAAAAACGACAGAATGATCTGTTTCCAAGGCAAACCATTCAATATCACAGTAATCCAAGTCTATGCCCCAACCAGGAATGCTGAAGAAGCTGAAGTAGAACGGTTCTATGAAGACCTACAAGACCTTTTAGAACTAACACCCAAAAAAGATGTCCTTTTCATTACAGGGGACTGGAATGCAAAAGTAGGAAGTAAAGAATCACCTGGAGTAACAAGCAAATTTGGCCTTGAAACACAGAATGAAGCAGGGCAAAGACTGAGTTTTGCCAAGAGAATGCACTGGTCATAGCAAACACTCTCTTCCAACAACACAAGAGAAGACTCTACACATGGACATCACCAGATGGTCAACACTGAAATCAGATTGATTATATTCTTTGCAGCCAAAGATGGAGAAGCTCTATACAGTCAGCAAAAACAAGACCAGGAACTGACTGTGGCTCAGATCATGAACTCCTTATTACCAAATTCAGACTTAAATTGAAGAAAGTGAGGAAAACCACTAGACCATTCAGGTATGACCTAAATCAAATCCCTTATGATTATATAGTGGAAGTGAAAAATAGATTTAAGGGACTAGATCTGATAGATCTACTCTATCTGATAGATAGAGTGCCTGATGAACTATGGATGGAGGTTCCTGAAATTGTATAGGAGACAGGGATCAAGACCATCCCCATGGAAAAGAAATGCAAAAAAGCAAAATGGCTGTCTGGGGAGGCCTTACAAATAGCTGTGAAAAGAAGAGAAGTGAAAAGCAAAGGAGAAAAGGAAAGATATAAGCATCTGAATGCAGAGTTCCAAGGAATAGCAAGAAGAGATAAAGTCTTCTTCATCAATCAATGCAAAGAAATAGAGGAAAACAACAGAATGGGAAAGACGAGAGAGCTCTTCAGGAAATTAGAGATACCAAGGAAACATTTTATGCAAAGATGGGTTTGATAAAGGACAGAAATGGTATGGACCTAACAGAAGCAGAAGATATTAAGAAGAGGTGGCAAGAATACACAGAAGAACTGTACAAAAAAAGTCTTCATAACCCAGATAATCACGATGGTGTGATCATTCACCTAGAGCCAGACATCCTGGAATGTTAAGTCAACCGGGCCTTAGAAAGCATCACTACAAACAAAGCTAGTGGAGGTGATGGAATTCCAATGGAGCTATTTCAAATCCTGAAAGATGATGCTGTGAAAGTGCTGCACTCAATATGCCAGCAAATTTGGAAAACTCAGCAGTGGCCACAGGACTGGAAAAGGTCAGTTTTCATCCCAATCCCAAAGAAAGGCAATGCCAAAGAATGCTCAAACTACCGCACAATTGCAGTCATCTCACATGCTAGTAAAGTAATGCTCAAAATTCTCCAAACCAGGCTTCAGCAATATGTGAACCGTGAACTTCCTGATGTTCAAGCTGGTTTTAGAAAAGGCAGAGGAACCAGAGATCAAATTGCCAACATTTGCTGGATCATCGAAAAAGCAAGAGAGTTCCAGAAAAACATCTATTTCTGTTTTATTGACTATGCCAAAGTCTTTGACTGTGGATCACAATAAACTGTGGAATATTCTGAATGGGAATACCAGACCACCTGACCTGCCTCTTGAGAAACCTATATGCTGGTCAGGTAGCAACAGCTAGAACTGAACATGGAACAGACTGGTTCCAAATAGAAAAAGGAATATATCAAGGAGTACATCAAGGCTCTATACTGTCACCCTGCTTATTCAACTTATATGCAGAGTACATCATGAGAAACGCTGGACTGGAAGAAACACAAGCTGGAATCAAGATTGCCGGACGAAATATCAATAACCTCAGATATGCAGATGACACCACCCTTATGGCAGAAAGTGAAGAGGAACTATAAAGCCTCTTGATGAAAGTAGAGAGTGAAAAAGTTGGCTTAAAGCTCAACATTCAGAAAACGAAGATCATGGTATCTTGTCCCATCACTTCATGGCAGATAGATGGGGACACAGTGGAAACAGTGTCAGACTTTATTTTTGGGGGGCTCCAAAATCACTCAGATGGTGATTTCAGCCATGATTTAAAAGACACTACTTGGAAGGAAAGTTATGACCAACCTAGATAGCATATTAAAAAGCAGAGACATTACTTTGCCAATAAAGGTCCATCTAGTTAAGACTATGGTTTTTCCAGTGGTCATGTATGGATGTGAGAGTTGGACTGTAAAAAAAGCTGAGAGCCGAAGAATTGATGCTTTTGAACTGTGGTGTTGGAGAAGACTCTTGAGAGTCCCTTGGACTGCAAGGAGATCCAACCAGTCCATTCTAAAGGAGATCAGTCCTGGGTGTTCACTGGAAGGATTGATGCTGAAGCTGAAACTCCAGTACTTTGGCCACTCATGCAAAGAGTTGACTCATTGGAAAAGACCCTAATGCTGGGAGGGATTGAGGGTAGGAGGAGAAGGGGACGACAGAGGATGAGATGGCTGGATGGCATCACAGACTCGATGGACGTGAGTCTGAGTGAACTCTGGGAGTTGGTGATGGACAGGGAGGCCTGGCATGCTGTGATTCATGGGGTCGCAAAGAGTCGGATGCGACTGCGTGACTGAACTGAACTGAATCCTGTTATCTTAAAATATATATTATGGGAGTGGGTCTGGTAAGATCTTTCTATTGTTAGTTCTAATCCTGTCATCTTAAAATGTAAATTGTGGGAGTGAGTCTAGTAAGACCTTGAGACCTTCTTTTGACTTATTGTAATAAGCAATTTAAAAAGTATCTAATTCCCTTGCTAAGACTAGCAAGGGGGGAACTCTCCATCCCCCTTCTGATGTCTATGTCAGAAGCTTTCCAATGTCCTCTTTCACTTTAATAAAACTCTGCTACAACAAAGCTCTTGAGTGATCAAGCCTGGTCCCTGGTCCTGAAGCTAAATCTTCTTTGGAGATCACAAATCAGACATCATTCACTGTAAGCTATCAAATTTATATTCAAAATCATTGTTTAAGTGGTAAGTCTATGAGGTTTTTCCTTATTCTACATTTCTAAATATTCTGTATTTGACTATAAATATAATCAGAATGCTTTATTTTTTATAGTTTGATAATATTTTAACAATGAAGGGTATATACAGTAATGATTAAGAATATGGGCCAACTGCCTGGACTTGAATGACAGCTCCTAAAATTCAACTTACTTACTATCCCTAATCATCATCTACCAAAACAGAATATAATAAGAATACCTATCTAAAAATTGTAGTGAGGATGACACAAAATAATCCATGCAAAAGTATTTGGCAAATAGAAGGCCTTAATACATATCAGTCAACAGCTTCACTGTTAAGAGTTGTGGGCTTATCACCTGAATATGTCCCAGAGTTACAAGTTAGGGGTTAGAGATTTTCTTGCTCTGCCTAGAGGTCATAATACTTCATATACTGTTTTCATTTAAAAAAAAAAAAAAAAAAACTGCATCAAGGGTAATTTAAAAATATGCAGGAAATAAGCCCTGGCCTTTCAAGCAACAACTAACTGTGAAACAGACTGAGATGACACCTGAGTACTCCTTCCACTCCCCCTCAGAATCACTCACAGGGCTGTGCTGTGGCAGGGCTCTCAAAAACCCATTTCAGGGCATGCTGGCTGCTTTCAAATGTAAAATGTTCATCCTGTTTATATGGAAAGTGCTGTATTACTAGAACTTCAAGAGCAATCAACAGGTGAAGGAGGTGGTACCTTAATGGATGGTAGACAGGTACAAACCTCTAACTGTATCGACGTTAATCTTCATTCTGATGACCAACTAAAAGGCTGTAATGCAACCCAACAGTATTTTTCTGTTTTTAACATAATTCCTATGATAATATTTCTACTTACAACACTATTGTAAACACTTAATATGTAGTAATTTATTTAGTCTTTACAACTACGCTTTGAGGGAGATATTTTTAGGATTCCCAGGTACAGCTGAGGGAACAGCAGCAAAGAGATGGGAAATGGCCAATCGCACGACTGAAATCCACACAGTATCTCTTCTCTGAAACTACTAGGCTGGTTGCAGCTTGGGGACTGGTACCAGTAACCACTTCCTATTACCAGAACGCTGTCTGGAGTGTCTAAACACTTGGCGTGTATACCTTGAATGTATCAGAGGGCAGAAAAGGGTAATCATGAGTGTCTGCTTATTCAACTAAAAGAATCTTTTCCTCAATAGAGTTATGAAGTGATCTCACCCTTTTTTTATTCAATCTGCATGGGAGCTATTTAAAGGGATATTGTTGGGCACCTACTTCCAGTACTCATTCATCTTATCTGAAAAAGAGTTGCAAAATTAATCTAACTACTTAAAACTTCATCAAAAATAAACAGGAGGAATCTCCTTCCCTCTAGCTGGAGCCCTCACCATTTCTTCCCCCACCAGAAACCCTGTCCCTGATGCCTCACACTTCTTGAACCTTCCACCCATCACTGCTGCAGTCAAGTTTCAAAAACAGCAAACAGATCCCACTACAGCCTTGCTTAAAGCCGTTCAGCACTGCCCTGTTTCCTCAGGCCACATTACTTTGCTTGTGATCAGTCCCCTATAAAATGTAAGGAGAGGAGATTTCCTTGGTGGTTCAGTGGTAAAGAATCTGCCTTGCAAGGCAGGTCACATGGGTATGATACCTGGTCAGGGAACTAAGATCTCACATGCCACAAAGCAACTAAACCAGCGAGTCACAATCACTAATACTGAAGCTCGTGTGCTCCGAAGCCCACACACCACTACTGCTGAGTCTACAAGCCACAGCTAGAGGGTACATGTGCCACACAGAAAGATCCCACATGATGCAAAGAAGATTCCGTGTGCCACAGTTAAGACCCAATGCAGCCAAATAAATAAATATTAGAAAATAAAAAAGCATTTAACAGCTCTATAAAAATATATATTAAAAAATGAGAATTATTGACCATATGTCTCCCCAAAAGTTGCACATAAATTTTACATAGTCACACTGAGAAAACAATTTACTTAATGTCTTAAAATTCCAAACATAAATAACAAAATTCCATCTCTAACTTCATAAATTAAAGATATTTCCAGGCAAGTCCATAAATATTTCCTGAACATAAGAAAAATTTAACCAAAAAGCCATAGAGCAGGACAGATTACATATCAAAAGTTTCAGAGGAATTTAGGAACTTCAGAATGATAAACTTTCCCAGTAGCAAAACACTTCATTTTATTCAAGCTCGTGTCATTAGCAGTTATTCTGCTAATGTCCTTGGAAATTCAATTCAACAGCACTTTGTTTTAGTTGTATATCTATATATCAAAGTTTTACGCAGTATCCTTAACCAACTCAAAGAAGTATAAACTGAAGAAACATGCCAAAGACCAAACCTTCAAAATAACTGCTGTCTACCTTCTACCAATAGGCCAAGCAGAGACAGATGTAGAGAGATCTGGTTCTGCAGCATCCACCCATCCACTAGATCAGAGCTGTAAGCCCAAATGTCTTAAGGGGACAGCCAGGCCTCTTGTAAGGTGAGCAGGGTGGGACTATGGCAGACCATCTAAAAGGGGCACAAACCAAAACCTAGGTCCAGGGCACAGCCATCATAAAAGAATGCAGATGCAGGCCAGAAAGTCTCATTTTTTCAGAATACAGAAATAAGGAATTTTTATGTGAAATATCTCAAGCTTCCAAGCATTGCCAGGCATGTGAACACATCAACAGGTGTGATCCAACCCACAAGCACCATTTTTCACCTCATGATAGTGTTGCTGCTACTGCTGCTAAGTCGCTGCAGTCGTGTCCGACTCTGAGACCCCATAGATGGCAGCCCACCAGGCCCCTCTGTCCCTGGGATTCTCCAGGCAAGAACACTGGAGTGGGTTGCCATTTCCTTCTCCAATGCATGCATGCATGCTAAGTCGCTTCAGTCATGTCCGACTCTGTGCGACGCCATGGACAGCAGCCCACCAGGCTCCTCCGTCCACAGAATTCTCCAGGCAAGAACACTGGAGTGGGCTGCCATTTCCTTCTCCACATGATAGTGTAGGTCTTACTTAATCATTTAACAGACAGGCGTGGCTCCGTGGTGCCAACCTTGCACCACACACTCTGCTAGGCACGGGGACAATCACTGAGTCTCATTCTACGTCCTCATCCAGTAGAGGAAAAAGCACACAAACACAACGCCAGGGACACTGTGGTCAGTGCAATAACAGAGCAGGTAGAGGGCATGAAGCAGTGAGAAAACGACTCCTGAGTCTGCAAGAGAAGTAGTCCAAGAGGTCAGGGAAGTCTTCCCTGGAGCTTTTTGGCTAGAAGGACTGAGCCAAACAGGAAAAAGGCAGAGAGGCTAGGCTGCAGCTTGACACTTCGGATGTAAAGAAATGTAAAGTGTGAGGCTAGGAAAATAAAACTGGAACATCTCAGACCTGCTGGGTCCATGACTCAGACAGGATTTTGGGAGTGGGCTAAGGTGGTGGTGGTGGTGGTGGTGGTGGTTCCTGAGCAGTTAAGCCAACTGAAGTTCAGGGAAGAGGGATGAACTGAACACAAATGCAGGAAGCAGATAAAACCATGAAGATGGATCATGTATCAGTGCAAAGAAGGCAGCAAGTCTGAAAAATGTGTTCAGAATTTTAATAATAATGTAGTAAAACGTTATCCCTTTTAATGTATACTAAGTTGGGAAAAAATAAAAACCGTCACATACAGTGAAAAAGACTTCGTTATCACCCATAATCCTACACCAACTGCTATGCATTTTCTTTCCATCTACAAATATCCAATGACATTCTTCTGTCCAGTCTTTAATCTACTTACTTTTCCTTTGATTCTAATTTTTATCTGCTTAGACTTCTCCATTTTGTCTTATCCATTATAAGCTTTCTCAAACCTTTTGTGGAATGAAATGGAGCATAAAAAAACTAAGTTATGTGTCAGTTTAAAAAGCCAAACCAACCTTTCCACAAACACAATATTTATGTCAACTGCTTCAGCCTTTTCACATAGCACAGAATAGAAAGAGAAACACTTTTTATTCTTTTCCACCAGAGAAACCACAAACTAGGAAAGGTTTGGCTGTGTACATAGTATAACCCTGCCTGTCTTAGTTGACAAAAAAATCTTCCAGAAGTGAAGAGCTATTTTGTGCAAAGAATTATTATCAAGAAGGTGAAAAGACAATCTATAAATGGGAAAAAATATTTGCAAATCATCTGTCTGATAAGGGTCTACCACCCAGAATAACTCCTACAACTTAGCACGAAGACAACCCAATTAAAACACGAGCAACAGAAATTTCTGCAAAACAGATATAAAAATGGCCAATGAGCAAATGCAAAGATGATTAACATCACTAGTCATTAGAAGAATGCAAATAAAAACTACAGGATATTCCTTCACACCTATTAAGCTGACTATCAAAAATAGGGAAAATAAATGTTATAAAAGATGTGGAGAAATTGGAACTCTTGTACATTGCTGGCGGGAATGTAAAATGGTTTAATCACTATGAAAAAACAGTGTGGCCATTCCTCAAAAAGTTAAACACAGAATTATCCCATGACCCAGAAATTCCTTTCCTAGGTGTATACCCCCAAAGACCTGAAAACAGCTACTCAAATCCTTGTACATAAATGTTTATAGCAGCACTATTTGCAACAGACAAAAAGTATGAATAAATAACCCAAGTCTGCATCAACAAAGTGTGTTGTGTATATATACCATGGAATATTGTTCAGTCATAAGAATGAATGAAGACTGACACAAGGTACGACATGCAACCTTGAGGACATTATGCTAAGTGAAATAGGGCAGTCACAAATAGTCAAATACTGTATGATTCTACCCTATATCAGATAACTGGAGTAATCAAATTCATAGAAACAAAAGGTAGAATAGTGGTTGCCAGAGTCTGGGGAGAGGGAATGGGGAATTGTTTAACAGGCAAAGAGTTTCAGTTTTACAAGATGAAAAGAATTCTAGAGACTGGTTATACACCAAAGTGAATGTACTTAACTGCACACTTTAAAATGGTTAAGATGGAAAATCTTGTGTGTATTTTTACAATTTTTTTTTCAATTTTTAAAGGAATAAAGTACTAATACATGCTACAAAGTAGGCAAACCTTAAAAACACTACCCTAAGTAAAAGAAGCCAAACATAAAGGTCACATATTGTATGCGCTGTCCAAAGTAGGCAAATCCATGGAACAGAAAGTAGACTGGTAGTTGCCAGAAGCTGAGAGGAGCAACTGCTAACAGGTATGGGTTTCTTTATGGGATGATGAGAATGTTCTGGAATTAGACCATAGTGATGGTGGCACTAGATGAGATACTAAAATCCACTAAATTACACACTTATAATGGATTAATTTTATAGTGTGTGAATTATACTTCAATAAGGATGTTTTGTTTAAAATAAGAAGCTATTCTTTTGAACCTACAGTGCCATATAAAACAATGAAAGCAAAACACTAGTCAAGTGAGATTTCCCCCATTTCCACCTTCGCGAGTTATCAGTTTTAGGCTAACACATTCTCCTTCCCTTCACTCAGGGAACAGCAGAGTGCAGGTGGTGAGGGTGCAGCCCCGCAGCATGTGCCCCAGGCGCCACCGGGCCCCCACGGCGTGTGTCCACAGCCTAGCAGCCACCCTCACGGACCTACCAGCGGCTCTGTTTTATCCTGTCCAATGCCACAGACTTACCGCACTGCTGTTCCTCATCTCCGTTAAGTTCTTCTGCCTTCCTATCAACTTTCCTTTTTTATTCTAGCCTGTTATCCCTGTGCTAGAGCCAGGGCCCTAACTACTGCACAGCCCAGACACAACCTCACCCTTTTTATTTCCACTGGTGCTTGTGCTCAGGAGCTGTTCTAGTTACTGTCAAGTTTAATGAGATGTGATATTAGGAGAAAGGGTTAAAAAAAGAAAAAGCAAGGGAGGTAGCAAGAGAAAGACAAAGGAGGGACATGAAGAAACTGTTTCAAGTTACCACAAAAACAGAATAGAAAGTCCAAACATTAGGAGACACCCTGTTCACTCAGCCAAGGCAAAGCAAGAGCACTCTAAATTTCTAAATGACCAAGGAATATAAAAGGCCAGGTACCAGGTGTCAGGCAGCTCAGAAAGAAGCAACAGAAACAGAAAAAAAGGGAGGGGAAGGTCTAGGAAAAGGCAACCCTCAAGGAAGCAAGTTCTCCCGGTCGGACACAGGGGTGTGTGTGTGCGCGCGGCATGTCACACGGACCTAATCACAGTGACAGCTCAAGACAAGACAAGCAGGAGTCAGGAAGAAAAATCTCAAGTGATAGAGGAGTACACAGTCTATTTCAGAGAGCTTCCAATCGCTGAAACAATCAAACATTCTCATGTTCCAACCAAGTAAGACTAGTACTTGTGTTTCTCTAGCAAAGGCAAAGCCTTGCTGCAGCTATACCAATAGGACTATCAAAGTCCTTACATCTGTATGGCCCTTTATAGTTTGCAAAACTTCTCATGTGCACTTCACAATGACTCCAGGCAAAAGAGAGAGCATCACCACCTTCAACTTCCGGATGGAAGGCCTTCTGACTTTGCTAACCTCGCCATTACATAATACTGTGTAAGTCATCCACGTGAGTAGGTCCACATACTTCAAATAAATAGAAAACAACTAGAATGGAAGGCAGGAGAAGCAGATGAATGAATGTGGAGACTGTGGGGACTTTCCTGGTAGTCCAGTGGTCAAGACTCCAGGCTCCCAGTGCAGGGAACCTAGGTTCAATCCCTGGTCAGAAACTAGATCCCACATGCTGCAACTATTACCTTGGTGCAGCCAAATAAATAATTTTTTTTTAAAGCCTTAAAAAAAAAATATGGAGACGGTAAATAAGGAGCTTATACTTTAAAAAATATGCAACATATGCAATATACAAAAGAATACATATAGGTGTGCAAGTTAAACAGCACAATCATAAGGCAAAGACTGGACCCCCAATATAAAAACCAAAACATTAATACTGTAAAAAGCATCCATCGGATTATCCTTCCCAAGACAATTTAAGAAAAGGAAAGTAATACCCATGGGATAGGCGGGAATGAAAGTTCAAGAATTCTGGTTTTCTCTTAAATGGGCAAAGTATGAACAAAAACAAGACAGTGAGAGACTTCCCTGGTGGCCCAGTGGCTAAGCCTCTGAGCTCCCAATGCAGGGGGCCGGGGTTCGGTCCCTGGTCAGGGAACTAGAGCCCACATGATGCAATAAAGACTCCACGCGCCAAATAAATAAATAATCTTTATTTTAAAAAAGACAATGAAAAGGAGTGAACTTCATCATCTACTTTAGCAAGGTTAAAGTAGCTTCCTTAAAATATTTATTGAGCCCTTGTCTACTCATTCAGGTATATCCATGATACTGATGATGATCTTGCCAAGTCCCCCTACCCTGAAGAGTGAAATCCTTGTTAGAAGCAGCACGTATCCAGATTTCATACAGTGAATCACGGTACGGATTTTTAAAAGCTCAATGAACAGTGCTTCCACCAAAACAGTAACATGTTCAAATTTGTAACTGAAGTGCTTTCCCAAAAGAAGATAGTACCATGCCCCTCTCCTTGCCACCAGTAAATTCTAACAGCCATTACCTCAGGAAAGAAAGTCAAAAAGTTAGTTCTTCAAAGACTATAAAACTTAGACTGTAAATATGGAGGCTTTAAAGTGTCTGCCTGCAGTGTGGAAGACCCAGGTTCAATCCCTGGGTTGGGAAGATCCTCTGGAGAAGGAAATGGCAACCCACTCCAGTACTCTTGCCTGGAAAATTCCATGGACTGAGGAGCCTGGTGGGCTACAGTCCACGGGGTTGCAAAGAGTCGGACACGACTGAGCGACTTCACCTTACTTTACAGTCAAGAGATTTCTCTCCTGAGGTGTCACTGGAGGACAGGTTGCCATTTTAACTACAAAATTACTTTTACCACATGTAATTAGAGGAATTATTGAGGAATTATTAATAGAAGTACATAGCCTCCCAAATCTTAATAAATTTAAATCCACCTTAAAGCTTTAAACACACATTTCTAAGCTCAATTTTCAACTGCTCTTTCAGGAGACGGTTCCTTCTCAACTCAAAATCATGTAACACAGCCCCACTCAATGACTCCATGGTTTGTTCTGCGGTCATAAAAGGCAAGATTCTATCTCACAGACTCCAGGTGCACAACAGCTAAAAACTATTCTGTTCGCTGATGCCTAAACCAGTAAATTCTCTAACATGTCACCCTATTTCATATTCTCCAGAGATTTATCTGAAATTAATTATTCATGGTCACTACTGTATCCCTGGCATGTATCTGTTGTGCTGATCAGCAACAAGTTAGTTAATATACTCCCCAGGAACCTTCAGCGAGCCTCCCCTCTCTTCTAAGCATCTCAGAACATCCAGCTCAACTCCACAGACTGTATGTGGCTTGTGTAAAGCAAGAGCAGAGGTCAGAGCAAATGGAAAGCAGAGCCCTGTCTCTTATTAGCTGTGTTCAAGGAGCTCCTGCTGGCCACAGATGGAACAGTTTATGCATTAATAAATATAATAACACACAAACATATTTAAACCTACTGATTTAATCCTTTCAGTCCTTTTGGAAGAAACTAGTAAAATCAACTATTTCAAAAATGCTAAGTAATAGTAAATAATCAAGCATGTATATTTACTTGCCTATACCAACTGTACATGATGTATCCAAACAGTTGAAATGAGGACACTTTTCTTTACAAAATATTCCAGGAAATAAAAGAAAAAATGACAAAACTACAATATCAGCATTTTGGAACACCTAATGAATTAATGGATGTGTCAATGGTCATCAGTGGCTGACAACATCATAAAAGAAGGGATAATCAGACATCACACACACTGAAAAATTAAAATATTGTGGGGGTGGGGAGGCACAGAGTAGTGAGTCAAAAGAATATGTGTTTCTTGAACTCTTATATTTTAAGAGAGGAAAAAAACATCCAAATAGAAAGATAGGCAAAGTAAATATACTGGGAATTTACAAATGAAAAAAACAGAAATAGGTAATAAAGAAGGAGGTTTGGCCTCATTTACAATCAAACAAATGCAGATTTAAATAATGACTTATTTGTTTTAATGGCATTGTCCAGAACTCATGGGAGTTTAATAATGACTTGTGAGCCCATCAACAGAAGAATGGATAAAGGCGTGGCCCATATATACAGTGAAATCTTAATCATAAAAAAGAATGAAACAATGCCATTTGCAACAACACGGATGGACCTAGAGACTGTCATGCTGAGTGAAGTCGACAAACAGAAATATATGATATCGCTTATATGCAGAACCTAAAAAAATGAAAAAAGATACAAATGAACTTACCTACAAAAACAGAAGCAGATTTACAGACTTAAGAGACTGAATTTATGGTTTACCAGGGGGGAAGAATGTGGGGAAGAAAAGCTGGGAAGTTTGACACTGATGTGTACACACTGTTATTTACAATGGATAACCAAGGAAGACCTGCTGTATAGCACAGGGAACTCTGCTCAATATTATGTAACATCCTAAGTGGGAAAAGAATTTGAAAAAGAATAGATACATGTGTATGTATGACTGAATCACTGCTGTACAACTGAAACTTACACAACACTGTCAGTAAACTACACTCCAACATAAGAGTTAAAATATTTTTTGACTTGTGAAAGTATAAACTAGCAACACCTTCCAAAGATCAATATGAAAATAAATTTCAAAGTATATATTTTAAATGATCCAGTAATTTGAAATCTAGAAGTTAGTACTCCAGAAATGATATGCGGCTTATGAAAGCATTGAATATAATAGCAAAAATGAGGAGATCAAAAAAGTCCAATATTGGGAACATTAAATAAACTGCTCAACTTTAGTAAAGCTTCACTAAGTAATCATTCTCACACAGAACATTTTGAAAAAGGAGAATATGCTTAGAATATATTGTTAACCATAAAAGACTCATAACAAGATGGTATGATAGGTATATTAATTTTCTAATAAACAATTTATAAAGGAGCCTAGACAAATCAACACCAAAATATGATTAATCCCTAAATATTGAGGTTAACTATTTTTTTTCCCTTTTATACTCTCGCAAGTTTGTTTTTGCTTTTTTGCAATGAACACGTATTAGTTTCACATTTGGAAAAATAACACACTACACAGACATATTGTTCGATAAAATGACTAAAAGGATTTTAATAACAATAACTATAAACTAGTTTCAGACCCCAGAGGAACTAGAGTTTCAGACCCTGGGCAACTCATAGTAGCTCTGTGGGTGTGCTGCTTCAGAGTAAAATTCAGAAGCTGAACTAGATGAGCAGCTTTCCAACTGTGAAATCATGCATGTAAAGTGTTTCAGTACCTGGACCAGAATGAACACTCAGTCCCTGTTAATACTGTTTACTAACCAACGGCTCCCAGCAGCAACAAACAGAACCTGCCAAACAAGCAGCGGAATTTCAGGCCCACAAGTCTCATTTCAGTCATCTGCCTTTTATTTTTTAAAATTAAGACTCCTAGACACACTTTCTATTCAAGAAAAGATTTTACTGGTCTAAAACCACTTGATCAGATAACCCCTACAGTTTCTGGTAGCATTATGACATTCCAAACACTATGCATCTGTGTTTCTATAACAAGCCTAGAAATATTCTTGATGGTCACACAAATAAAACTCCAGTCTAACTGTATTTGCATGATTCTAATATACTGTATTGTAATTCTGAGATCCTTTCATCATTTTCCTCATCTGTATTCAAATTATAGACATTGCTTACTAAAAGTTTCCTGCAAGTATTTCCTAGCTGATATCCTGAAACTTCCTGCGCCTTTGTACACAAAGCAAAAATAAAAAGGCATCTTTCAGGTAATCTTTAAAAAGGTGTCTTTTAACTTGAAGCGAAAGGGCTCTTTAAGCAACGAAATCTATCTCTCAAATAACTATTCAGAAAGAACTGAAGGCAGCATTACCTGCATAGTCTACTAATCAAGACATTCTCAAGAATTAGGTAAAGCACAATATTCACTTGTACAACTTTCCCTTCATGTTAAGTCCTTCAAGACCAAACCAGTATAAATAACTCTGAAACGCAGAGAACTGACCAGATAAACTATGTTTCAGGCTTTTAGCTTTGGCAGTATTTCATTCCTTGCTTTTATTCCCATCTTACAAATGAGATAAAATGCCATTAATTATAACTTGTTTCCATAAGCATCTTTCTAATTAAGATTCCTATTATTCTTAACAGCAAAAGGTTAATGACAAGATAAGAAACTGGTACAAGGATAGGAGAACAGATAACTTGACCTTCTCTTAGACTCTTCCTCATTCCAGGATCCACGACATCCATCTGGAGACATGTTTGGCTTAGGAAAGAGCCTAAGGACTTAGATTTCACCCAGAATTTAGTTTCAGCTCATTAGTCACTATGTACTAGTTTTATGACATTGGTCAAGCTATTTAACATCTCAGGATCTGGTTACCTCACCTGTAAATAAGTGACAATAATATCTAGAATTACAGGGCAGTCAAGAGTCTTAAATAAGAATGAATAACAGCAAAGCCGTAAGGATTTGTTTCCTCTTCTTCCTCAGTGGCTCAGAAGGAAAGAATCCGTCTGCCAATGACAGAAGACTGCAGTTCGATCCCTGGATAGGGAAGATCCCTTGGAGAAAGGAACCAGTAACTCACTCCAGTATTCTAACCTGGGAAACCCCAGGGACAGAAGAGCCTAGAGGGCTACAATCCAAGAGTTGGACAAGACTGAGTGATTAAGCAACAACTTTTCCATTATACTTGAAAGTTCAACCCTGATTTATCTCTTTCTTCTGGGAAAAAGAGCTTCCATAGCAATTCAGTAGTGGGAATGTCCATCCCTTCCAGCAATTCTCAAAGTACAGTTCACAAATCCCAAGAAATCCACAATATCAAAACCATTTTCATAACAATACCAAGAAACTGCCTTTTTCACTACTGACATTTGCAACTGACAGTGTAAACACAATGGGTAAAAGCACTGATACCACTGCACCAACCTAGGCAGTGACCCCAAACACACTCAGAGTCCCTGCATTCTTTACTGGATTGCTGTTGAGGCAGTGCCAGTTTCACTCAGGAGTGTCAATGAAAGAGTCAAGCACTGATTTCATTAAATCTCAATGCTGAGCGCCTAGCCTGTCTGACAAAAGAGAAAGCACCTGCACTGCATCAATGGCTGTTTCAAGATAAAAAATATTTGTCAGCTGTTTTATATTTGGGCAGAAACAGTCCCTTTTCCTGGGAACTTTCTCACTTGACTGATAGACAAGCAATCGTTATTCAAACGTGGGTACCTGCATGTTGTTGTTGTTAACATGCCAAGTCCTGTTCGACTCTTCTCAACCCCATGGACTGCAGCATGCCAGGCTTCCCTGTCCCTCGCCAACTCCGAGTTTGCCCAAGTTCATGTCCATTGAACTATCCAACTATCCAACCATCCAACTATCTCATCCTCTGTTGCCCTCTTCTCCTCTGTGTCTTCCATCTTTCCCAGCATCGGGGTCTTTTCCATTGAGTTGGCTCTTCCCATCAAGTGGCCAAAGTATTAGAGCTTCAGTATCAGTCCTTCCAATGAGTATTTAGGATTGATTTCCTTAAGGTTGACTGGTTTGATCTCTTTGCTGTCCAAGGGACTCTCAAGAGTCTTCTACAGCACCACAGTTCGAAAGCATCAGTTCTTCAGTGCTCTGCCTTCTTGAGTGCTCTGCTGTCCTTATGGTCCAGCTCTCATATGCATACATGACTACTAGAAAAACCATAGCCTTGACTACACAGACCTTTGATGAATGTGTAGAGAAACCCTCATACATTGCTGGAAGAAATGTCAAATGGCATACCCTCTGGGGGAAAAAGCCCATGGTTCCTCATAAAATTAAACATAGAATCACAATATGACCCCAACAATTCCACTCCTAGGTATATAACCAAAAGAAGTGAAAAGCAGTACTCAAATATATACATACATTAATAGCAGCACTATTTGTAACAATCCAAAGGGGGAAACAACCCAAATATCCCTCAATGGATGGATAAACAAATTGTGGCATATACAAATAATGGAATACTGTTCAGTAATAAAAAGGAATGAAAGACTCATTCATGCTACAATGGGATGAACCAAAGCAGCCAGACCCAAAAGGTCACATATTTTATGATTCTACCACATAAAACATCCAGAATAGGAAAATTCATAGAGAAAAATTGCAGACTAGTGGTTGCCTTGGGGGTGGGTAACAACTGCTTAATGGCTACAGGATTTCTTTGGGGAATGATGAAACGTTTTGGAACCAGAAAGAACTGGTGGCTGCACAACTCTGTCATGTACCAACTGCAACTATTCATCTTAAAATGGTGAATGTTTTGTGATGTTCGCCTCAACTGTTTCTAAAGCTTTCACAGATATCTCATTTGCTAGTCATGTATCTCCACCTCAGCCAGGAATATCCCCCCAGCTCAGTGGTCTCCTCTCAACACCTTTAGAGACCCTGGCTCACAGCAGAGATGCAGGTGGAGAGAAGAGAAAAATAAAAAGCAGTGAGGGGCGCGGGGGTGGTCAGAAGTAAGGTGAAGCTGCTCAGTCGTGTCCAGCTCTTTGCGACCCCATGGACTGTAGCCTATCAGGCTCCTCCACCCATGGGATTTTCCAGGCAACAGTGCTGGAGTGGATTGCCATTTCCTTCTCCAGGGGATCTTCCCAACCCAGGAATCGAACCTGGCTCTCCCGCATTGCAGGCAGACACTTTAACGTCTGAGCCACCAGGGAAAAATAAAAAGCAGGGGTGGGGGGTGGGGTGAGCGGGCTCAAAAAGAACTATGAAAAGACATAGTAAAAATGTACATTTACACAAATATTGAAATTTTGCACCACGGGAAAAACACCAAAGAGTACACACCAAAACTTCCTTGTGCATGCACGCAGTTATTCAGTCGTGTCTGACTCTTTGTGTCCCATGAATTATAGCCCACCAAGTTCCTCTATTCATGGAATTTTTCCGGCATAATACTGGAGTGGGTTACCATTTCCTCCTCCACGGGATCTACTCAACCCAGGTATCAAACCCACGTCTCCTGCATCGGCAGGCAGATTTTTTACTACTGTTTGCCACCTGGGAAGCCTAAAACTTCTTCAATAAAATTCAAAAACAAATAAAAGTGAAAGATCAGCAAAAACATCAAAAAATTCAGGCATCAAATGACTTCCTCCTGAGTTTCAAACTTCAAATCACAAGGCAGAATTGCACAAAAATTTCTCTGAAACACCCATATTTCATATTTGAGAGACAACAGAAAGTTAGTACTTTCTGTAAGAACTGATCTTATTAATGCAAGTAAAATGTTTCTGCACTATACAGAATGTTAAGAACAATAAAATCTTTCTTCAAATTTAGTTACTAATTAACTTAGGACTAAAGTGTAGAAGACGCTACATACTAACAACAGAAGGAACCAGTGTTTCTTGCATTTAGAGTGACTATTTCAAGAAGAACAAAGAAGAAATAATACATTAAGTTCCAAGAGGTAAAAATACATTATGCATAGTATTATATAAATATTACTTTTATCTTTAATACTATTGTACTGATTTGAGAATATATCACTTCACTCACACCCTTCCACAGTGGAGTCAAGCTAACTGGCTGAAAATTTTACCTATAAAAGCTTTTTTCAAAAATGCCAACTCAGATTTGCAAAATAGAAACAGATTTTTGAAAATATTCAAATGTCTTTCCTTAAAAGCACTCTGACCAAATGATTCATAGCTGGAAAAAAAAAAAAAGGAATGTACGGTGGGAATAAGCAAAGCTGATACACTCTCTGACTGGGGAGGAATGCTACTGACATTTAACAGGTGCATTGATCAGGCATCCCTGGAGGAGGACATGGCAACCCACTCCAGTATTCTCACCTGGAGAACCCCATGGACAGAGGAGTCTGGTGGGCTACAGTCCATGGGATTGCAAAGAGTTGGACACAACTGAGCAACTAAGCACACACTCAGCACACTTGATCAGGCATCATGCCTTGAGTTTCCCACTAATTTCCACTTAATACCCAGCAATCCTATTATTCCTATTGTAAAGTCCACCATGTACACTGAAGTAAGTACATTGGGAGGTTAACGGATGGTATTCATCAGTAACAATCACTTAGAAGTAATTTCTTTCAAGCAAGACTTTTATGAATCCCAACTGCATCTTCTCTCAAAGGGCAGCTCTCAAGATCCCTACATGTGCTAATTTAACAATTAGGTAATCTATGTCTTTATCCAAGTCAATGATAAAAATATTTAACAAAATAGTTTCAAAGACAAAGTATTTCACTTCATCACTAACAAATTCTTTGAAAATGAAAGTGAAGTCGCTAGTTATGTCTGACTCTTAGCAACCCCATGGACTGTAGCCCACCAGGCTCCTCCATCCATGGGATTTTCCAGGCAAGAGTACTGGAGTGGGTCATTTCCTTCTCCAGGTGATCTTCCCAACCCAGGGGCTGAACCCAGGTCTCCCTCTTTACAGTCTGACCCATGTAGGCTTAAGAAGCTTTTTAAAAGTCAGCAATTAATCCATTATCAAGACCTCTCATGGCTAAAGTAGCCTAATGTTCCCACTGTAAACATTCTATACTATGCTATCCACATAAAGTATCCAGAAATGTCAAGACAGACGTTAAGTTCACACACCATTCTCAGCAGGTAAGCTAAGACTAGAAATCACTTGCTTTCAGAAATCCTATTTTTTTAAAAAATGAATTCTTGCATTATTTAATGGCATCATCTTTTTCTAGATCCTCACACCTTAAAGAAAACTAAGCAAACACACACACACACAAGAAAAAACTAAGAAGCCATCCTTAACTCTTACCCCATACTTCATCAGCAAATCCAGTTAGCTCTACCTTCAAAAGAAGTCTGCCATCTGACCATTCTCACCTCCTCCACTGAAATCCCCTGCCCACTCCGCTATCACAGTCTGCCCAGACTAGACTGCAGCAGTCTCCTCCCTGATTTTCACACTTTCACTCCCGTCACTCTACAGTCCACATCCTACACAGTGACCAGAGTGACATTACGGGGTTTTGGTTTTCTCTTTTTCAGTTTTGAAGCAACAAAATTGCACTGAAGTACAGTACAAAGAAATGTTTTCCCCAAACCACCTCAGAGGTAGTTGCCAATGTTGATGTTCCATCATACTCAAATGCTAAGAACAAGGATGGTCTATGTAGCTACAATGAAATCATCGAGTTCAGAAAATTAAGACTGCTATGACTTAATCTATGACTTAAAAACTCTGCCGGGGGCCAGCGTGAGGAATTCCGCCCATGGCAAAACTCTACTCCTTATACATGGTGGAGGCAATGGTTGGACTCCCCATCCAGTCTGCTCTCCTTAACATCCTATCCTAACCTTGACTGAGCTATGGCATCCCATATCAGGCCACCAGATAGGAGAAATCCTGTCTTCACCCTGCTTGGCCTCTTACTCTTGTGACAGTTGTCAGGCCCTCCCAGCATGGACACTCTGTTCCAGGCCACCCTCTCCTCATCCCAATTGGGACCAAATAAGCTGCTCAGGCTTTCCAGGTGGCACTAGTGGTAAAGAATCTGCCTGCCAATGCAAGAGAAGTAAGAGACACAGGCTCTAGGTTGGGAAGATCCCCTGGAGAAGGAAATGGCAATCCACTCCAGTATTCTTGCCTGGAGAATCCTAGGGAGGAGCCTGGTAGGCCACAGTCCATGGGGTTGCAGAGTCGGACACAAATGAAGCAACTTAGCACACACAAGCTGCTCAGGGGCAACAACAGCCTCCCATATCCCCTCCTCACACTTTGAGTACCTACGTTGCCATGCATTACCTAATGGCTTTAGGACAAAAAATTGCTGAGGAGAAAGGGGAAAGGGAGATTTATCACTTTTAAATGGACTTAGGTTATTTCACTCCATTGCTCAAAATCCTCTAATAGCTTTTTAATCTCAGAATAAAATCCAAACTCTTCTTCTTGATCCACTAGGCCCTATAAATCTGTCCCCTACCTTCCTACATCACTTGATTTAATCTATGCTTGCTGGCCTTTATTCTGCTTTTCAAATATAGCAAACTCTTTCTTACCTCAGGTCTTTACACTGTGTGTTCTATCTCTTTGAAAGTTCCTCCACTTCCCAAATCCACAAGGTCTCGGTTCAAACATCATTTCCAGAGGCAGTTTCCCAGTTTCTTCCTCATCCACCATCCCCACCATCCCTACCTATCCCCTTCCCTTTCTTCACAGCACTTGTGACTGATACTATATCACATCGATTTATAACCCACAAGGACAGAACAATTTCTGTTTACTGTTGTATCCTCAAACACCTAGAATAGTACCTAGCATAGAGCAGATACTGAATATCTGCATGATGCCTGAATTCAAGACACATCTTAATGACATAAACTAATCAATCACAATACCATCTTACATCTATATGATATTTGAAGATAATAGAAATAGCTGTGTAATTGTAAAACATTGACACTACATGGTATTTTAAAGTATGCTATTATTTACAGTAATTCTGAGCAGTATCAGTGGTAAGCTTCTCTTTTTCACAAACAAGGCTCAGAAAAGTGTAATGACCTGCTCAACATCATAAAGCCAATAAGTGACAAGATCATGACTGTAATCAGGGCCTTCTAAATTTACTATGAATTATACCAGGCAAGTGTCTCTGCATGGGTACCTTCATTAATAGTAAACATCCTTTACTTACAACTTAAACAATTATGGGAATGTTTCAAAAAAAGAGCAAGAGGTACAGAAATACCACAGTTTTCAACCCTACCTACAAATGTATATCTTACTAACAGACTAACACATGCACTGACTACCGATATAGGACATAACAGGATCATTTTTATAGAATTGACAACAGGATTTTTAGCACCATATTTTTTTCTTACATGTGAACTAAAAATGGTTTTTACTTTTTTGTTATTGTTAATTATTGATTTTAATTTTTACTTCCAGTTTTTTTTAATATAAATTTATTTATTTTAATTGGAGGCTAATTACTTTACAATATTGTATTGGTTTTGCCATACACCAACATGAATCCGCCATGGGTATACACGCGTTCCCCATCCTGAACCCCCCCTACCTCCCTCTCTGTACCATCCCTCTGGGTCATCCCAGTGCACCAGCCCCAAGCATCCAGTATCATGCATCGAACCCGGACTGGCAATTCGTTTCCCATATTGGGCTCCAAAATCACTGCAGATGGTGACTGCAGCCATGAAATTAAAAGGCGCTTACTCCTTGGAAGAAAAGTCATGACCAACCTAGATAGTATATTCAAAAGCAGAGACATTACTTTGCCGACTAAGGTCCGTCTAGTCAAGGCTATGGTTTTTCCTGTGGTCATGTATGGATGTGAGAGTTGGACTGTGAAGAAGGCTGAGCGCAGAAGAATTGATGCTTTTGAACTGTGGTGTTGGAGAAGACTCTTGAGAGTCCCTTGGACTGGGTTTATTTTTTTAGTTTGTTTTGCTTTACAATACTGTATTCGTTTTGCTACACATCGACATGGATCAGCCATGAGTGTACATGAACTCCCAATCCCGACCCCCACCTCCCTCCTCCCGCCCCACACCCTCTCTCTGGATTATCCCTGTGCATCAGTCCCAAGCATCCTGCATCCTGCATCAAACCTGGACTGGCGATTCGTTTCACTTATGATATCACACATGTTACACTGCCACTCTGCCAACCCATCCCACCCTCTCCCTCTCCTACAAAGTCCAAAAAGTCCTTCTATACATCTGTGTCTCTTTTGCTGTCTCGTATACAGGGTTATCGTTACCATCTTTCTAAATTCCATATATATGCCTTAGTGTACTGTCTTGGTGTTTTTCTTTCTGGCTTACTTCACTCTGCAGGCTCCAGTTTCATCCACCTCATTGGAACCGATTCAAATGTATTATTTTCAATGGCTGGTTTTTACATTTTTAAATGCTTGTGAGGGGGGGTGGAATTAAATAAAAAGAATATTTCATGACACCTGAAAATTAAACATAATTCAAAGTACACTATCCAGAAATAAAGTCTGACTCACACATTACCACGCGCCTTCATTTTTTCACTGTCTGTGGCCGATTCTGCGCTACAATCACAGGGTCAAGTAGCTGCAACAAAGATGTGGCCAGGAAAGTCAGAAACACGTACTGGCTGACTGTTCACAGAAGAAGCGCCACAGTGCCCTGATTCTTCACCTCCCCAGCATCCTGGTCTTCAAGAACTACTCCTTTTCCATGCCACATTCAGGCAGTTTTCCCAGAGCATCTTATTCTACTCCCATCACTCTTCATTCACTTTGAGAAGTGTAACTATCTTACTCATCTGACTCCCCAACTAGAACACACTATGCTGGGGGGTAAGGCCACATCTGCTTGCCCATTACTGTACCCCCAGTGCCAAGCAATGCCCACTTATATCAAGTCCCTAATATTTGCTGAATAGGAGGAAGATAGATGCACTAAATTTGGATGAGTTAATTTAAAGAACTCTCAAACAGACAAGAGTTTCTTCTAGAAGATACCAGATACACAGACTGTTACTTTCCAAAGGAGCCACATAGATAACTGTGTCTACCTCTTGGCTCAGTTCAGTCGCTCAGTCGTGTCCACCTCTTTGTGACCCCATGGACTACAGCATGCCAGGCTTCCCTGTCCATCACCAACTCCCAGAGCTTCCTCAAACTCATGTTCTTTGAGTCGGTGATGCCATCACACTATCTCATCCTCTGTCGTCCCCTTCTCCTCCTTCAATCCCTCCCAGCATCAAGGTCTTTTCCAAAGAGTCACTTCTTTGCATCAGGCAGACAAAGCACTGGAGCTTCAGGTTCAGCATCAGTCCTTCCAGTGAATATTCAGGACTGATTTCCTTTGGATTGACTGGTTTGATCTCCTTGCTGTCCAAGGGACTCTCAAGAGTCTTCTCCAACACCACAGTTCAAAAGCAACAATTTTTCAGTGCTCAGCTTTCTTTATGGTCCAATCTCACATCCATACATGACTACTGGGAAAACCATAGCTTTGACTATACGGACCTTTGTAACGAAAACATCATACAAATAGACTGGGATCATATAGGACATTAAGGGTGAGGGGTCAGGGGCTTTAAATTAATCTGCGATCCAGTAGTAAAAGGTATTAACAACAAAAAAGGCGTGACTTAGGGTCCCAGTCCCAGAAATGAGCCCACATGACACAGATTGTAGGATGGGCTGCTTCCCAGCACTAACCACCTCTACAAATTTTATTTTTCCTTCATATTTCACCATGTCACACTGGCTACTAGTCATCTAATCTATTCACTCACGTTATTAGAAATCTCTTAAAATACAAACAGATATGAAAAGTTAAAAAAAAAACAAAACCTCATGCATTAATGCGGACTGAATAAATCAATTTTGACAGTGAGGGAAAAAAAAAAGGAGACAGGTAGATATTTTAAGGAGATAGAGCCCTCACAGACCTAGATACAGTTCTAAACCAGGGAGTTCAGGGAAAACAAAGAACACTAGGAAACAGAACAAAAAGCAATAATAGAAAAGATAAAGCAAGGGAAGTGGGAGATGTCCAATACAAAAATCCAATTCTATCTTCACATCAGACATTCATCCTGCGGAAAAGAAAAAGACAGGGCTTGTCTCTTACTCAGTGACTTAAAAACTCTAAGACCAGAAAAAGCTCTTCTCTTCAAAAGAATGACAAGTAGTCAATGTAAAAGAATAACAATTAGACAATTATCACCTGCAACCCACAGCTGACTGAATCAGGCAGAAACATCATGGTATATTAAAGCCACAGTATAAATAAAAGAACAGATATTCACACAGTCTCAAAGTATCTTACTAATTTTAAAAGGGAAAAGAAACCACTACAATATCAAAAAATCTGGAAGATACCATTTTAATCAAGTGGTTATTAACATTAGCAGTAATTATGTACCCCACCTGTGAGGCACTGAGAAGGATATAAAATCCCCTATGCTGTATTCTTGTCAAGTATTTAATCTGATTTTTATCATGACAAAACAACCACTCAAATCTAAATGAAAAGATGCACCTATAAAACAACTGGCCTGGACTTCTTTACACTCTCATGACCGTTTAGAAAAAGAATTACAGTTCAGGGATTTTTAAAACAACTTCATAGTAGAATCGAATTTTTAAAATAAGTTATATTTTTAAGTCTTTCTTTCTTTTATTTTATTTTCCTAAGAATTTTTTATTGTATTTTATAAAGACACATATAATAAAATACAATTATACAATAAAAATATTTTATAAATTTACAGGTTCATAGAAAATGGAAAAAAGGAAAAACTGGTCCTTCATCATAGTGAATTTCAGAAGTACTACCCTATATTAAGGAGAACTAAGCATGACAATTAAATGCAATGTGTAATCTTGGATTTAAATTTTATGTGTACACACACACACAGAGGCTGCCCTGGTGGCTCAGTAGTAAAGAATCTACCTGCCAGTGCAGGAGACATGGGTCTGGGTCGGGAAGATCCCCTGGAGCAGGAAAATGGCAGCCCACTCCAGTATTCTTGCCTAGGCAGGCTAGTCTATGACGTCGCAAAGAGTCAGACACAACTGAGCACGCAACACATACATGAGATGAAAACACTGTACTACCCAGACTAAATTTCCTGAGAGCCACACTTACGTTGTGACTGAATTGTAGGAAAAGTCTCTGTTCTTAGGAGACACACTGAATTACTTAGGGGTGAAGTTAGTATGTCTATGCTGCTGCTGTTAAGTCACTTCAGTCATGTCTGACTCTGTGCAATCCATAGATGGCAGCCCACCAGGCTCCCCGCCCTGGGATTCTCCAGGCAAGAACACTGGAGTGGGTTGCCACTTCCTTCTCTAATGCATGAAAGTGAAAAGTGAAAGTGAAGTCGCTCAGCCATGTCTGACTCTATAACATATGTCTATAACATACTTCAAACAGCTGAGCAAAGATAAAGTTGTAGGATGGATGAACAAATAAAATACAAAGTACTACTTAACCTAAAAACATGAAACCTCAAATGTGAAAAGGACATTATAAATTTAGAGCTTACATGAAACACAGGCTGAAACTACATATTTTCTGTAACTTGCGCCTTTGATGGTAAAATTTAGATGGGTTTGATAAAAAGTGAATAATTTAAATGGTAATTATTATATATTCATGCTACCATGCTAATTCAAAATTTATTAGCTTAAAAGTAGATTTTTCTAGGGAATTCCCTGGTGGTCCAGTGCTTAGGACTTTACACTTTCACTGCAGAGGGCTGGGGTTCAATTTCTGGGATAGAATTAAAATCCAAGACATGTGGTCAAAAAAAAAAAATCAAAAACAAAAAGTAGATTTTTCTCTTGAAACAGTAAAGCTATTAATTAATGGACTAAAACGGTTTCTCCACAGATTTACATTTTAAGTCCTCAGTAACTAACAATAAGAAATGCACAGTAAGTGTAGTTTACAGCAAACGAGTATTACATTATCACTCTGGATTATACCAGAGTGATATATATATATATTGTAGACATTCTACAATAACTTCCAGATGTGTCAGAGAGCTAAACATAAAGAATAATCCATAAAACAAAATTTTGATCCTGAGAGCATACTCTATAACTTTGGAGAGAAATATTAATACAGAAAGAACAGAAGATAGTTAAATGAGTTCTGACATGTAAATCTTAAATCTTTCAAGTTCACTCATTCAACAACTATTTATTAAATGCACACAACATTTCAAGCAGTGCCCTGAAATTTTGTAGGGTTTGCATAGAGCACATAATACCTTGGTCTTACAGAGCTCAGTCTAGTAGGCAAGTGGGCAAAAAGCATAAAAAGCAATGGAATTTTCCTGTAAACACTACAGAGGAAAAGACACACTGCTACAAGAGAACACAACTGAAGAGACACTGTAGGTGCGATGGTTATAAAAAATTCTCTTAAAGCACATCAAAGATGATGCAAGGAGGAAGAACAAGAAACCAGCCAAGAGATTTCCCTGGTGGTTCAGTGGCTGGGATTCTGTGCCCAATATAGGGGCCGTGAGTTAGATTCCTGATTAAGGAATCAGATCTCACATGCCGCAATTAAAAAATCCCACATGCCACACACCAAGATTGAAGATCCCAGTGTTGCAACTAAGATCTGGCACAAATAATTTTTTTAATATTAAAAGAAACAAACAAACTAGCCAAATGAAGCGTAGGTAAAACAGCAGTGCAAAGGCCACAGGCAACCAAGAACCCAGGGTTACCGTGAATGAGAAAACAAAACAAAGGTAAGTTCCATAAAATGGCATTTTAAACTATGAAGAAGCACACAAGTTCCTACACAATACATCATTAAGTGAGTAAAGTACATTCTTGACTGCCACCTGCATTTATCCAACTAATAAAATTAACTCAAGTATGAAGCCATAAGTTGCCAGGGATGGGGACAGGGCAGTACATACACACAATCAGCAGAATTATACATTACCCTACCCTTTATAAAGACAATCAAAATATAAGCCTCTATATGAAGAATGGATAAGCAGCAAGGTCCTACTTAGAGCATGGAGAATTATATTCAATATCCTATCATAAACCATAACAGAAAAGAATATTTAAAAAAGACTATATATATAACTGAATTACTTCACTGGAGAGCAAAAATACAGCATTATAAATCAACTACACTTCAATTTTTAAAAAAGGGATAATAACTCCACAAAAGATATGTACAGAAGTTACATTCATAAAAGAAAAAATAAGAAACTACCAAAAGCCTACAAATGTCTATCCATATAAATTATGATACATTAAATTTACATCAAAAAGATGAGTATGACTTAATAATACCCCAAAATGTTTACTCTATCAAGTATCAAATAATGACATTTAGTTTATACATACAGATAATGGACAAAATGCAAGATGTATATACTTTACATTTTTAATATGAAATCACAATTAATATTTTATAATCACTAAGTTGCTCTCATCAGAATTATTTACGTTCAACTATGTCTATTTTAATTCAAATGACACAGAAAAAAATGAACAGTACTTTAATAAAGATTCATTCTCCCTCTTGAGAATGAACAACTGCTAATATTACAAAAAATAGTTAACTCTTTAAAGCAAACTCTTGAAACCCAACCTCCTCTTCAACTTCCAAAGTTACACCATTAACTTTCTGGTGTAACCCTGCCAATCCATTTTCACAGAGTTTTATAAGAGAGAAACAGAAAGAAGAAAATATACACATATCCATCAACAAAATAAGGAACTGAATCACTGGAAAACTTCACCAGGATGCTACAACTCTTGTGTCGTGTGTCAAACTTTCTGATGCAACGCTGTTAGGTATAGCTGATAAAAACGACAATAGATCTAGAGCATTTACATTACAATAATCACAGAAATATAACCCTTACTGATAAACACTGATTTTCCCCAATTTTTTCTATCACACAGTTCTACAAAGTTTTCCTTAAAAGCATAAACTTATTTGCATTAAGTTAAAGAAACGCTGGACTGGAAGAAACACAAGCTGGAATCAAGACTGCCGGGAGAAATATCAATCACCTCAGATATGCAGATGACACCACCCTTATGGCAGAAAGTGAAGAGGAACTAAAAAGTCTCTTGATGAAAGTGAAAGAGGAGAGTGAAAAAGTTGACTTAAAGTTCAACATTCAGAAAATGAAGATCATGGCATCTGGTTCCATCACTTCATGGGAAATAGACGGGGAAACAGTAGAAACAGTGTCAGACTTTATTTTGGGGGGCTCCAAAATCACTGCAGATGGTGATTGCAGCCATGAAATTAAGACACTTACTCCTTGGAAGAAAAGTTATGACCAACTAGATAGTATATTCAAAAGCAGAGACATTACTTTGCCGACTAAGGTCCATCTAGTCAAGGCTATGGTTTATCCTGTGGTCATGTATGGATGTGAGAGTTGGACTGTGAAGAAGGCTGAGTGCCGAAGAATTGATGCTTTTGAACTGTGTTGCTGGAGAAGACTCTTGAGAGTCCCTTGGACTGCAAGGAGACCCAACCAATCCATTCTGAAGGAGATCAGCCCTGGGATTTCTTTGGAAGGAATGATGCTAAAGCTGAAGCTCCAGTACTTTGGCCACCTCATGCGAAGAGCTGACTCACTGGAAAAGACTCTGATGCTTGGAAGGATTGAGGGCAGGAGAAGAAGGGGACGACCGAGGATGAGATGGCTGGATGGCATCACTGACTCGATGGATGTGAGTCTGAGTGAACTCCGGGAGTTGGTGATGGACAGGGAGGCCTGGCGTGCTGCGATTCATGGTGTCGCAAAGAGTCGGACACGACTGAGCAACTGAACTGAACTGAAATATCATTACTTATTAAACTTTAAAAAATGCAAGGCAAAAAAATAATTCTTCAAATCCTTGATTACTGGTTTTCTATCAAGTAATAAACCAAGTAACAAAATGCAACTATAATCATTCAACTATCAAAAATCAATCACACCTTTACAATGCACTATGCAAATCATATAAAATAAAATCTATATTAATTTTTCAAATTAAAAATCATATATTAAAGATATAAGCACAAAATATTTGTGGAGAAAAATCAAATGTACCTTGTCGATAACAAACTATTTCTCTAACAATTTTTAAAACTAAATTCAGATATTGATCTGTTGCCACCTACTGGTTAAAATCATATTTGAATAATGTCATTTCACCTCAAATATTCATTCCAGTCAAAAATATCTTAAGTGTTCTTTGTAAAATTTTATAAAACTACTGTGATGAATTCAGCTTTGGAGAAATTTCTAAAGCTGTATCATAAGTTAACAGTACCTTGGCTTTTAACAATATCCTCACATAAAATTTTCATTATGTGTTAAGACTGTGAGAAATACAAAAATGCTTATTTAATTAAAACATTGATACTTTCAGAATTTTTCTTCTTCACAACTCAAATGTTTATATGCTCCTAATTTCCTAGACTATTGGAGCTAGAGAACTCATGATATTGCCACCTTTTTACAACTGAGCTATTAAAATAAAGATCCAAAGGGGGGCTCACATATTACATTGGTTTCTGTTACGTTTTAAGTAACCTTTATTCCAGAGCAGTCCCTCCCTCCCCCTCCTTCCTCATTGTGTTCTTTACACAACTGTTGATGGAATAAAAAGTCAGTTGTCCCACTGCACTGCCTTTAAAATCATTCTTTTAGTTACCCAGATTTGAAAAGCATAAGAATGAAACATACAGACTTATTTCTGGATCCCAATTTTAACAAATCCACTTTAAAAAAAAAAAAAAAAAAAACACCTTTAAGTAACTGTGGAAAGGTAAATATAGATTGGGTTTTAGATGACAACAAAGATTTTTATTAATTTGGTTAGGTATGATAAAGCATTGGAATTATGTATAAGAACATAAACAAGTCTTATAGATACAGCTATTAACTGAATTGTGTCCCATCTCCTCAACCCAAAATTCATACGCTGAAACCCAAAACCAACACTGTGACAGTAACTGGAAATGGGGCCTTTGGTAAATAATTAGGTTCAGATGAGACCATGAGCATACAGCTCTTATGAGAGGATTAGTGCCCTTAAAAGAAGATAAATCTGAGAATTTACTCTCTCTCCTGCAGTGAGAATTCTGCAAGAAAGCCATCGCAAACCAGGAGGATGGCCCTCACCAGAACCCAGCCATGCTGGCACCCTCATCTTAGCCTTCTATCCTCTAGAAACGTGAGAAAATAAACGTCTCCTGTTCATGCCACCCAGTCTATGGTAGTTTCTCATGGCAGCATGCATATGCAAGTACATAGGAGCGAAATAATACATCTGATACACACTTTAAAACATCCACAAAAGGGGGAAAAACAGAATTGAGCAAAACTAATATTTTTTTAATTTAGGTTAACAGATGCTTGGGATTTGATATGCTATTAGCTCAACTTCTAAGTTTGAAATTTCTCGTAACCAAAAAAAACTTTAAAAAAGAAATGTTATGAAAATGCTTTTCAATGTAATTCCTGTAATTGAAATCTAAAAATGTTTTAAGATAAACAAAGCAGTAATCTGAAAGTATTAGAGGCAAAAATAAGAGTTGACTTAAAACTTTATCTTTTAAAATTCTGTAACAAATTTATTCAAATAACAGGTCTCACCTAAGAGTCTCAAGCTAAAAGCACTAACATTAAATGTCCATGTTCTAAGTAAATAACTTGTCCAAATTATTTATCTGCATAAATGACTTCAATTACAAAAGAGAAATCATAACTTTGAGATCCTTTTGTAAATAGGGTTTTTCATTATATATCCAATAAATTACTCCTGAAATACTTTTAAAATTTCATTTTTTCTGTGTAGAACAGCTAATTTTCTTTAACTCTTTTTGATGATTATAATTTTCAAAATGGTCTCAAATTTTTCAAGTGGACAATATAACCTGAAAATAAATAAACTATGCTCATTTCTAATTTGTGTATATTTAGTATTTTATCTGACTGCACTAACAGAATTAACACCAAGCAACTGCTGTCAACCCAATCTGTTTCCTAATTTTAATGGGAATGATATATTTACAACATTTAATAAGGCCAAGTCTATCAGGTTAAGACTGATTATTTTTTGGGGGAGGGGCATGTCATGAGGCATGTGGGATCTTAGTTTTCTGACCAGGGATGGAACTCACGTTCCCTGCCTTGGAAGAACATTCTTCACCATTAGACTGCCAGGAAGTCCCCTTTTAAAATGATTAAGGAAGGGTCTTTCTATTCCTAATTTAAAAGAGTTTTCAACAGAGATATTCAAACTTGCTCCTTTGATCTATTTCTGCATTAACTAGTAATGGAAGTCCTATTCTCTCACACAGACTAGGAAGTATAATTTTATCTTTTATGTAGTATAACTGTGGGTCATCCTGTAAATAATACTTAATGTTCTATGTGCAAAAACATTTCTTCAAGAATTCTAAACAGAGATATACAGGGCCATTTTTTCTTTTGGTAAAGATTCCAGGCTAGGTTAGGAGTTCTCTTAAATATCTATGTCAACTACTTCAATCATTCCACAATCATTTTTTGGTCATGTACTATGATTCAGGGACAATGCACCAAGTATATATTCTCAAAAAGCTCACATCATCACATTGTGTTAAATACTCTAACAAAATGCTGAAGGAAGAAAAAATCAAACTGAGATTTCCAGAAAAATTCAGTAATAACTGAGTCTCGAATACTGAGTGAGATTGTTCAACAGCAGTTCTCAAAGCAGGACCCAAACAAAACACACATAAATTAGAAAGAAGCAAACCTGATTATGTTCAGATGATGTATTTTAAGGGACTCCTGTGGGCCCTGAGAATAATACTAGAATGCTGTTTGCTTTCTTCCACTGATGGTGCACTGATAGTGGTAGATAAAAATCCTAGTGCCTTAGCAGGAATCAACACAACAATCCCTACCTGTACTAGTCAGTGTAAACGTCAACATTATTTTTTAAAAAAAGGCTTTTCACTTAAGATGGTCTTTAATGAAGAAGTAAAAATAAAGTTTTAATTTTCACCTTTATACTTTTAAAATTCTGTGACAGAATACACACCAAAAACTACTGCTGCTCACAAAATTATCATAGAATAGTATAATATATTATATTATCATTCAAGATATTCATTATCACTCAAGAAAAAGTATTCTGACCACCGAGTTGTCAGCTAAACAAGCTACTTTTTTCATGACACATCATTTTTACTTAAAAGAACATATATACAAACTGTACTTATTCACACTTGGGTATGGTAGACATCTTCTTAAAAAGTGAGTGAAGCAAGACTAACAAAGAAAAACAGATAAAAGTATTTGAAGCTGATGACAAAAATTAACATTTTTAAGTAACAAGACTTAGGCTAAGTCCATCAATATGGGTTCAGATTCCACAATACAACTTTCTTCCACCAACCTTTGCTTTAACATTTGCCAAGTTTCAGTGTAATAACAAAAAATATCCACATTTTTGTGAAAGGCTCTAAAAACACACTTTTTTTCTAACAATAAATCTGTCCAGGGCCAGATTTCCTTCACATATACTTCAAACAGTACCTCACAATAGACTGAAAGAAGAAGTAAATGTGAGAATCCAACCGTCTTCTGTTAAGTCAAATATTGAGCCTTGTAAAAAATATAAAACAATGCTATTTTTCTCAGTAAATGTTTATTTTGGAAAAGTTACTTTTCTATTTAAAATATTATTAATGTGACTATGATGCCATCATTTTTAAGTAACAATAAAACTTACTTATAAATAAATTTTTAACTCAAGTTAAAATTTTAATAGAGTAAGTATTGCTAGACATAATCCATATAAACAAAAGTTATTTCGGAGCTCTCCATATTATTTGAAACAAAGCTAGAGGAGCTGATGGAATTCCAGTTGAGCTATTTCAAATCCTAAAAGGTATGCTATTAAAGTGCTGCACTCAATAAACCACCAAACTTGGAAAACTCAGCAGTGGCCACAGGACTGAAAAAGGTCAGTTTTCATTTCAATCCCAAAGAAGGGCAATGCCAAAGAATGTTCAAATTACTCCACAATTGCACTTATTTCACACGCTAGCAAGGTAACACTCAATATCCTTCAAACTAGGTTTCAATACACGAACCAAAAACTTCCAGAGGTACAAAGTAGATTTAGAAAAGGCAGAGGAACCAGAGATCAAATTGCCAACGTCCGCTGGATCATAGAAAAAGCAAGAGAGTTCCAAAAAAACATCTACTTCTTCTTTATTGACTATGATAAAGCCTCTGACTGTGTGGAACACAACAAAGTGTGGAAAATTCTTAAAGAGATGGGAATACCAGACCACCTGACCTGCCTCTTGAGAAACCTGTATGCAGGTCAAGAAGCAACAGTTAGAACTGGACATGGAACAACAGACTGGTTCAATTTTGGGAAAGAAGTATGTCAAGCGGAATACTGTCATCCTCCTTATTTAACTTATATGCAGAGTACATCATGCGAAATGCTGAGTTGGATGAATCCCAAGCGCTTGCCGAGAGAAATATCAATAACCTCAGATATGCAGATGACACCACCCCTAATGGCAAAAAGAGAAGAGGAACTAAAGAGCCTCTTGATAAAGGTAAAAGAGAAGACTGAAAAGCTGGCTTAAAACTCAACATTCAAAAAGGTAAAAGAGAAGATTGAAAAGCTGGCTTTAAACTCAACATTCAAAAAACTATCATGGCATCCAGTCCCGTTCAGTTCAGTTCAGTCACTCAGTCATGTCTGACTCCTTGCAACCCCACGGACTGCAGCACACCAGGCCTCCCTGTCCATCGCCAACAGGAGTTGCAGTTTACTCAAACTCATGTCCATTGAGTCAGTGGTGCCATCCAACCATCTCATCTTCTGTCATCCCCTTCTCCTCCTGCCTTCAATCTTTCCAAATATCAGGGTCTTTTCCAATGAGTCAGTTCTTCCCATCAGGAGGCTAAAGTATTGGAATTTCAGCTTCAACATCAGTCTTTCCAATGAATATTCAGGACTGATTTCTTTCAGGATGGAATGGCTAGATTTCCTTGCAGTCCAAGGGACTCTCAAGAGTCTTCTCCAGTGCCACAGTTCAAAAGCATCAATTCTTAGGCACTCAGCCTTGTTTATGGTCCAGCTCTCACATCCATACATGACCACTGGAAAAGCCATAGCTTTGACTAGATGGACCTTTGTTGGCAAAGTAACGTCTCTGCTTCTTAATATGCTGTCTAGGTTGGTAATAACTTTTCTTCCAAGGAGCACCATCTGCAGTGATTTTGGAGGCCCAAAAAATAAAGTCTGTGATTGTTTCCACTGTTTCCCCATCTATTTGCCATGAAGTGATGGGACCAAATGCCATGATCTTCGTTTTCTGAATGTTGAGTTTTAAGCCAACTTTTTCACTCTCCTCTTTCACTTTCATCAAGGGGGCTCTCTAGTTCTTCTTTGTTTTCTGCATAAGGATGATGTCATCTGCATATCTGAGGTTATTGATATTTCTCCCGGCAATCTTGATTCCAGCTTATGATTCATCCAGCCCAGTGTTTCTCATGATGTACTCTGCATATAAGTTAAATAAGCAGGGTGACAATATGATGTCAGCCTTGATGTACTCCTTTCCCTATTTGGAATCAGTCTGTTTTTCCATGTCCAGTTCTAACTCTTGCTTCCGACCTGCATACAGATTTCTCAAGAGGCAGGTCAGGTGGTCTGGTATTCCCATCTCTTTCAGAATTTTCCACAGTTTGTGGTGATCCACACGGTCAAAGGTTTTGGCATAGTCAATAAAGCAGAAGTAGATGTTTTTCTGGAACTCTCTGCTGCAGTCCCATTACTTCATGCCAAATAGATGGGGGATAAAATGGAAACCATGACTTACCTTATTTTCTTGGCCTCCAAAATCACTGCAGACAGTGACTGCAGCCATGATATTAAAAGACACTTGGTCCACAGAAGAAAACCTATGACAAACCTAGACAACTGATGCTTTTGAACTGTGGCACTGGAGAAGACTCTTGAGAGTCCCTTGAACTGCAAGGAGATCAAACCAGTCAATTCCAAAGGTAATCAACCCTGAATATTCATTGGAAAGACTGGTGCTGAAGCTCCAATACTCTGGCCACCTGATGCAAAGAACCAACTCACTGGAAACGATTTTGATGCTGGGAAAGATTGAGGGCAAGAGAAGAAGGGGGTGACAGAGGATGAGATGGTTGGGTGCCAATACCAAATCAAAGGACAAGAGTTTGAGCAAACTCCAGGAGATAGTGAAGGACAGGGAAGCCTGGCATGCAGCAGTCTGTGTGGCCACAAAGGGTGAGACATGAGTTTGTGACTGAACAAGAACAGGCCTTTGCTGAGGAACTAAAAAACAATTTCTTTAAGCCTAGAATTACTCTTGGAGAATCTTGAGGGCAAGATGTGTTCACAAGTTAATTAAAAAAAAAAAAAAAAAACCTGCAGGAAGCAGTAAGAGATCTTAAGTCAGGTAAGTAGAAACCTATGAGGCGGCCTTGGGTGCCACATGTGACTCAAAAGAGCTACTGCCAAATAGCAAACATGCATAAAACTTATGATAAATTAGGATGAAAACAGTATTTCAGCAGTACCAGAGTCTTAAATTTTAGGAGGAGAAAGTAAAGGCCAGAAAACCTGCAGCAATTTGCATTCACCTGTCAAGTTTTCTATGAGAACTCAGGCTCTGTGAAGAAAAAACCCATATTCATCTCTCACTTCATACACGTGTGTTGACTCACTATGAGTCTACTTCCATTTAAAGCTTATACTGGTTATGTGCCTTTTACTTTTCAAAAAACTACTTCTTAGCTTACAGTCGCATATTCCCCCATCTTTCAGTAACATTCTGACCAGAGGCTGGCAAACTTTCTGCAAGAACCAGACAAATATTTTAGACTTTGTAGGCAAATGGTCTTTGTTATAGCACAAAAGTGAAGGAAAGTGAAGTGGCTCAGTGGTGCCGATTCTCTGCGACCCCGTGGACAGTGGCCTGCAACAGGCTCCTCTGCCCATGGGATTCTCCAGGCAAGAGTACTGGAGTGGGGTGCCATTTCCTTCTCCAAGGGATCTTCCCAACCCAGGGATCAAACCCAGGTCTCTCGCATTGTAGACAGACAATTTACCATCTGAGCCACCAGGGAAGTCCTTGTTATAGCACAAAAGCACACACTTAATATGAAAACAAATGCGTGTGACTGTGCTTCAATAAAACTTTATTTGTGGACACTGAAAATTAAATTTTATATAATCTCCGTATGTCACAAAATTTTCTTTTGAATTTATTCAGTCATTTAAAAATATAAAAACCATCTTACCTGACAGGCCATGCTAACACAGGTGGCAGGCTGTATTTAGCCAGACTTCTACAGTTTGCAGACTCCTACCTAAGCCCTCTTAAAGGCTCAATAGTACAACCCTTCCATTATTCCTTATTTCTACAGCATTCCAAAAACTTTATTTGCAAGTCTTTTTGCTAAGCTCCACTGTAGTGCCAGGTGGCACGAGTGGTAAAGAACCAGCCTGTCAATGCAGTTGACAAAAAATGAAGGTTCAATCCCTGGGTGGGAAAAATTCCCTGGAGAGGGAAATGGCAATCAACTCCAGTGTTCTCGCCCAGAGAATCCCATGGACAGAGGAACCTGGCAGGTTACAGAGTCAGAAAGAGTGAGACACGACTGAAGTGACTTAGCACTTAGCACAACTGTATGATGGCCTCTAGACAATGAACAATTAAGCATTCTTCTGCCCTAAACCTATTCACTTTCACCCACATTCGCACTCTGGAAAAAATAAAAACAACTTGCTTATCTAGTTTCTGATTTAAACACTGAAGGAAGGAAAAGGGGATTTGAAGTAATTATGGAAATGGAACGAAGAACAAGGACAACTCATATTGATGTCAAGTGTTTAAAAAAAAAAAGTCCAATATGATGATTCTCAAAATTCTCAGTCCTGATTTCTCTCCCATAGTTTCAAAAACTAAAAATTCAAGTGTACCTTTTGAGTTTGCTAATGAGATACTCTAAACTCATTCTCACATTTTAAAAAAATGCATAAAACCAGACTAAAGAAATGAATATGACCAAGTATATAGCAACAAATGAGAATATATATTTTAAAAAGACATTCTATTTTTTAATAATTAGGAAGTTGTAATGGGGACTAAGGCAAAAGATACCTAAAACCACATTCTTGGAAGGATGAAAACTTTTCTCACAACCATTCACATTTATTCTACACATGAAGAAATTAATGTGTCTGGAACACAAAGTTGCAAAAGAAACAAATGTCTGAAACGGACATCGTCTCTGATCATATGGGCTAAATTCTCTATTTGCTCTAGCCAATAACACAGCCACTAGCTCCATGTGACTACTGACATTTAACTAACATTAAATAAAATTAGCTACCCCACATACAAGGTCAGGGGTGGAGGCCGAGAGGAGCAACCCATGTTCAAGGAATGGCGGCTGCACAGGTGCAGGAAGGCCGAGAGGAGCTATTCACGTTCAAGGTCATGAGGGGCAACCTCATCCAAGATAAGGAACAGCTGCTGCACTTTGCATGTCCAAGTTAAGAGAAATCCAAGTAAGATGGTAGGTGTTGTGAGAGGGCATCAGAGGGCAGACACACTGAAACCATAATCACAGAAAACTAGCCAATCTGATCACACGGACAGCCTTCTCTAACTCAATGAAACTAAGCCATGCCCTGTGGGGCCACCCAAGACGGACGGGTCATGGTGGAGAGGTCTGACAGTATGTGGTCCACTGGAGAAGGGACTGGCAAACCACTTCAGTATTCTTGTCTTGAGAACCCATGAACGGTATGAAAAGGCAAAATGATAGGACACTGAAAGAGGAACTCCCCAGGTCAGTAGGTGCCCAGTATGCTACTGGAGATCAGTGGAGAAATAACTCCAGAAAGAAAGGAAGGATGGAGCCAAAGGAAAAACAATACCCACTGTGGATGCGAATGGTGATAGAAGCAAGGGCCAATGCTATAAAGAGCAATAGTGCATAGGAACCAGGAATGTTAGGTCCATGAATCTAGGCAAATTGGAAGTGGTCAAACAGGAGATTCCTAGACAACATTCTAAGGAATCAGCGAACTAAAATGGACTGGAATGGGTGAATTTAACTCAGATGACCATTATATCTACTACTGTGGGCAAGAATCCCTTAGAAGAAATGGAGTAGCCATCATGGTAAACAAGAGTCCAAAATGCAGTACCTGGATGCAGTCTCAAAAATGACAGAATGATCTCTGTTTCCAAGGCAAACCATTCAATATCACAGTAATCCAAGCCTATGCCCCAACCAGGAACGCTGAAGAAGCTGAAGTAGAACGGTTCTATGAAGACCTACAAGACCTTTTAGAACTAACACCCAAAAAAGATGCCCTTTTCATTACAGGGGACTGGAATGCAAAAGTAGGAAGTAAAGAATCACCTGGAGTAACAAGCAAATTTGGCCTTGGAATGCAGAATGAAGCAGGGCAAAGACTAACAGAGTTTTGCCAAGAAAATGCACTGGTCATAGCAAACACCCTCTTCCAACAACACAAGAGAAGACTCTACACATGGACATCACCAGATGGTCAACACCGAAATCAGACTGATTATATTCTTTGCAGCCAAAGATGGAGAAGCTCTATACAGTCAACAAAGACAAGACCAGGAGCTGACTGTGGCTCAGATCATGAACTCCTTATTGCCAAATTCAGACTTAAATTGAAGAACGTGAGGAAAACCACTAGACCATTCAGGTATGACCTAAATCAAATCCCTTATGATTATACAGTGNCCCTCTTCCAACAACACAAGAGAAGACTCTACACATGGACATTACCAGATGGTCAACACCGAAATCAGATTGATTATATTATTTGCAGCCAAAGATGGAGAAACTCTATACAGTCAACAAATACAAGACTGGGAGCTGACTGTGGCTCAGACCATGAACTCCTTATTACCAAATTCAGACTTAAATTGAAGAAAATGGGCAACACCACTAGACTATTCAAGTATGACCTAAATCAAATCCCCTATGATTATACAGTGGAAGTGAGAAATAATAGATTTTAGGGTCTAGATCTGATAGATAGAGTGCCTGATGAACTGTGGAATGAGGATCGTGACATTGTACAGGAAACAGGGATCAAGACCATCCCCATGGCAAAGAAATGCAAAAAAGCAAAATGGCTGTCTGGGGAGGCCTTACAAATAGCTGTGAAAAGAAGGCGAAAAGCAAAGGAGGAAAGGAAAGATATAAGCATCTGAATGCAGAGTTCCAGAGAATAGCAAGAAAATATAAAGCCTTCTTCAGCAATCAATGCAAAGAAATAGAGGAAAAGAACAGAATGGGACAGACTAGAGATTTCTTTGAGAAAATTAGAGATACCAAGGGAACATTTCATGCAAAGATGGGCTCAATAAAGGACAGAAATCGTCTGGACCTAACAGAAGCAGAAGATATTAAGAAGAGGTGGCAGGAACACACAGAAGAACTGTACAAAAAAGATCTTCACGACCCAGATAATCATGATGATGTGATCACTCGTCTAGAGCCAGACATCTTGGAATGTGAAGTCAAGTGGGCCTTAGAAAGCATCACGACGCACAAAGCTAGTAGAGNATTAGAGATACCAAGGGAACATTTCATGCAAAGATGGGCTCAATAAAGGACAGAAATTGTCTGGACCTAACAGAAGCAGGAGATATTTAGAAGAGGTGGCAAAAATACACAGAGAACTGTACAAAAAAGGTCTTCACGACCAAGATAATCGATGGTGTGATCATTCCCCTAGAGCCAGACATCCTGGAACGTGAAGTCAAGTGGGCCTTAGAAAGCATCACTATGAACAACGCTAGTGGAGGTGATAGAATTCCAGTTGCGCTATTTCAAATCCTGAAAGATGATGCTGTGAAAGTGTTGTACTCAATATGCCAGCAAATTTGGAAAACTCAGCAGTGGCCACAAGGCTGGAAAAGGTCAGTTTTCATTCCAATTCCAGAGAAAGGCAAGTGCCAAAGAATGCTCAAACTACCACACAATTGCACTCATCTCACATACTAGTAAAGTAATGCTCAAAATTCTCCAACCCAGGCTTCAACAATACATGAACCATGAACTTCCAGATGTTCAAGCTGGTTTTATAAAAGGCAGAGGAACCAGAGATCAAATTGCAAACATCCACTGGATCATCAAAAAAGCAAGAGCGTTCCAGAAAAACATCTATTTCTGCTTTATTGACTATGCCAAGCCTTTGACTGTGTGGATCACAATAAATTGTGAAAAATTCTGAAAGAGATAGGAATACCAGACCACCTGATTTGCCTTTTGAGAAACCTATATGCAGGTCAGGAAGCAACAGTTAGAACTAGACATGGAACAACAGACTGGTTCCAAATAGAAAAATGAGTACATCAAGGCTGTATATTGTCACCCTGCTTGTTTAGCTTATATGCAGAGTACATCATGAGAAACACTGGGCTGGATGAAGCACAAGTTAGAATCAAGATTTCCAGTAGAAATAACAATAACCTCAGATATGGGGATGACATCAGCCTTATAGCAATAAGTGAAGAGGAACTAAAGAGTCTCTTGATGAAAGTGCAAGATGAGAGTGAAGAAGCTGGCTTAAAACTTAACATTCAAAAGTGAAGATCGTGGCATTGGTCCCATCATTTCATGGCAAATAGATGGGGAAACAATGGAAACAGTGACTGAATTTATTGTCTTGGGCTCCAAAATTACTACAGATGCTGGCTGCAGCCATGAAATTAAAAGATGCTTGCTCCTTGCAAGAAAAGCTATGACCTACCTCAACAGCATATTAAAAAGCAGAAACGTTACTTTACCAATGAAGGTCTGTTTAGTGAAAGCTGTGATTTTTTTCCAGTAGTCATGTATGGATATGAGAGTTGGACTAAAAAGAAAGCTGAGTACCAAAGAATTGATAGTTTTGAACTGTGGAGTTGGAGAAGACTCGAGAGTCCCTTGGACAGCAAAGATATCAAATCAGTCATTCCTAAAGGAAATCAGTCCTGAATATTCATTGAAAGAACTGATGATGAAGCTGAAGTTTCAATACTTTGGCCACCTGATGCAAAGAACTGACTCATTGGAAAAGACTGATGCTGGGCAGGATTGAAGGCAGAAGAAAAAGGGGATCACAGAAGATGAGATGGTTGGATGGCATCACCGACTCAATGGACATGGGTTTGAGTAAGATCTGGGAGTTGATGATGGACAGGGAGGCCTGGCATGCTGTGATTCATGGGGTTGCAAGAGTCGGACACGACTGAGTGACTGAACTGAACTGAACTGATTGTGTATAATGGACTTCCCTGGTAGCTCAGTGGAAAAGAATCTGCCTGTAATGTGGGAGACCTGGGTTTGATCCCTGGGTTTGGAAAATCCCATGGGGAAGGGAACCAGCTACCCAGCCCAGGATTCTGGCCTGGTGAATTCCACAGACTGTACAGTCCATGGGGTCCCCCAAAGAGCTGGACATGACTGAGTGATTTTCACTTTCACTTTCATTGAGTATAATATCCTCAGTCTGAAGACATTATTCTATATGTTTTTTTCCTATGGAATTGTATTAGAAATAGAACATAATATTTCTATAGAATTTTTCTTTTTATACTGCATTTTAATATTCAGTATATTGTCTAAGTAGAATGTACATTCAATAACTATTTACTAAACTGATGAAGTTTTTAATTATAATTTAATTTACCTACATTTACTACCTTTTAAGAGACTAATGACAAATCTAAATATCATTTTCTTAACTAATTAGAGTTCAGGAAAACCAGTAATTCTTTCAGAGCAGATATAATCTCAGGTATTATATACAATTCTGCTGCAAATATGCACAGATTACTTATAAGTAAGATTATAGTTAATGCCATTATTACAGAAGAATCTTTTTATTAAACAGTGAGTTCTATGTGCATGTATTGTATGCCTCAATTTTTATTATTCTGGTACTTGTTCTGTTGCCTTTCAATTGACATCTGTATGAAGGCATGGAAATAATCTTTTCTACATTTAATTCAAAGCCATGACCTGAAAATATTTCAAATGACTCTATAGTAGCATTGATAATAGTTAATATATATGTGTGAATTTTATTGACTAGATAATTGATTCATTAAACTAAAATAATAGATTTATTAAAATATTTTATGTTGTTCTGAGTTGTACAGTTGAATCTTTGAAAAAGTGTGTCAGTGCAATTTTTTATTTTTACTTATGTTTATGAGGTTCCAAAAGAACAAAGTAAATTGTCTTAAAATATGAGTCGATAACCAAGCATTATTCAAATAAAAAGCCCATATGCAAGCATATCTCATTGTTGATGTGCTTACATCGAGAGTTATAGGACTTGAGATAAAATGTGATTAGGTTATAATGAAATCAGAGTAGTACAAATTTTAAATATGATCCTGCACTTGGCAGATTGCTAACCACTACATAAATTTCACAACCACTAATTCTCTATCTTCTGAAACTAGGGAAAAAAACAAATATAAGTGGAAGGAAAAAGAAACTAGCTCTCTGTGGATTGCTGTGAAAATTCATTATTTAATTTTCTGTTCTGTTCTATTACATGATTTTATTTTCTATTAATTTCACTGTTCAATTTAAATAGAAAGCAGAAGCAGTTTACTTTGCCAGAAAGAATGTAGGCTGAGAAACAATTATTTGGTTTTAATATCATTTCATTTTATAGGCTTTGTTGTTTAAAAAAATGTGATAATAAATAACATGAAGGCTACCCTTTTAAATTTTAAAATGTACAGTATTTTTAATTATAAGCACAATGTTGTATAATAGTTCTCTAGAACTTATTCATCTTGCAACTAAAACTCTCTAGGTTTTGATTTCGATATGCCTGTTGCATGTCATAATCTCTGTGAATTTTAGTTTCTTCATCTGTTAAGTGGGGCTAATAATGTTCTATTTCACAAGGTTACTATGGGAATTAGATAACAGAATATGTTCAAATGTCTTTGTAAGTTATAAAGTGAAATGAAGGTGAACACTTACCATGTTCATTGCAAATATAAAATAACTGAATTTTCATGACAACCCTTTGATGTAATTATCATAATTCCCATTTTATAGATGAGAATACTGAGGCAGAGAGAATTTAAGTGAATTGCCTGATGTTATTTGGCTAATAAATGGTGAAGTTGGGAATTAAATGCAGGAAGTTTGACTCAGAGCCTATGCTACTGTCAGCATGCTATACCCGCTCTCTTTACTATGCAAAATATTTGGTTAAAATAATAATTTACCTTGCATATAAAAATCACCAGTGTAGAGACATATTTCCTTTATAATAGTTTGAGGTTGTTCTGGCCATCACACTCGGAAACAAAGGTTGAGGCCATTTTATATAAAGTATAGAATTTCCAGAGAGAATAAAAGATCTGTGAATAACTCTTAAAATGGCCACTGAAAATTTAAAATCTAACATTGGTAAGCTATGGCAGAATATAAATCAAAAACAAAACAAAAACTGTTTTTTTCTCCCACAAATAGATTTGTTCACTATATTTTTAGTAACTTTGGGAACATTAGAATTTCTATCTGGATCCTAGGAATGAATAACACTTCATGTACTGCTAATGGATAAATTATGACTCACTTTTTAAATAAAAAAATCATTTAATATAGGCGTCAACACACAGATGTGGAAATAGACTTCAATACTACCCAAGATAGTATATAAGGATTGAATGCAATCCCGATCAAAATTCCAACACACTTTTATTCATAAATGAAAAAGCTGATTCTTAAACTCAGATGAAATTTCATGTCCCCACATAGCTAAAATAATTTTGAAAAAGAACAAAGTTGGAGGACTTGTACTTTCAAAACTTATTGCAAAACTGTAGTAATCCAAACAACATAATACTTATATAAGGGCAGACATATAGACCAATGAAACAAAATTGAGTCCAGACATAAACATATACATTTATAAACACAACTGATTTATGAGAGGGATGTCAAGTATACTCAATGGGGAAAAAAGTCTTTTCAACCAATGATGCTGAGACAACTGGTTTCTACATGCAAAAAGTAGAATTGAATTCCCACCTCATACCATAAACAAAAAGTAAATCAAATGGATAAGCAAATCTGAGCTAAAAACCAAACAATACTGAGAAAAAACACCTAGGGCTAAATTATCAGGACTTTGGATTTGACAATAAATTCTAATATATAACACAAAAAACACAAGCTTATTGCTTGTGAAAGAAATAGTTAAATTGGACTTCATAGAAATTAACATTTTATTTTTGCATTAAAGGATATTAGCCAGAAAGTGAAAATATACTCTGCAAAATGAGAGAAAATGTTTGCAAATAATATATTTGATAAGAGTTTATAACCAGAATATAGCTTCCCTGGTTGCTCAGTGGATAAAGAATTTGCCTTCAGTGTATTAGACATAGGAGGCATGGATTCATCCCTGGGCTGGGAAGATCCCCTGGAGAAGGGCATGGCAACCCACCCCAGTATTCTTGCTTGGAGAATCCCATGGACAGGTGAGCCTGATAGGCTACAGTCCAGAGGGTCAAGAAGACTCAGACACAACTTCAGCTACTGAGCACACATCCTAAAACTCACCAATAAAAACTGGACAAATCACTGAACAGACATTTTTTCCAAAGAAGATATACAAATAGTCAATAGGTTATGAAAATATGCTTTAGACATTGGGAAATGCAAATCAAAACCATAGTGAGACACCACTGCAAACCAACTAGGATTAAAGTAATCAAAACATGAGAGGAGGGAATATAATAAGTGTTAGCAAATATGTAGACAAACTGGAGCCCTCATCCATTGATGAGACAAATGTAAAATGGTGCAGCTATTGTGGAAAATAGCACAGTGACTCTTCAAAAATAAAACATAAAATATATTATACAACAGTTTCACTCCTAGTTCTATACCAAAAGAACTGAAAATAAGGACTCAAATACTTGTATACCACTTTTCACTGCAGCATTATTTATGACAGCTATGAGGTAGAAACAACCCAGCAGTCATCAGCAGATGAGTGGAATAAATAAAACATGACATATAAATAAAATCAAATAGTATTCTTAAACAATTGTATTTATTCAACTGTCCTGGATCTTGGTCACTGTGCATTGGCTTTCTCTAGCTGAGAGGGGAATACTCGCTAGTTGTGGTGCTGGGCTTTTGGGGCTTCTCACTGCAGTGGTTTCTCCTGTTGTGGAGCATAGGGCCTAGGAGCAAGGCTTGCAGTAGTTGTGGCATGCACAGTAGAAAAGTATTTAGACATAAAAAGAAACAAAGTACTGATATCTGCTACAACATGGGTTGACCTTGATAACACCGTGCTAAATGAAATGAGCCTATCGCAAAAGGACAAATATTGAATGACTTGATTTATATAAAATATCTAGAATGTGAAGATTCATAAAGTAGGTTAGAGGTTACTGGGAGCTGAGGGAGAAAGAATGAGAAATTACTGCTTAGTGGTTACTAAATTTCTGTTTAGGGTGATGAAAGGGTTTGAAAATAGTGATGATTTCATGGTATTTTAAATGTAATTAAAGCCACTGATGTTTATGCTTACTTTTTCCCATTTTAGTTATTTTTTACTATATATATATATATATATATATATATATGTATATGTATATATACATAATTAGGAGAAGGAAATGGCAACCCACTCTAGTATTCTTGCCTGGAGAATCCCAGGGAAGTGGAGCCTGGTGGGCTGCTGTCTGTGGGGTCTCACAGAGTCGGACACGACTGAAGTGACTTAGCAGCAGTAGCATATACATAATAAAAATCATTTAAAATTATTCTCTCTAGCTGTTTAGGCCAAACAGTTTTTTATCTTCTTTTAAATCTATTTCATCTTCAATATATGAATTAAGCTATATACCAAGTGTGGCTAATGCCCTGTTATTGTGGTTATATTTTGCAGCATTACTTAACTCTGATGGGGTTTCAAACTCACATTGATATTTATTGGCATGGTAACCTGTGAACCTGACCAGGTTGCTATAATAGTAATAGCCAGTAAGCACATAAAATAATACCTAATGTCATTAGTCACCAGGAAAATATAAAGTAAACCTACTATACATCATTGGAATAATTAAATTAGTAATACTGATAATATAAATTATCATGGAAATGGTGCAACTAGAACTCTCAGACACTGCTATTGCAAAGGTAAAATGCATGACTATTTAGAAAAAAAGAGTAATTTTTTAAAGATAAATATATTCCTTTAATATGATCCAGCCATTCCATCTCAAAGTATTTATAGAAAGGAAAACATATTTGCATTTCACTGGAGATTTGACTCAACTGACACCAAAGCTTTTGTATCCACATTGAAAATCCTGTGACATAGCATCCTATTACTGCTATTCACCTTTCTCTACACAGAAAAATTGTCTAAAAGCATTTTACTCACTTAATCCCCCTGTCTTCCTTTTTCTCCTCAATCTGATTAGTCTACTTCCCTCACCATTCAACAGAAACAATGTGCTAATCCAAGATATTAACTACATCCTGCCAAAGGTAACGGCCAATTATTTGACTTCGTCTTGCACAAAGTATCAGCAGTATTTGTCACAATTAACCATTCTCTCATTCTTGAAACATTTTCTTCTCTAATGTCTGTTTAAATTTTAAGTCACCATTTGAATTATATTTTCCAGCCACACACCACTTTTTATACTGTTTTTGTTTGTGTTGCTTTTGGCTGCTCTTGTTTATAAGACCTCTTTGTGTTTATGGGATTCATAACTGCCTTTCCTTATTGCATACAGTCTCCCTTGATATTACATACTAGTGTTCAGTAGTATCCTACTCTTTGTGACCCCATGGACTATAGGCTCCTCTGTCCAAGCAATTCTCCAGGCAAGAATACTAGAGTAGATTGCCATTTCCTACTCCAGGGGATCTTCTCAACCCAGGGATCAAACTTGCATCTCCTATGTCTCCTGCATTGGCAGGTGTGTTCTTTACCACTAGTGCCACCTGGGAAGCACATACGATCTGTTAGTTATAATTTATTATATCTGTTAGCTTATAATTTAGAAATTATTATCTCAAAAGGGATGCCTCCTTTAGTGGTAGAGCATATGCCCAATTATCTATTCATAAACTTCATTTGGATATACAACATGCATCTCAAGCTTAAAATGATTGAAACATAATTATGCTGTAATCCCCAACCTGTTAAATCCCCCTAGTTTACCTCTTTTACCAGTGGTGTGGCAAGAGTAGGTGGTGGGAGCAGCTTGTCTTAGGTATTCTGTCTTGAGTACAAACCATATTAGAATGTTAGCCTTCCTGCTTCCAAATATTTCACCTATGGGGAGATATCAGTCTATTATGCAAATAGAACAATAGCAACAACATATTAAAATCACAAAAAATAATAATTCTCTTTCAAAATAAAAGTGTAAACAAAAAAACTGATAAGTGTGCAAAAGTTTTATATTTTTTCATATTTATTTTGATGACTGTCAAACTCTATTCCTCTCTTACAGGATAACTTGTTAAATTCAATGCATATTTTACTGGCTTCAATTTTTCAGTCACTGTTTGTTATAGTCATGATATTTCTTCTTGCCCTCGCTTCTGTCTTATCATTTGGATCATTCTTATGAACCCTTACTAATGATCTTCACTATTCCTTATCAGCCTAAAGGGTTTCCCTTTCTTTCTTGCCTTATTCTTTAAATTTGATTTGTAAACAGCTTCCTGCCCTATCTATCTGTCTTGTATATATATTTTTTGCCAGAATTTCTCAGCCTCATCAGTTTTACCACTTGAATTCCCTTGTCCACCTAGTCATGCAAGTAGAAACTTGAGAGTAATCTACTAGTTTCTGCCTGTATCAAAACTGCAGTCAGTAGCTGAATAAAATTTCAAGTTTTATCACATAAATATTTATCTGTTCTACCCCTTTATTTGTTCCTTTCACCAATGCCACCCTGGATCCTCATTATTACTTGAGTGATTGCAACTGATTGTAATTAATTTCTTGTCCTGTAATTATGCAATCTCCTTTTCCCTGCCCTTAAGTAGCTTTTTCTTCCCCCCTACACATCCAGAGGGTTTATTTTAAATGAAGATGTGATTGTGATATTCTAATGCTTAAAACATTTTCAGTGCTTGTGAAGGATTTGGAACATAAGCTTTAACTTGTTTTCCTAGCACACAATACCGTCCATGACCTGTCTAATCTTACTCATATTTTCCATTTTTAATTCCTATGCATTTGTGTCTTTTTTGAACATCCAACTAGATGAAATTATCATTCTTATAGTGCAAAAATTCTTAACTATTAGTAGTTTCATAGCGTTTGAACAACCTAATACTCTAGTAATACTGGACTGCCTGAAGTTTCCAGAATGTTATTTCTTGACTCTTGTGACTCTCCCAGTCTTGTTGAAAAAAAAGTTTCAAGTTCCTGATATCAGAACCATGAACTATTCTGGTAGTTTTCATTTATGCTTGTCAGTGACCCTTGCGTCCTTAACTATTCCTTGTAATTATTCTTAACTGTACTGAGTCTAATAACCATGGAGAGCCTAACAGATTTTGTACTAATCCACACATAGGATAATGATATATAATGGGAATAAGAGCATGTTTGTCTACCCTTTTGCCCCTTTGGTTTTATGATACTGAGTAAGTGATGTGAGGGTTCCAAAATTAGTTTTCTCTGCTATAAAATGAGAATAATAAAATACAAATCCTAACAATGACATAACTACTTGTAAAACTATAATGTTACATGTAAAAAAATGTTGTAAATTTTAAAGTGTATATTGAAATTAATTATTACTCTTCCAAAATAAAGCCAAGACCAGATAATTATAATCTATGTGTTAAAAGTCAGATTTATATTAGAAATAAATGAGTAATGCTTTAATTTGAAATATTTATGAAAGATGTTGCCAAAGTGGCAATGATAAACAATTAAACTTCTCCAGAAAATCTGTGACTCCCCAAAGTAATAAAAACATATTTGTTTCATTACTATAATTTTGTATATGTCTCAGCCAATCCTATAATAATATTTAAATTATTATGAAAGTTTAAAAATCTCAGAGATGTTAGCTTTCCTAATCATTATTAGTTTTCATTTTTTCTTGTGTTAATTTTAACAAGCTATTTGAAATGAAAAGATAAATTTATATTGTGCTGTCTCCTGGATTCTTCAGATAACTTACAGATTATTTTAATGTAACAAAAAGATGTTTTGTATAATATCAGTACAATTAGGATAGACCATCATGCTTTTCTTTGAAACATAAATAATAAGAAAGTAGGATTACTGAAATGAGCACATAATGATTTTTCTGTGAGCAACTGAAATCTTAACAATGTTTAAACAGTGAGGTCACATGTTAAATGTGTGATGGCTGATTTTACAGAGGATAACATTTACCCAGATCCCACTTCTTTCTAGTTCCTCTGCCACTCTCAGTATGATGTTTGGTCTCTTAGGGCTGCAGCAGGGTTTTAGCAGCCACAGGCATTGCTTCTTCATAGAAAAACATCCAGAGGCAGAAAAGGCAATTTCTCTTTGTTTTTCTACTTCTACTGTGGAGGAAAACCTATATTACATATGAGGAAATCAGACTTCTTTACATCTAAGTTATGACACACAAAGCAATCAGTTGAAAGCTGCGACAGTTACCCTAATTATCTTGAGTAATTAATATTCAGTCTCTCGAGCTGGGTATAGGCAGGCCAGGCTCCCATGACTGGATAACACTTGGAATTCTTAGCCAGCATACAGAGGAGAATGGTGGTGCCCATGAGTGAGTTTTCAGAGACTGGCTCCAAACTAAATTTTGTTTAAACCATATAGTCAAATTTCAGTGATCAAAATGTGTTTCTGCATAGTCATTATATGGAGGAAAAAGAACAATGCTAACAGGACAGACATAAAGGACAAGGAGGAAAAGAGAAAGTAGAAGAAAGAGAAAAAGGAGAAAAGGATGAGAAGAAAGAGGAGGAAGGAGAGTTATGTCACAAAACAATAAATGAAAAAATTGCAAATATGATTTCCTAATGAGAGGTTTTCAACTTGTGGTTCTCAGGTCATGGAGGGCAACTGATTTACTACACGAAATCCTCAAATTCATAGTTATCTTCTGAGTGACTAAAAGTTTATCTCACATATATATGTGATAATGTACAAGTGCAGTAAACAAAACTCAAGTTAGTTTAAATGTGTTACTGGGACCATTATAGCTTTTGTTTTAAAACAACTTATATTAGAAATATAATTATTACCAAACAGAGGTCTATGAACAGTTTTTATTTTTTTACTTTAGCAAAGAAAAAGTGAGGACCCTGATAGAGACAATGTTTAACAAAAATATAGTAGAGGTTTAAAAGTGAAAACCTAGGCATTGTACCCACTGCATCTCCATTTGTCATTTCACAACTAGAAACTTTGTTAAAGACAAGTTATCCTGTGGGGCTGAGGCTCTTCATTAGATATGTCACTTGACCAATAGAGCTAATGATTTATTCTCCTTTGGAACAGCCACACTGAGAGTTATCAGTCATAGTGTAGGTCACCTCTGTGACCTACATTATGTAATGCACATGAGGAATGGGATCTCACCCAACAGTGAAAAGTATCTCAAAGCATGAGGTCATTCTGTGAAATGAACATACATTGGAGGAGAGAGGGTTTTAGAGTTTAATTACCTATAGGTTTAAGATTTTCTCAGATTGAGCTCTCAAGTTTCTCCTACCAGGATCAGGGGGGTGGGGGTGGGGAAAGAGTTACTTTCCACCAGACATATCTAAACAAAACATTCAAAGTATGAAGATTGATTGGGATATAGAATGATGACCATGATATTGGCATATTATAAAAAGCAGTATGGAACTTCCCTGGTGGCCCAGTGGTTAAGACCTTGTGTTTCCACTGCAGGGGGCACAGGTTCCATCCATGGCCAGGGGATCTAAGATCCCACATCCCATGCTGCATAGTCAAAAAAATAAAAAAATAAAAATAGAGAGAGAAGAAAAAGCAGTGCATCCAAGGAAGTTAAGTAGTATTTTAGAAGTGGACAAATTCAAGATATAGCAGAAAAGGAAGCAATGGGAAACTGAATTATTGGAATGCAGATTGGAAAAGTAGATTAAAACCAAATTTCCATTGGTGTTTGGTGAGCTCCACTTACCCCTTAAGTACCTGCTTTAGGTAACTGGAGCCTCAACAGCAATGGGGCTGTGAAAATGAAAAGGGAGAGGAAGTTCTGAAGTGACTCTGGGGCAGAGCCTCTGGAATTGCTTGGATTTAAATCCTGAATCCTCCATGGCCCATTATTTATACTGCTCTGTGTCTCAATTCCTTCATCAATAAAGGCAGGAAAATAATACTATCTACCTTATCAGTTTATGAAGGTTAAGTGTGGTATTAAATACAGAGCATTTAGGAGAATACTCAGAAGTTAAGAAATGCTCAAGAAATATTAAGTAATATTATTTCTAACTCCCTTAAGTTTAATTATGATTGGGGATAGAGAAATATATGATGACAACATTTGAAATAGTTTCCCTTCTAAATATACAGCTCAGTATTTGGACAAGTACATTATCATCCCATCTTATTACCATTGTTTATTAAACTCAATATTTTTCAAGGTCAGTGAGGAACAGTTCTTTTATTCAAGATCCATATAAACATATTACATCAATGTACATCTTTTCAAAGTGATCACTTTGCAAAGAAAATATACTTATTAAGAGAGGATTCAGTGTATTTTCCATACATCACTTATTTTCCTTCAGATAATAGAGTAATACCAGCAAGCAAGATTATGTAAATTCAGACTATAAAAGCAGCTTAGTTCAGTGGACTTAGCTGAGGGTCATGCATTAAAAATTTTATGAGCAGCCCTGTGACAAGGAAAGAATTTAAAATACTAGATGACACTATTCAGTTGATTTGTTTTCTTCAGGACAGAGTCCTGAAGTTCTCGTTTGAGAGCTCTTTGTGAGAAAAGGCATGTTGTATATTTTTCTTGACAACTTACATTTGTGCTAAACAAGGTGGACATAACTTGTGGTGATGTAATCTGCTTCTAAACAGTTTTTTAAAAAAGGAACAAGGCTCTATGTAATTATCAATAGACAAAGTGACAATGCTACTCATGTAAGCATGGGTTAACAGGAACTGCATAATATAATAAAGGAAAAATAAGACCTCATAAGCATAACAAAAACACACGCTGGTGGCTCAGTCAGTAAAGAATCTGCCTGCAATGTGGGAGACTCAGGTTTGATCCCTATGTTGGGAAGATCCCCCGGAGAAGGGCATGGTAACCCACTCCAGTATTCTTGCCTGGAGAATTCCAAGGGCAGAGCAGCCTGGTGGGCTACAGTCTATAGAGTCACAAAGAATCAGACACAGCTGGGCAACTAACACTTTTCACTTTTCATCATCACATATTCCTTGAATATCTTGTTGGAGAATAGTCACAGTAGACCTAACTAGGAAAGGAGTATGATGAGTACCATTTATAGATTTCCTACTGTGTCCCAGGCATTGTTGCTGTTTTACATGTGCTAGCTGCTTCAATCTCTGCAATGTCTTGTTTTAGGGATATCACTTAATTTTATCAGCTTAGAAACTGAAGCTCAGATTTCGGGTCTGTCTCAGTTCAGGGTTAACATGCTTAATAACTACACAACTGAAATTACAGTTCATTAATTTTAGCATTAAAACTACCAGAAGCACTGGATAAAATACACATTTCTAGAACCCACCACTTAATTAAGTTAGGCTCTCAGGAGAGAGGGTCTAGGACACTCATTTTAACATTCTAAGGTAATTCTGATTTTCAACAAAATATGAAAACCTTGCTTTATTGACTAGCAAAGACAATAGCTTTTAATTTCATTCCTAAATCACATAATGTAAAAATCATTTTACAGATTAAGAAATTGAGTATTACAAATGTAGTTAATTTGAAATTGTAATAAGCTACATATATCACACCGAATAATGATCAAATTAATTTCTGGGTATTTGTAAGCAATATACTAATATAACTTAAAAATAAATAATCAATCTTTAAGGATGAGCCTCAAAGTATATTTTATTTTCTTATTTATGATGATGATGATAACAATGGGTGTTTACAGGAGCTAGAAAAGAAGTTTTAGACATGGTCTCTGCCTTCAAGTTTCTTATCAATTGTATTGTTTATAGCTGGCTCCATAATGGAAGTCCTCTGTCTACTGATAAAGAGAGCAGAAAAATGTTTTATTGTTTGTCTAACTTAGTCTGCATTAAGTATATCATCCTGAGTATGAACTTTTATTTTTGCATATTCCTTATTTTACATTTAATCTTTATCTGAAAGCAAGCAAGTCTGATTTGCTCCATAATGATAACTATGATACTGTATTCAGTTCAGTAGCTCAGTCATGTCTGACTCTTTGTGACCCGATGGACTACAGCACGCCAGGCCTCCCTGTCCAACTCCGAGAGTTCATTCAAACTCATGTGCATTGAGTCGGTGATGCAATTCAACTATCTCATCCTCTGTCATCCCCTTCTCCCACCCTCAATCTTTCCCAGCATCAGGGGCTTTTCAAATGAGTCAGCTCTTCGCATCAGGTGGCGAAAGTATTGGAGTTTCAGCTTCAACATTCTTCAACAGTCCTTCCAATGAATATTCAGGAATGATTTCCTTTAGGATGGTCTGGTTGGATCTCCTTGCAGTCCAAGAGACTCTCAAGAGTCTTCTCCAGCTCCACAGTTCAAAAGCATCAATTCTTTGATGCTCAGCTTTCTTTATAGTCCCACTCTCACATCCATACATGACTACTGGAAAAACCATAGCCTTGACTAGACAGACTTTGTTGGCAAGAAATGTCTCTGCTTTTTAATATACTGTTGAGGTAGGTCATAGGTTTCTTCCAAGGAGCAAGCGTCTTTAAATTTCATGGCTACAGTCACCATCTGCAGTAATTTTGGAGACCAAAAATATAAAGTCACTCATTGTTTCCAATCTATTTGCCATGAAGTGATGGGACTGGATGCCATGGTCTTAGTTTTCTGAATATTGAGTTTTAAGCCAACTTTTTCACTCTCCTCTCTCATGTTCATCAAGAGACTCTAGTTCTTCTTCACTTTCTGCCATAAGGGTGGTGTCATCTGCATATCTGAGGTTATTGATATTTCTCCTGGCATTCTTGATTCAAGCTTGTGCTTCATCTAGCCTGGCATTTATATGATGTACTCTGCATATAAGTTAAATAAGCGGGGTGACAATATACAGCCTTGACCTACTCCTTTCCCAATGGGGAACCAATCTGTTGTTCCATGTCCAGTTCTAACTGTTGCTTCTTGACCTGCATACAGATTTCTCAAGAGGCAGATCAGGTAGTCTGGTCTTCCCATCTCTTTAAGAATTTTCCATAGTTGTGATCCACACAGTCAAGGGCTCTGTGTAGTCAATAAAACAGAATTATATATTTTTCTAGAACTTTTGTGCTTTCTCAATAATCCAATAAATGTTTGCAATTTCATCTTTGGTTTATCTGCCTTTTCTAAATCCAGCTTGAACATCTGGATGTTCAAGGTTCATGTATTGTTGAAGCCTGACTTGGAGAATTTTGAGCATTATTTGCTAGTGTGTGAGATGAGTGCAATTGTGTGGTAGCTTGAGCATTCTTTAGTTAGTATTGCCTTTCTTTGGGACTGGAATAAAAACTGACCTTTTCCAGTCCTGTGGCCACTGCTGAGTTTTCCAAATTTGATGGCGTATAGAGTGTATCACTTTCACAGCATCATCTTTTAGGATTTGAAATAGCTCAACTGGCATCCCCCACCTCCACTAGCTTTGTTCATGGTGATGTTTCCTAAGACCCACTTGACTTTGCTTTCCAGATGTCTGGTTCTAGGTGAGTGATCACACCATCATGATTATCTGGGTCATAAAGATCTTTTTTTTTGTATAGTTCTGTGTATTTTTGCCACCTCTTAATATTATCTGCTTCTGTTAGGTCCATATCATGTCTGTCCTTTATTGAGCCCATTTTTGCGTCAAATGTTCCCTTTTGGTATCTCTAGCTTTCTTGAAGAGATCTCTAGCCTTTCCCATTCTATTGTTTGCCTCTATTTCTTTGCATTGATCCCTGAGGAAGGCTTTCTTATCTCTCCTTGCTGTTCTTTGGAGCTCTGCATACAAATGGGTATATCTTTCCTTTTCTCCTTTGCCTTTAGCTTCTTTCCTTTTCTCAGCGGTTTCTAAGGCCTCCTCAGACAACCATTTTACCTTTTCGCATTTGTCTTTCTTGGGACTGGTCTTGATCACTGCCTCCGGCACAGTGCCACGACCTCCACCTATAGTCTTCAGGCATTCTGTCTATCACATCCAACCCCTTGAATCTGTCACTTCCATTGTATACTTGTAAGGGATTTGCTAAGTATAATATTTCATTTGCCTTTTTTATTGTCTCAGGATGTTACTATACTAGCTCTATCTAGTGGTCACATGCGAATATTACACTTAGCTAATAAAGGTAAATTAAGAAACATGTTCTAATTTGTAATTATTACTGTTAGTTAATTTTGATAAGTGAATGCCAAATAATTTAAAGCTACAGAATTTTGACCTCATCCTATTCGTTGATACTAAGTTATCTTTGCAGTTTTTTTTTTTTTTTTGAGGTAAGAACACAGCACATGAGATCTACCTAATTTTTAAGTGTTCAATACAATATTATTTAATTATTAATTATTATACTACAGATGATTTCTAGGAATTTGTCATCTAGTATAGCTGAAACTTCATACTTGTAGAATAATGACTCCCTAAGTCTCCCTGCCATCCTTAGCCAAAATTCTAACTTCTACTTCTGTGTTTGACTGTGGCAGAAGTAATTTTTAAACCAAGCTTAGTTATTAGATTAAAAATTTTTGTTTGTATTTTCTGGCATTGATTTTGATGCATAATGTAATTTAAATAATGAAAGAACATAAAACATCTTAAAATCTCAAAACATATTTCCAAATTGGGTGAGATTATAAAATCCAATCTTAAAAACATTATATTATTAAGTAATCATGGACATAGCAAATTGTGCCATTTTTTAAAAAATTGATGAGGAATATTTTAACCTAGTGATTCAGCACAAATTTTTGCCTTCCAATGGAGTGACAATTTGCAATGCATTTTATTGTGAAATCAAATATTACTTGTTTTCAAAGTGCTTTCACATATCTCAAAAGTAACACATAACCTAATTTTGATGCCTTTATGCAAACAATGCTTTCTTATCAGTTAAAGAATATCACTTAGTTGTTGTCTTGAAAATAATAATCAAAGATTAATGGCTACAAAAAACAGTCTTTTATTTCATAAGGTGGTGTATCATCAAGATGGTTCTATTGATCTGGTCCAGAAGTAGTTCAGTTAGTTCAGTTCAGTCACTCAGTTGTGTCTGACTCTTTGCAACCTCACGAATCACAGCATGCCAGGCCTCCCTGTCCATCACCAACTTCCAGAGTTCACTCAGACTCATGTCCATCGAGTAAGTGATGCTATCTAGCCATCTCATCCTCTGCTGTCCCCTTCTCCTCCTGCCTCCAATCCCTCCCAGCATCAGAGTCTTTTCCAGTGAGTCAACCCTTTGCATGAGGTGGTCAAAGTACTGGAGTTTCACCTTTAGCATCATTCTTTCCAAAGAAATCCTGGGGCTGATCTCCTTGAGAATGGACTGGTTGGATCTCGTTGCAGTCCAAGAGACTCTCAAGAGTCTTCTCCAACACCACAGTTCAAAAGTGTCAATTCTTTGGTGCTCAGCCTTCTTCACAGTCTAAATCTCACATCCATACATGACCACAGGAAAAATCATAGCCTTGACTAGACAGACCTTTGCTAGCAAAGTAATGTCTCTGCTTTTGAATATGCTATCTAGGTTGGTCATACGTTTCTTCCAAGGAGTAAGCGTCTTTTAATTTCATGGCTGCAGTCACCATCTGCAGTGATTTTGGAGCCCCCAAGAATAAAGTCTGCCACTTTTTCCACTGTTTCCCCATCTATTTCCCATGAAGTGATGGGGCCAGATGCCATGATCTTCATTTTCTGAATGCTAAGCTTTAAGCCAACTTTTTCACTCTCCTCTTTCACTTTCATCAACAGGCTTTTTAGTTCCTCTTCACTTTCTGCCATAAGGGTGGTGTCATCTGTATGTTATCTGTATATCTGAGGTTATTGATATTTCTCCCAGCAATCTTGATTCCAGCTTGTTTCTTCCAGTCCAGCGTTTCTCATGATGTACTCTGCATATAAGTTAAATAAGCAAGATGACAATATACAGCCTTGATGTACTCCTTTTCCTATTTGGAACCAGTCTATTGTTCCATGTCCAGTTGTAACTGCTTCCTGACCTGCATACAGATTTCTCAAGAGGCAGGTGAAGTGACCTGGTATTCCCATCTCTCTCAGAATCTTCCACAGTTTATTGTGATCCACACAGTCAAAGGCTTTGGCATAGTCAATAAAGCAGAAATAGATGTTTTTCTGTAACTCTCTTGCTTTTCCCATGATCCAGCGGATGTTGGGCAATTTGATCTCCGGTTCCTCTGCCTTTTCTAAGACCAGCTTGAGCATCAGGAAGTTCACCGTTCACATATTGCTGAAGCCTGGCTTGGAGAATTTTGAGCATTACTTTACTAGTATGTGAGATGAGTGCAATTGTGCGATAGTTTGAGCATTTGGCATTGCCTTTCTTTGGAATTGGAATGGAAACTGACCTTTTCCAGCCCTGTGGCCGCTGCTGAGTTTTCCAAATTTGCTGGCATATTGAGTACAGCACTTTCATAGCATCATCTTTCAGGATTTGAAATAGCTCAACTGAAATGCCATCACCTCCACTAGCTTTGTTCGTAGTGATGCTTTCTAAGGCCCACTTGACTTCACCTTCCAGGATGTCTGGCTCTAGATGAGTATCACACCATCATGATTATCCAGGTCTTGAAGATCTTTTTTGTACAGTTCTTCTGTGTATTCTTGCCACCTCTTCTTAATATCTTCTGCCTCTGTTAGGTCCATACCATTTCTGTTCTTTATTGAGCCCATCTTTGCATGAAATGTTCCCTTGGTATCTCTAATCTTCTTGAAGAGATCTCTAGTCTTTCCCATTCTGTTCTTTTCCTCTATTTCTTTGCATTGATCGCTGAAGAAGCCTTTCTTATCTCTTCTTGCTATTCTGTGGAACTCTGCATTTAGTGCTTATATCTTTCCTTTTCTCCTTTGCTTTCGCTTCTCTTCTTTTCACAGCTATTCTTAAGGCCTCCTCAGACAGCCATTTTGCTTTTCTGCATTTCTTTTCCATGGGGATGGTCTTGATCTCTGTCTCCTGTACAATGTCACGATCCTCATTCCATAGTTCGTCAGGCACTCTATCTAACAGATCTAGGCCCTTAAATCTATTTCTCACTTCTACTGTATAATCATAAGGGATTTGATTTAGATCATACCTGAATGGTCTAGAGGTTTTCCCTACTTTCTTCAATTTAAGTCTGAATTTGTTAATAAGGAGTTCATGATCTGAGCCACGGTCAGCTCCTGGTCTTGTTTTATCGACTGTATAGAGCTTCTCCATCTTTGACTGCAAAGAATAGAATCAATCTGATTTCGGTGTTGACCATCTGGTGATACCCATTTGTAGAGTCTTCTCTTGTGTTGTTGGAAGAGGGTGTTTGCTATGACCAGTGCATTTTCTTGGCAAAACTCTATTAGTCTTTGGCCTGCTTCATTCCGCATTCCAAGGCCAAATTTGTCTGTTACTCCAGGTATGTCTTGCCTTCCTACTTTTGCATTCCAGTTCCCTATAATGAAAATGACATCTTTTTTGCATGTTAATTCTAAAAGGTCTTGTAGGTCTTCATAGAACCGTTCAACTTCAGCTTTATCTGCTAATTTCCTTTATGCATATGTGGTCAGTTGCCAGGTCAGCTGGTTGGTCTGGATTGTGTTAACTGAAGTGGATCTTTTCCCAACCTCCTCTAAGTCAGTCTGTGTTTGAGTAGGATTTCAAGAGAAAGGGAGGAAGTATACAAAGCTTCTTTGTGGCACAGAATTGGAACTGGCAACACATTACTTTTATGTGTTCCATGACCAAAAGAAGTCATAAAGCACATGCAAGGTGAGAGGAAAGTGATTCTCTCTGATGTGAGTAACTGCAAAGTCACATTATAAAAGGTATGGATACCAGGAAAAGTGGAGAATTATGGTCATATTTTCAATCTGCCACAAATTTCAAGGGATTTTAAAATAATGCATTTTTATTTATTTTGAATAGGAATTTCACAGTTGTTCCATGCGTGTAATTTGATATGAGACGTTTTTTAAGTTCATGGACAAATATCTTTTTCACTAAATTTTAAGAGTGATAATGACTGTCTCTTTTTGATAGGGAAGTGTGAATAAATAATATTTGGAAATAGTTCAGTTCAGTTCAGTCGCGCAGTCGTGTCCGACTCTTTGTGACCCCATGAATCGCAGCACGCCAGGCCTCCCTGTCCATCACCAACTCCCGGAGTTCACTCAGACTCACGTCCATTGAGTCTGTGATGCCATCCAGCCATCTCATCCTCGGTCGTCCCCTTCTCCTCCTGCCCCCAATCCCTCCCAGCATCAGGGTCTTTTCCAATGAGTCGACTCTTCGCATAAGGTGGCCAAAGTACTGGAGCTTCAGTTTTAGCATCATTCCTTCCAAAGAAATCCCAGGGTTGATCTCCTTCAGAATGGACTGGTTGGATCTCCTTGCAGTCCAAGGGACTCTCAAGAGTCTTCTCCAACACCACAGTTCAAAAGCATCAATTCTTCTGTGCTCAGCCTTCTTCACAGTCCAACTCTCACATCCATACATGACCACAGGAAAAACCATAGCCTTGACTAGACGGACCTTAGTCGGCAAAGTAATGTCTCTGCTTTTGAATAAGTGAAATATAATTAGTTCCAACTTTATATTTTCATCCTCATTTTAGTCTGTGGTCCACCTCAAATCAGAGCCCTTCAGTGGAAACAAAAGCTTGAACTGAGACTCAGAGGGTGTGGCTTTGGCGGCTCTCTGATACACTTACCAGCTGTTTGGTCTGAGAAAAATCTTTTCTCACTGATAATTTGCTTATCCCCTTGTGCAAAGACTGTGAAATTGAGTAGATCCCAAAGTTTCTTCCAACTCTTTTTTACCTTTTAGGATTTCTTCTAGAATTTGTGTGTGTGTGTGTGTGTGTGTGTATGACAAAACCCCCACTGTCCATTGTTTCCTTTGTTAAAAGCAATTTATAATATCTTAGCTGCCAAGTGCCATGCTATTAAAATCATCTAAATATGCCTAGAGTAGGACATGAACATATAAGCCAAACACAAGGGAATTATTTTCAGTATTCTTGTGACAATGACCATCCTGGCTAATAGGCAATTTTTCTGTTTTTTTTTTTTTTTTTTTCCACAGGAGGCACACTGCACAGCTTATGTGATCTTAGTTCCCTGACAAGAGATTGAAGTCAAGTCCTTGATAGTGAAAGCACAGAATCTGACCCATTGGACTGCTGTAGCATTCCAGTATACAATAGGCTTTTAACATGTAATTTTACAAGAACATTCTCTGAAGCACAAAACAAAACTCCCTGTTATTCCCATTATTCCCAATGTAAATTGAAATGATTCTATTGAGAAAATATTAGTACATTATATTTGCAATTATTCATACTTTAAAATGCTAAACATACATGTATTTGTTTATCTCCCATTCATCCTTCCATGTACCTAGCTAGCTACCTACCTACCAACCAGCTATCATCTGTTCAATTTTTATAGATTGTCTATCAGAGATAAAATTATTGTCATAAATTTATTTATCTATCTATATATCTGTAAAATGTTGCTTTCAAAAATAAATGTACAATAGTAATATTTCTGCTGCTGCTGCTGCTGCTGCTAAGTTGCTTCAATACCAGTGTATTATAAGAGAAGTCTTCCCAGGTGGATCAGTGGTAAAGAATCCCCTGCCAAGCAAGAGACATGGGTTTGATCCCTGGGTCAGGAAGATCCCCTGGAGAAGGAAATGGCAACCCACTCCATTATTCTTGCCTGGAAAATTCTGTGGACAGAGAAGCCTGGTAGGCTATATCGTCCATGGGGTCACAAAAGAGTTGAACACATTTTAGTGACTAAACAATATAAGAGAATAAGATTAGTTGAAATTTAAACTAGGTGATGGGTATTCAGGGATAAGTCATATTCAGGGACTCTCTGAACTATATTTACTCTCTGAACTTACAACTTTACTGGAAATCTAAATTTATCTCAAATTATCCTAAGAAAGTTTATATTATTTATGAAAAAGAAAGGTCAATCTAAATATTTATTTATAGAGAAGTAAAAAATACATTGTAGAATAGTTAGATAAGATTTAAGAATTAATTAACCAAGTTTATGTTTGTCAATATAGATAGACCTCATGACAGTTTTGGGAAGCAAATTGGAGAACAACACAGGATTTAATTAGAATTAAGAACATGCTAAAAATTACATATGTTTCTTCTGTGTTTATATATATGTAGGAGATCTTTAACTTGTGAATGTACTTAATTTATTAATAATAATGCAATATTACAGGGGAGGACAACATAAGAATTCAGTTTGATCTGTAATACTTTGTTAAAGAAAAAATGCAGCAAATTTGCATATAAAACAAGATCACTTTGCTTCAAAACTACTTGTGTGCTTAAAACTAATAAAATATATATGTCAAGTATATCTCAATAAAACTAGAGGAAAAAAACTGTCATAAAACCATCAATATGAAATCCATTTTATGTTGTTCATTTTCCTAGTCGTGTCTGATTCTGCAACCCATGAACTGCAGCACACCATGCCTCCCTGTCCCTCACCATCTCTCAAAGTTTGCTCAAGTTCTTGTCCATTGAATTGGCCATCAAACCATCTCATCCTCTGTCACCTCATCTTATCTCATTAGAATCCCCATCAGGTAGTTCTAATTTTCACTTCTTCATTTTCTGTGTTTATCTAAATTTCTGTATTGGATTGCATGTGGACTATGGTTCAGCATCAACTATTTTGTTCCTGTCAGTATCCTCTAACTCTCAAATCCAGCTTGTCTTTTCATCCTCATTAATCTCATTCCAATTTTAATGAAATCTTTTAATCTTCTCACAGCCTACTGCCTATTGCTTTTAACTTAATTTGGCTTCCTGTCTCTGGCTCATCCACATTCTGACTCATCTTATGGCTGATCAATGTTCCTCAGGCACAACACTGATTCAATCCTTACCCTGCTCAACCACCTTAAATGACATCCAAGCATCAATTAAATTAAACACAAATACATGTGCCTAATTTTCAAATAATTCCACAAAATGGCTTCAAAAAACCTTTCCAGTCTATTAGCCACTTCTGCTGCACATTTAAGTAAATAAATATTTTAGTTGTTTAGCATAACCCATTGCTCCCAAGCAATTTTCATCCCTTTCCACCTTGATTCCTCTGCACCCATTACTTCTTCAATTTGGAATGACTTCTCCAAATACTGAGAGAGTCAGTTCCTAGGCAGGTTGATAAGAAGTTCGGGGGTCCCCAAGGAGAGAGGGGTCTGGAATTCTCAAGGAGGAGGAAAGGACAATTTGTTTTTTTCTCTACATTCCTTAGGATTATATAACAATAATGTATTCTGCTTGAGGAAAGTTTCTGGAAAAAAACTTTCTGGCTAACTCTGTTATCTTAAAATGTAAATTATGACAGTGGGTCTAGTAAGGTCTTTACAACTTTCAGACATTCTTTTGATTCACTGTAATAACTAATTAAAAATATATAACTCCATTGCTAATACTAGTGAGGGGGTACTCTTTCTACCCCATTCTAATGTCTATGTCAGAAGCTTTCTGACACAGAAGCTTTCTCTTTATACTTTAATGAAACTCTATTGCACAAAAGCTCTGAGCAATCAAGGCTCACTTCTGTCTCTAGATTGGATTCTTCTCTTCCAGAGACCAAGAATCCCAGTGTCTTTCGTGGTTCAGCAACAACTTTCAATACTTTGCCTTCTGAAATTTTATCTATTCTTTAAGGGAAAAAAAGAACTTTAATTATGTTCTTCTGTGATATCTTTTCTAATCAAGGTTGTTTTGCCTCTTATCCTGTCCAAAATGTAACACCTTTATTTTGTAAACACACATAGCATTTAGCATGTACCTTTTAATGACACATTAGTATAGACAGATTTAAACTTCCCTTAAACTTTTGTAAATTGTTACCCTTGGACTGTTAAGAAAGCTGAGCACTGAAGAATTGATGCTTTTGAACTTTTGTGTTGGAGAAGACTCTGAGAGTCCCTTGGACTGCAAGGAGATCCAACCAGTCCATTCTAAAGGAGATCAGTCCTGAGTGTTCATTGGAAGGACTGATGCTGAAGCTGAAACTCCAATACTTTGGCCACCTCATGCGAAGAGTTGACTCATTGGAAAAGACCTTGATGCCGGGAGGGATTGGGGGCAGGAGGAGAAGGGGATGACAGGATGAGATGGCTGGATGGCATCACGGACTCGATGGATATGAGTTTGGGTAAACTCCGGGAGTTGGTGATGGACAAGGAGGCCTGGCGTGCTGCATTTCATGGGGTAGACGGGAGGGATTGGGGGCAGGAGGAGAAGGGGATGACAGGATGAGATGGCTGGATGGCATCACGGACTCGATGGATATGAGTTTGGGTAAACTCCGGGAGTTGGTGATGGACAAGGAGGCCTGGCGTGCTGCATTTCATGGGGTAGCAAAGAGTCAGACACAACTGAGCAACTGAACTGAACTGAACTGAACCCTTAATCATATTAGTTGGTATAGTTTAGGATGTCAATTAATCTTAGATATATTTAGATGTAATTTATAGAATTGAAAAATTTTGCTAAAATAATTTAGCATTAAAATCTTTGATATAGTTATGGAAATTACTTGACGTGGGATAGTAATAATGTGGAGATTCAAGTATGACTAGTAACAATACCTGAGTAACCAACTGAGCAATCACCTATTGAGTAAAACACATAAAAACTCCAAAGCAGCAGTTCACAAGAAAAAACAGCTCATTTTTGTATTAATGAATGTCGATCAACAAGACTACTGAACTGGATAAAAAAAGAATTGTTCAAGAAAGTACTGTTTTTATGATAATAATTTAATATATTACTTATAATAATTATTTTTATATATGATATTATGACTTTTAACCATATCCTTGTGATAATAATAAAAAAAAATTAGCCTTTTCTCATGACTAAATTAACCTTTTTATTTCAGTGAACCAATTATCATTCCTCTGCTTTTTATAAACATATTAAAATAAAGGAATAGAATGTTTTCAAAATTTCAGGAGGTCAAACATTGAAAGGTAAAGGCATTATAGAAGTAAAATCCTAATTTAATGTTAATGTTTTATTTAAGATGAATTATGATAAAAAAGATACAGATGTATACAAACTACTTGTCTCTTCTCTTTTTTAAGTGGGAGAGTTAAACATGTTCTGGCCAAGTGAATAAGATAGACTAGTATAGTTTTTCAAAATGTATTCTGAAAAATAACAACATTTCTATATGTTAAGTGGAAGAGGTCCTGAAGCAAATTTGCCAAACTACATATAATAGCCATTTTTGAGAGCTACAATGTGAATTATCATATATATGTAACTCAGAATTCTTATTATAAATATTACTGGTTAAGTGTATTTAGGGCTTCCCCGGTAGCTTAGAAGGTAAAGAATTTGTCTGCAATGTGAGAGACCCAGGTTCCATCTCTGGCTCATGAAGATGCCCTGGAGAAGGGAATGGCTACCAACTCCAGTATTCTTGCCTGGAGAATTCCATGGTAGAGGAGCCTGGTGGGCTATAGTCTATGGAGTTAGAAAGAGTCAGACATGACTGAGTGACTCACTCTTTCACTTAAGTGTATTTAGCCTGACAATTCCCAAATTTACAACATGGAATTATTTTTATATAGACTTTTTCCCCCTAGCATTTTTTTCTTAAAAGTTTAGAAAATGCTATACAAGATTCCCATCATTGGTCCCTCTTACATCAAATATTTACTAAGTATCTTGTACAACCCAAAAACTCCTTATGTGCAGAATTTATAGAAATAAAGGCACATTCCTTGTCATCAACAGTTCTCACACTATAACAGGAAGGAAGACATCATAACACTTTATTATGTGACATCATTAGATAGAGCTAAGTGTAAATGGCCATGTTGTAATTGCATAGAATGTTTACTTGGTGCATATTTATCCATAACTATTTACAAATCACTGATAGGAGCTGGCTCAAGGCAGTTTTAGTGACATAAATAATAAAGCTGTTTCAAATCCTGAAAGATGATGCTGTGAAAGTGCTGCACTCAATATGCCA
>SJXQ01002359.1:82050-136337 GCA_006408695.1 Aepyceros melampus
AAGCTCAACATTCAGAAAATGAAGATCATGGCATCTGGCCCCATCACTTCATGGGAAATAGATGGGGAAACAGTGGAAACAGTGTCAGACTTTATTTTTTGGGGCTCCAAAATCACTGCAGATGGTGACTACAGCCATGAAATTAAAAGACGCTTACTACTTGGAAGAAAAGTTATGACCATCCTAGATAGTATATTCAAAAGCAGAGACATTACTTTGCCAACTAAGGTCTGTCTAGTCAAGGCTATGGCTTTATGGCATCACGGACTCGATGGATGTGAGTCTGAGTGAACTCCGGGAGATGGTGATGGACAGGAAGGCCTGGAGTGCTGTGATTCATGGGGTCGCAAAGAGTCAGACACGACTGAGCGACTGAACTGAACTGAGCTGAAATAATAAAGCTGAGTTTTAAAGAATGAGAAATCTTACAGACAAGCAAAGATGTAGCCTGTGAAAAATGAAAGAGGGCTTAAAATACTATTGATAATTTGAATAACAGTGGGTGCTTTGAAATAGAATTTGTAACTTGAGGGGAGGGACGACACCAGAGAGGTAGGCATGGGGCAAATTCTTCATGATCATCTAGGACTTGTGGACATCAGGGTCCATTGGAATAACTTAAACAAAATGACATAAACCAACATGTTTTAGAGTTCTGTTAATGAATGAGAATGGTAACTGTGTAGAGTAGTGTAGACTAAATTATACATCACTAAATTATCATTGTATAGAATGTATTAGAAGAAATGGAGTAGCCATCATAGTCAACAAAAGAGTCTGAAATGCAGTACCTGGATGCAGTCTCAAAAATGACATAATGATCTCTGTTCATTTCCAAGGCAAACTATTCAGTGTCACAGTAATCCAAGTCTATGCCCCGACCAATAATGCTGAAGAAACTGAAGTTGAATGCATCTATGAAGACCTACAAGACCTAAAACTAGTCAAAAAAAAAAAAAAAAAGTCCTTCTCATTATAAGGGACTGGAATGCAAAAGTAAGAAGTCAAGAAATACCTGGAGTAATGAGAAAATTTGGCCTTGGAGTACAGAATGAAGCAGGGCAAAGGCTAACAGAGTTTTGCCAACAAAACGCACTGGTCATAACAAACACCCTCTTCCAATAACACAAGAGAAGACTCTACACATGGATATCACCAGATGGTCAATACTGAAAACAGGTTGATTATATATTTTTCAGCCAAAGATGGAGAAGCTCTATACAGTCAGCAAAAAAAAAAAAAAAAAAAGACGGGGAGCTGACTGTGGCTCAGATAATGAACTTCTTCTTGCAAAATTCAGACTTAAATTGAAGAAGGTAGAGAAAACCGCTAGATCATTCAGGTATGACCTAAATCAAATCCCTTATGAATATACAGTGGAAGTGACAAAGAAATTCAAGGGATTAGATCTGATAGACAGGGTGCCTGAAGAACTATATATGGAGGTTCATGACACTGTACAGGAGGCAGTACATCCCCAAGGAAAAAAAAAATGCAAAAAGGCAAAATGGCTGTCTGAGGAGGCCTTAAGAATAGCTGAGAAAGAAGAGAAGCTAAAGGCAAAGGAGAAAAGGAAAGCTATACCCATTTACAAGCAGAGTTCCAAAGAATAGCAAGGAGAGATAAGAAAGCTTTCCTCAGTGGTCAGTGCAAAGAAATAGAAGAAAACAATAAGAATGGGAAAGACTAGAGATCTCTTCAAGAAAATTAGAGACATCAAGGGAACATTTTATGCAAAGAAGGGCTCAATAAAGGACAGGAATGGTATGGACCTAACAGAAGCAGAAGATATTAAGAAGAGGTGGCAAGAATACACAGAAGAACTATACAAAAAAAAAAAAAAAAGGATCTTCATGATCCAGATAACCACAATGGTGTGGTGTGATCACTCACCTTGAGCTAGACATCCTGTAATGCAAACAAGTGTGCCTTAGGAAGTATCACTATGAACAAAGCTGGTGAGGTGATGGAATCCCAGTTGAGCTATTTCAAATCCTTAAAGATAATGCTGTGAAAGTACTGCACTCAATATGCCAGCAAATTTGGAAAACTCAGCAGTTGCCACAGGACTGTAAAAGTCAGTTTTCATTCCAATACCTAAGAAAGGCAATGCCTAAGAATGCTTGTGCTCTTGGTATCATATATATAACAACAACAAAAAATGCCCTTACCAATGTTAAGGAACTTTGTCTTATTATAACTTTATGATTTTAAATCTGATTTAAGTCATTAACCCATTTTGAGTTGATTTTTGTATATGGTGTAAGGTATGGGTCCAGTTTAGCAGCATGGGTCCAGTTTAATTTTTCTGCATGTGGATAACCAGTTTTCTCGAACTATTTATTAAAGAGACTATCCTTTCCTCATGTTTGTTCTTAACATCTTTATTAAAGATCTGTTGACAACAAAAGCATGGGTTTACTTGGGTTCTTTATTTTGCTACACTTGACCGTGTGTTTGCTTTTATGCCAGTAACATATTGTTTTGGTTACTATGACTTTATATCATTTGAAACCAGAGAGTGTGATGCTCCCACCTTTGTTGTTCTTCAAAGTTGCTTTGGCTATTTGGAGTATTTTACGGTTCCATATGAATTTAAGAATTTTTTTTCTATTTCTGTAAATATTGTGTTTAAGATCTTGATGTGGATTGTATTGAACCTATGGATCACTTTGGGCAGTATGGACATTTTAACAAATTTCAAGTCACTTGCTTATTTTGACACTAATCTTTATTCCTTCCATTCAGCTAGCTTTGGATTTTATTCATTGTTTTAACTTTCTTAAATTGTAAATTTAGATTGTTTGAGATCTTTCTTTTTTTATCATATAGGTTTTTAATACTAAAATTTCCTCTTTGTAATGCTTTTGCTGTGCCTCATAAGTTATAATTAACTACATTTTCATGTTTATCTCTAGGTATTTTTAAGTTTGTTTGTTTTCTCTTTTGCCCAATAGTTGTGCACAATGTGTTAGTTTTTTCCCAAGTTTGTGAATTTTTCTATTTCCTTCATCACTGATTTATAATTTCATTCCATTAAAATCTGAAGGTGCTTTTCTAGTAGCTCAGCTGGTAAAGAATCCACCTGCAATGCAGAAGACCCTGGTTCAATTCCTACTTCAGGAAGACCCCCTGGAGAAGGTATAGGCTACCTACTTCAGTATTCTTGGGCTTCTCTGGTGGTTCAGGTGGTAAAGAATCTGCCTGCAATGTAGGAGACCTGGGTTCGATCCCTGGGTTGGAAAGATCCACTGGAGGAGAGCATGGCAACCCACTCCAGTGTTCTTGCCTGGAGAATCCCCACAGACAGAGGAGCCTGACAGGCTGCAGTCCATGGGGTCACAAAGAGTCGGATATGACTGAGTGACTAAGCACATAATCAGAAAAGATACTTACTTCATTCTTACTAAATTTGTTAAGACTTATTATCTAACATGATCTATCTTGTAGAATATTCTATATGCTTGAGGAAAAACTGTATTTTGAAAATTTGGGTGGAATGTTCCGAATGTGTCTGTTAGGCCCAATTTTTTCTATAGTATTGCTCGAGTCAGCTGTTTTCTTATTGATTTTCTGCCTGGATTTTATATTCATTATTGAAAGTGGGATACTGAAGTCTCCTTCTATAACTGTATTGCTGTTAATTTGATCTTCAGATATGTCAATATTTGATATATATTTTGTGTTCTTTAATGTTGGATATGTATACATTTACAATTGTTTGAACTTTATTTAGTGACACTATTCTAAAATGTTATTTTTCTCCTAGAAGTACATTCTTCTCTAGTGACAGCCTTTGACTTACAGCCTGTTATTTCTGATACAGATGTAGCCATCACTACTCTTTGGTTACCATTTACCTGGAATATAGTTTTACATCATTTTATTATGTGTCCTTATATCTAAATTTAGTCTCTTATAGACAATTTATCACTAGTTCTTATTTTAAAAAAAATTCATTCTGTCACTCTGGGCTTTTTGATTTGGTGATTGGATCTATTCATATTAAGGTAATTATTGCTAAGAACTTACCATTACAATTTTCTTATTTTTTTCTGTTTTATAGTGTTTTCTGTTCTTTTCCATTTTTGTTATTTGATTGTTTTTTTGGTTGAAATTTGGTTTCATTTCATTACCTTTCATGTATCTACTAGAGTCTTCTTCTTTGTACTGATTATGAAGCTTGTATAAATATTTGTAACCATCAACTTCAATTTGGTAAGAACTTAATTCACATAGAAAAACACTACATGGTTGTCCTCCCCACATATATACCTTGTTTTCTAAAAGTCAGAGTTTATTTCTTTTAACATGTGAATCTGTTCTATATTTTGGGTTATGGTTATTATTGTTGCTTTTAATTTTAATATTAAGTTTATATCAATACTAAATTGACAGGTGTTAAAGTGCTCTGACAGAGTTAATGTAGTCATAATAAAAATGTTTAAGCAAGCAATTACAAGCATACTTGAAACTAATTTAAAGTAGTCTCTAGAAGAAATAGAAAGTCTTGACAAATATTGTCAGTATAAAGAAGAACCAAGTGAAATTGCTAGAAATGAGTAACACAGTACTAAACAAAAACTTCAGTGAATGAGCTGAAAAGCAGAATGAAGCAGCAGAGGAAAGAATCAGTGAAACGCAAGACAAAACAATAGAAATAAACTAGCCGGAACAATAACAAGAACATAGAACCCCCCCTTCCAAAAAAAAAAAAAAGTTAACAGAATCTAAGAGGTCTGCAAGACTATTTAAAAATTCTAACAGTCGTCATTGGCCTCCCAGGAAAGGACACAAATGACAGAGCTTAAAAGTTACTTAAAATAATAGCTAGGAGTTCCCATACTTGTCATCTTATAGAAATCTAGACATTCAAAAATCAAAGCAAACTCAAACAGGATACCCAAAGAAATACACATCAAGACACATCATAAACAAACTTTTGAAAATTAAGAAAAAGAAAAAATCTTAAAAGCTAGTGAGAGAAATTTACCCTGTGAATAAAAGCAAGTTTAATGACAGCTGATTCTCATCAGAAATCATGGAGGCCACAACAAAAGTGGCAGAACATTTTTCAGGTGCTAACGAAAAGATCTGTCATACCAGAATCCTATACCCAGTGAAAACATTCTTCAGAAATGAAGATGAAAAATAGGCATTCTAAGATGAAGGAAAATGAAAGATTTTGTCTTCATTTGACTTACTTAAAAAAATGGCTAAAGGAATTCCTTTAGAAGAATTAATGGGGAGGTTTAAAATTTATTCTTTGTTTTAGTGAAATAAACACATTAGAGAGAGAAGAAGGCACATGTAGATGTCCTAAAGGATATCTAAAAGTAGTTTTTCCTAGCTGTTATAATTGAACAGTTTTGTTGTTAGCTGTTAAATTTTATTCATTTTCACTTTTCTTATATAATTTTTTCAAGGAATGTGTATTAGTTTTACAATCAGGCAAAACAGCAAAGCTCTTTCATTTTGAAAAACAAACAAAAAAAAATCCTGATATAGCTAACAACATTATTACATCTGATTCAAATAACGACAACTTTGTGAATATTTTAAACCATTCCAACTCAGTATTGATTTTTGAGAAGCAAAGGAGACAGAATGCAAAATAGAAAAGAAAAATTAAGAAATGATCACACTGCAAAAATATATATATTGGATCCTTGTGCTATATACACAATTCATGCATTCAATGTACAGAAAAGGGCCAAAAGAAAGGGCACACATTTATTACAGAAACAATTTTGCCTTCAGTGACAAGTGCATATATATACAAAATTATTTGGAGAAATTTAGCTGTAAAAATCTAAACACAATTTCTTTCATAATGACACCATCAAGGGGGAGAATCAATGAAATATAATAAAACATAATACAAAAAATAGTTTGGTTTCTAAAACAAAGGATAGTTGTTTGTTTGTAGATAAATAAAACTGTAAAGGCTGGTTTGTCCAATCAATTTGCAAGGTTTGGAATTTTATTGTTATAATTCCATGTTTCTTAGTAGAAAACTTAACAGTTTGCAATCAACGATTCACCTGTTAAAACTATCTTTTGCTATTATACTATCTGTACACTCTTGGGAAATGTACTACTTCTTAAATATCAAGTTTACTTATCTCACTTTCATGCTAACTAAAACTTGCCTTACAGGGTTGAAGTTAGCTTAAAGTATATCGGTGTACTAAAAAACTTAGTTTTCTTTTTAAATTTGCTCTTTTAGTTACTTCCATGTTTATTCCAATAATTATTAAAGATTCCAAAATGTCATACAGGTGAATTTATAATATTATTTTTAAAACTTGAGAAGGAAATGGCAACACATTGCAGTATTCTTGCCTGAGAAACCCCATGGACAGAGGAGCCTGGTGGGCTACAACTCATGGGGTCACAAGAGTTGGGCATGACTTAGCAACTAAAAGACAACAACAATAAGTTTTCATATTGATGGAAGGTATAACTTCCTACTGATAATTTTATCTGAAGTACCTTAAAAGTACTTGATAAAGACTGACATATGCAATAAATATTAAAAAATTAAAAAGCACTTCTGTGATTTAGCATCATTCAAACTGTGATAGGGTATGCCCTTCTACTTTTCGATTCAAAACAAATACTACACAAAACCAAGACAGATGAAATATGGGTATACTTGCACCAATGTTTAAAGAAATATATATATATACACACACTTGCATTGTGGAAAGTTTATCTGATATTGTTCAGTTGTTAAGTCATGCCCAACTCTTGGCAACCCCATGGACTGCAGCATGCCCTGTCCTCCACTATCTACTGGAGTTTGCTCAAGTTAATGTCTCTTGAGTTGGTGATGTTATCTAGCCACCTCATTCTTGGCTATCCTCTTCTCCTTTACCTTCAATATTTCCCAGCATCAGCGTCTTTTCCAGTGTATCAGCTCATCACATCAGGTGGCCAAAGAATTGGAATTTCAGCTTCAGCATCACTACTTCCCATGATTATTCAGGATTAATTTCCAGTAGCATTGACTGGTTTGATCTCCTTGATGTCCAAGAGACTCTCAAGAGTCCTCTTCAGCACCCCAATCAAAACATCAATTCTTCAATGTTCAGTCTTTTTTATGGTCCAACTCTCACATCCATACTTGATTATTTAAAAAAACATAGCTTTGTTTTATGAACCTTTGTCAGCAAAGTAATGTCTTTGTATTTTAATACACACTCTAGGTTTTTCATAGCTTTCCTTCCAAGAAAACAAGCATCATTTAATTTCATGGCCACCGTCACCATCTGCAGTGATTTTGGAGACCAAGAAATAAGATATGTCACTGCTTCTACTTTTTTTCCTTCAACTTGCCATGAAGTGATGGGACTGGATGCTATGATCTTAGTTTTAGGAAGGCTGAGTTTTAGGCCAGCTGTTTCACTCTCTTCTTTCACCTTCATCAAGAGGCTCTTTAGTTCTTCACTCTCTGCTGTTAGAGTGGTATCATCTGCATATCTGAGACTGTTGATATCTCTCCAAGCAATCTTGATTCCCTTGGACAACAAGGAAATCAAATCAGTCAATCCTAAAGGAAATCAACCCTAAATATTCATTGGAAGAGCTGATGCTGGAGCTGAAGCTCCAATACTTTGGCCCCCTGATACAAAGAGTAGACTGGAAATGATCATGATGTTGGGAAAGAATGAAGGCAGGATAAGGGAATGACAGAGGATAAAATGATTGGATGGCGTCACCAACTCAATGGACATGATTTTGAGCAAACTGCAGGGGATGGTGAAGGTCAGGGAGGCATGGTGTGCTGCAGTCCATGGGGTCACAAAGAGTCAGATATGACTGAGCCACTAAACAAGAACATCTTGATTCCAGCTTGTGACTCATGCAGCCCAGCATTCCTCATGATTTTCTCTGCATATAAGTTAAAGAAACAGGGTGACAGTATGCAGCCTTGTCATGTTTCCCAAGTTTGAATCAGTCAGTTGTTCCATGTCCAGTTCTAACTGTTGATTTTCAACTCACACACAGGTGTATCAGGAGGCAGGTCAGGTGATCTGGTATTCCCATCTCTTTAAGAATTTTCCAGTTTGTTGTGATCCACAAAGTCAAGTCTTTAGTGTAGTCAATGAAGAAGAAACAGATGTTCTTCTGAAATTCTCTTGATTTTTCTGTGATGCAACAGATGTTGGCAGTTTGGTCTCTGGTTCCTTTGCCTTATCTAAACACAGTTTCTACATCTGGAAGTTCTTTGTATACATATTGCTAAAGCCTAGCTTGAAGGATTTTATGCATAACTTTGCTAGCATAGGCTTCCCTTGTGGCTCAGCTAGTAAAGAATCCACCTGCAATGCAGGAGACCTGGGTTCAATCCTTGGGTTTGGAAGATCCCCTGGAGAAGGGAACAGCTACACACTCCAGTAATCTGGCCTGAAGAATTCCATGGACTGTATAGTCATGGGATTGCAAACAGCCAGATATGACTGAGCTACTTTCACTTTGCTAGCATGGGGATTGAGTGTAATTGTGAAGTAGTTTGAACATTCTTTGGCACTGTCATTCTTTAGGATTGGGATGAAAACTGAACTTTTCTAGTCCTGTGGCCACTGTAAAATTTTGTAAATTTGCTGACATACTGAATGCAGTGCTTTAATAGCATCATCTTTTAAGATCTGAAATAGCTCAGCTGGAATTCCAACACCTCCACTAGGTTTGCTAGAATTACTAGTTTAGTAATGCTTCCTAAGGCCCACTGGACTTCACACTTAGGATGCCTGGCTCTAAGTGAGTTATCATACCATCGTGATTATCCAGGTCATTAAGATCTTTTTCATATAGTTCTTCTGTGTATTTTTGCCACTCTTCTTAATTTCTTCTACCTTTCTTAGGTCCTTACCATTTCTGTCCTTTATTGTGCCCATCCTGGCATGAAATGTTCCTTTGATATCTCTAATTTTCTTGAAGAGACTGCTAATCTTTCCCATTCTGTTGCTTTTCTCTATTTCTTTACATTGTTTATTGAAGAAGGCCTTCTTATCTCTCCTTGTACTTCTCTGGATCTCTATATTCAAGTGGGTAAATATTTTCCTTTCTTTCTTGCTTTTCACTTCCATTCTTTCCTCAGGTATTTTTCAAGCCTCTTCAGACAGTCACTTTGCCTTCTTGCATTTCTTTTTCTTCAGGATGGTTTTAGTCACTGCCTCCTGCACAATGTTATGAATCTCCATCCATAGGTCTTCAGGCACTCTGTCTACCAGATCTGGTCCCTTGTATCTATTTGTCACCTCTACTGTATAACGATAAGTGATTTGATTTAGGTCATAACTAAATGGCATAGTGGTTTTCCCTACTCTCTTCAGTTTAAGTCTGAATTTTGCAATACAGAGTTCATGATCGTGAAAGGTCATTGCTGAACAACGAAATACACCAGGATCCTTGGCCACTGGAGGAGAAGAATTCATCTGGGGCCAGAGAGGAGGCTCGGTCGCTCAGAGCTTTTGTGTAATAGAGTTTTATTAAAGTATAAAAGGGATAGAGAAAGCTTTTGACATAGGCATCAGAAGAGGGCAGAAAGAGTACCCTTTGCTAGTGTTACCTTTTAATTAGTGATTACAATGAATCAAAAGAATGTCTCAAGTTTGTGAAAATTTCATCTGACCCACTCCCATAATTTACATTTTAGGATAACAAGATTAGAATTTAACAATAAGAAGATCCTACCAGACTGACTTCCATAATATACATTCTAAAATATCAGGATTAGTCAGAAGGTTTTCAGGAAGGAGAAACTGTCCTCAAGCAGGATACACTGTTGCTATGTAATCCCCAGTAAAGAGTTCAAACTGATGTGTGTAATTGACTAAGACTAACCTGTATGCAGGTCAGGAAGCAATAATTAGAACTGGACATGGAACAACAGACTGATTTCAAATAGGAAAAGGAGTACATCAAGGCTGTATATTGTCACCCTGCTTATTTAACTTCTATGCAGAGTACATCATGAGAAATGCTGGGCTGCAAGAAGCACAAGCTGGAATCAAGATTGCTGGGAGAAATATCAATAACCTCAGATATGCAGATGACACCACCCTTATGGCAGAAAGTGAAGAGGAACTAAAAAGCCTCTTGATGAAAGTGAAAGAGGAGAGTGAAAAAGTTGGCTTAAAGCTCAACATTAAACTTCTATGCAAAGTACATCATGAGAAATGCTGGACTGCAAGAAGCACAAGCTGGAATCAAGATTGCTGGGAGAAATATCAATAACCTCAGATATGCAGATGAAACCACCCTTATGGCAGAAAGTGAAGAGGAACTAAAAAGCCTCTTGATGAAAGTGAAAGTGGAGAGTGAAAAGGTTGGCTTAAAGCTCAACATTCAGAAAACGAAGATCATGGCATCTGGTCCCATCACTTCATGGGAAATAGATGGGGAAACAGTGGAAACAGTGTCAGACTTTATTTTTGGGGGGCTCCAAAATCACTGCAGATTGTGATTGCAGCCATGAAATTAAAAGATGCTTACTCCTTGGAAGGAAAGTTACAACCAACCTAGGTAGCATATTGAAAAGCAGAGACATTACTTTGCCAACAAAGGTCCGTCTAGTCAAGGCTATGGTTTTTTCAGTGGTCATGTATGGATGTGAGAATTGGACTGTGAAGAAAGCTGAGTGCTGAAGAGTTGATGCTTTTGAACTGTGGTGTTGGAGAAGACTCCTGAGAGTTCCTTCGACTGCAAGGAGATTCAACCCGTCCATCCTAAAGGGGATCAGTCCTGGGTGTTCATTGGAAGGACAGATGTTGAAGCTGAAACTTCAATACTTTGGCCACCTGATGCAAAGAGCTGACTCATTGGAAAAGACCCTGATGCTGGGAGGGATTGGGGGCAGGAGGAGAAGGGGATGACGGAGGATGAGATGGCTGGATGGCATCACCAACTCAATGGACATGGGTTTGGGTGGACTCCGGGAGTTGGTGATGGACAAGGAAGCCTTGCATGCTGTGGTTCATGGGGTCGTAAAGAGTCGCACACAACTGAGTGACTGAACTGAACTGAACTGAACTTCTGAAGTTCCAACTACCTTGTTTTTGCGGCAAAAATGCTTATATATATTGGCAGTCCTTCAGAAGTATCTGAAAGGCAGTTTTCTGGGCTGAAATCCTCAGAAAAATCTGCCAAATGAAACATAATTCTCAACCCTTAGTTTGTGTATTTTTTTAAGGTGACATTGTATATTTGAAAGTTGCTAAGGGAGTAAATCTTAAAATGCTTTCATCATAAAAAAAAAAGGAGTTTTGTAACTCTATATGGTGATGGATGCTAACTAAACTTACTGTGGTAATCACTTCACAATATATACATATATCAAAATTTTATACTGTACACCTAAAACTAATACAATGTTATGTGTCAATTATATCTCATTTCTTTACAGGATAACTATATGATGCTACTGATGGGATAGTCAATATCATCAAGATGTCAACTCTCCTAAAATCAATTTCTAATGGAAAAAGAATCTAAAAGAGAGTAAATGGGCTCCCAAGATTGTTTTGTGACCATGGTTCATAACCTTCACACATGGTCCTTTATATTTTTGTATGAATAAATATTTTGTCATTTTAAAGGGGGAATGGGTCTCTTGAGCTGCAATAAGAAGAATGGCCAAGGGTGGGAGGCTTCAGAGTGGAAATGGGGAGGAGGAGCAGATGGGAACCATCCCAAGTGTCCAGCTAGGAAATGATGGCATAAGTAGAAAAGGTGGATTAAAGAGGTGTTTTAGACGTAGGATGGACTTGCTGATGGGTTACACATAAGGGATGAGGAGGAAGGAAATCAATAATGCCTGGCCAATGGAACAAAGTCCAGAAACAGACCTTCACTGTCATAGAAACTTGATGAATGACAGTGCTGCCCAAGTAGATCAACAGGGAAATAATAATCTATTCAGTAAATGGTGCTAATAGTCCATACGGAAATGGAGAGAAACTCACTCTATCTTTGAACAGGCTAAAGACTTCAGTGTAAAAGGCAAAATTTGAGAACGTTTAGAAGAAAAAGTGAATGGATTTAAGATACGTTTTGAAGAACAGAAATGAAGGGGAGGGGAGAAAGGGCATGAATAGTTATTTTTAGCTAAAATAACAGGATGGATAATAAAAATAAGATTAATAATAGCTTCCCTGGTGGCTCAGACAGTAAAGAATTTGACTGCAAGGCAGGAAACCTGAGTTCGATCCCTGGCTTGGGAAGATCTTCTGGAGAAGGGAATGGCAACCCACTCCAGTATTCTTGCCTGGAGAATTCCATGGACAGAGGAGCTTGGTGGCTACAGTCTATGGGGTCACAAGGAATTGGGCACAACTGAGTGACTAACCCACATTTGTATAGCACTTACTATGTAGAGGTGGGCAGTCTTCTAAGCATTTTATATACTTTATCCCACTCAGTCCTCACACCAATTCTGAAAGAGAGCTTCTCTGACTGTCGACATTTATTGGGAAGCACAGGAAGTTCAGGTAACTTACTTGAGACACAGTATTGATCAGCTGTGGAGACTCTGTCCTTGGAAGAGTGACAAATCCAGTGTGTCCAGATTGCACCCCTGAAGTCCTATGTGAAGAAAGTAAATTCTCAGGCATTTCAACCTCTGCACAAGTCTCCTGGGATTCCAAGGCCCCACCTCCATTAACCTCCCCAGAGAAGGTGTGCATGCCAATGAAAGGTAGTGAAAAGTGAGTGTCCTATAATAAGCTCCAGAAGGCTGCTATCCAAGGCTCCCCATTCTCCAAGTGAATAACCACTCCTTGGATGCTGGAACTTGGCTTCATTCATTCTTTTTTTTGGTAACTAAGTAAGTTATCAAATATGTATTATGTGACATCAGCATGCATTTTTATTGTGGTACATGCTAAGTCACTTCAGTCATGTCCAATTCATTGCATGACCCTATGTACTGTAGCCCTCCAGGGTCCTCTGTCCTTGGGATTCTCCAGCAAGAATACTGGAGTGGGTTGCCATGCCCTCCTCCAGGGGATCTTCCTGACCCAGGGATCAAACCCATGTCTCTTATGTCTCCTGCACTGGCAGGAGGTAAAATAAACATATTTATTAGAAAGATTGATTCTGAAGCTGAAGCTCCAATACTTTGGCCATGTCTCATTAGAAGACCCTGATGCTGGGAAAGATTGAGGGCAGAATAAGAAGGGGGCACCAGAGAAATGAAAAGGTTGGATGGCATCACCGACTCAGTGGAAATGAGTTTGAGCAAACTCCAGGAGACAGTGAAGGACAGGGAAGCCTGGCACGCTGCAGTCCATTCTGTTGCAAAGAGTCAGACATAGCTGAGTGACTGAACAACAACCAAAATAAACATAACACAGACATCACCCTTTGCCATTTTTAAGTGTAAATTCAGTGGCACTAGACACATTAACGTAGTTGGCAACCATGAAGCTTCATTCATGCTCAACATACATCTTGAGCTCTTGACATGGACCAGGCACTGTTCTAGGCACTCAAGGATGTAAAATGGATCTTCGCCTTTTCTTTTCTGCCATGCTGGCATCTAGGATCTTAGTTCCTTGACCCAGGATGGAACCCACAACACCTGCCTTGGAAGTGTGGAGTCGTAACCACTGGACCACTGTTCAGGAAAGGGGACCCCTTCCAGGGCCCGAAAGGAGGGGAGGGTCTTGTCTAACACTCAGAAATGTCTCTAAGGAGACACATGTGTTGACAAAACAAGAGACTTTATTGGGAAGGAGCACCCGGGCGGAGAGGAGCCGCGTAAGGGAACCCAGGAGGACTGCTCTGCCGCGTGGCCAGCTGTCTAGAGTTTTATGGTGATGGGATTAGTTTCCAGGTTGTCTTTGGCCAGTCATTCTGACTCAGGGTCCTTCCTGGTGGTCCCCGCATTGCTCAGCCAAGATGGTGCCAGCGAGAAGATTCTGGGAGGCGGTAGGACAAATGGTGTCTCCTTTTGACCTCTCCTGAACTCTTCTGGTTGGTGGTGGCTTATTAGTTCCATGTTCCTTACGAGGATCTCCTGTGGGAAAATAACTCATGCAGATGTTTACTATGTTGCCTGGCCAGGGTGGATAGTTTCAGTCAGTGTGTCTCCACTAACACCAAGGAAGTCCCTGGGATATCTTTTGGAATTAAGGTGGCAGAACTTGATGGGTGGGATAAAGGGTGTGGGGGGTGGAAAGGACTCCAGGATGATCCCCAGGTTCTTGGCTGAGCAACTGGTGGACACTGAGTCATTGACTGCAGTGGTGAAGATGGGTAATCAGCAGGTTTGGGGCTGAGTCCGCGTAAGTGCACATCCTTCGAGTGGTCCCCACCTCCTGGACTGACAAAGTGAGGGAGGGAGGCTCTAGAGAACAAGGATGCCCAGTTCCCTCTCCCTCGGGCCTTCCTTCTCCTCCCCTCTCTCATGGTTGCTCTAAAGCCCTAAAGCCCACTTTACAAAGGAAAGGCCCACTCCCCACCCCCCAGAATTACAATGGGGCCTGGCCCTGGCACTGGCAAGCCTAGGGTGTGGGTGGCAGGAACAGCCAGGGTGTCTTATTTGAAACAGAACACCTCTGAAGCCTCTTAAACCAAGGCACGTTAGATCCATCCTATGCCCTTGGCTTTCTTGTCTTGTTCAGATTTCTGTTAGGAGTGAGCACTGTTTGGACACAAGCAATTTGGGCTCCTGTTGATTTTTCTCAGGGATTTACAGCTGAAGAGGGTAGGAAAGTTTCTGACAGAAATGAAGTGTGATTTCGCTGATTGTTTTGACAATAAGGACTGATTTGGCCAATTACAGTAAATGGTGAAGAGTGTCTAGAAATTAAATGAGCTCAATCAGCATCTTCCAGCTTTTCATGAAAATATATTTACCGTAGAAGATAAAAGTCTTTTTATTTTTCAAGAAAAATATTAGCAAAGCTGTGTTTAAATTACCAACACTGCCATTTTCCCAATTGTTTCTGAGCATATTGGGTTATACAAGTTGTCTCCAGGTGAAGGAGAAACAGGTAAAATTAGTTCTCATTTGATAAGTTTTGGTAAAGCCTTTTTGATATATATTCCAGGAACTGAGGAGCTGACAGGGTCTAAGGACAGAGTAAGAAATCCTTTTACAAAAGAGGAAAATCCCACAGAACTGATGGCCTAATCCAGCAAGAGAATAAGAAAAATACTTTTTGATAATAACCTATTATATTATTTTAAATTAAAAAAAAAAACTTGGTAAAATATACATGTGATTACCATCCTAGCCATTTTTAAGGCTGTAGTTCGGTGGCATTAAGTACATTCATATTGCTGTGCTTCCATCACCACTATCCATCTCCAGAACTTTCTTCACCTTGTAAAACTGAAAATTTGTGTGCATTAAGCACTCATTCCCCGGCCCACTTTCCCAGCCCCTGACAACCACTATTCTGCTTTCTGTCTCCATGATCTTGACTACTCTAGTTGCCTCACATTAAGTGAAATCATACAGTATGAGTCCTTTGCTGCTGCTAAGTCGCTTCAGTCATGTCTGACTCTGTGCAACCCTATAGACGGCAGCCCACCAGGCTCCTCCGTCCCTGGGATTCTCCAGGCAAGAACACTGGAGTGGGTTGCCATTTCCTTCTCCAATGCATGAAAGTGGAAAGTGAAAGTGAAAGTGAAGTCGCTCAGTCCTGTCTGACTCTTAACCCCATGGACTGCAGGCTACCAGGCTCCTCCGTCCATGGGATTTTCCAGGCAAGAGTACTTAAGTGGGTTGCCATTGCCTTCTCCGAGTCCTTTAGTGGCTGGCTGATTTCACTCAACATTGATCCATGTTATAGCATGTATAGAATTACTTTTTAAAGTTGAATAACATTCCATGTATATACAAATACCACGTTTTGCTTACCCCTTCATTCATCAGTGGAAATTTAGGTTACTTCTTCCTTTTCTGCTGTTGTGAATAATGCTGCTATGGAACATGGGTGCACAAATATCTCTCTGAGACCCTGCTTTCAATACTTTTGGGTATGTATCCAGAAATGGAAGTACTGGGTCACATGGTTTTATAGTTGAATTTTTAATTTTATGAGGAATTACTATGCTGTTTTTCACAGTAGTTGCATTTTATACTTTATTTTCCACCAACACAAGTGTTCCAATTTCTCCACATCCTCACCAACACTTTTTAACATTAACCATCCTAGTTGCGTTACATGATCTTGGCAGATGAGTCAAAAGGACTTTAAAGAACTGAGTAACACTGATTTTACAAAATTCCTTCCAAGCCCATCTACTTATTTCTGTGAAAAAGATTTTTCAGTGCTTCAGTTCAGTTCAATTCAGTCGCTCAGTTGTGTCTGACTCTTTGCAGCCCCATGGACTACAGCACGCCAGGCTTCCCTGTCCTTCACCAACTCCCGGAGCTTGCTCAAACTCATGTAAATTGAGTCGGTGATGCCAGTTAACCATCTCATCCTCTGTCGTCCCCTTCTCCTCCTGCCCTCAATCTTTCCCAGCAGCAGGGTCTTTTCCAATGAGTCAATTCTTTAGATCAGGTGGCCAGAGTCTTGGAGTTTCAGCGTCAGCATCAGTCCTTCCAGTGAATATTCAAAACTGATTTACTTTAGGATTGACTGGTTGGATCTCCTTGCAGTCCAAAGGACTCTCAAGAGTCTTCTCCAACACCACAGTTCAAAAGTATCAGTTCTTTGACACTTAGCTTTCTTATAGTCCAACTCTCACATCCATACATGACCACTGGAAAAACCATAGCTTTGACTAGATGGACATTTGTTGGCAAAGTAATGTCTCTGTTTTACAATATGCTGCCTACGTTGGTCATAAATTTTCTTCCAAGGAACAAGTGTCTTTTAATTTCATGGCTGCAGTCACCATCTGCAGTGATTTTAAAGTTCAAAAAAAATACAGTCTCTCACTGTTTCCATTGCTTCCCCATCTATTTGCCATGAAGTGATGGGACCAGATGCCATGATCTTCGTTTTCTGAATGTTGAGTTTTAAGCCAACTTTTTCACTCTCCTCTTTCACTTTCATCAAGAGGTTCTTTAGTTCTTCTTCATTTTCTGCCAGAAGAGTGGTGTCATCTGCATATCTGAGGTTATTGATATTTCTCCCAGCAATCTTGATTCCAATTTGTATTTCATTCAGCCCAGCATTTCACATGATGTACTCTGCATAGAAGTTAAATAAACAGGGTGGCAATATACAGCCTTGACGTACTCCTTTCCCAATTTGGAACCAGTCTGTTGTTCCATGTCTAGTTCTAACTGTTGCTTCTTGACCCGCATACAGATTTCTCAGGAGGCAGGTCAGATGGTCTGGTATTCCCATCTCTTGAAGAATTTTTCACAGTTTGTTGTGATCCACACAGTCCAAGGCTTTGGCATAGTCAATAAAGCAGAAGTGGATGTTTTTCTGGAACTCTCTTGCTTTTTCAATGATCCAACAGATGTTGGCAATTTGATCTCTGGTTCCTCTGCCTTTTCTAAAACCAGCTCAACATCTGGAAGTTCATGGTTCATGTACTGTTGAAGCCTGGCTTGGAGAATTTTGAACATTACTTTGCTAGTGTGTGAAATGAATGCAATTGTGCTGTAGTTTGAACAATCTTTGTATTTGCCTTTCTTTGGGATTGGAATGAAAACTGACCTTTTCCAGTCCTGTGGCCACTGTTGAGTTTTCCAAATTTGCTGGCATATTGAGTGTAACACTTTCACAGCATCATCTTTAGGATTTGAGATAGCTCAACTGGAATTCCATCACCCTACTAGTTTTGTTCATAGTGATGCTTCCTAAAGGCCCACTTGACTTCACATTTCAGGATGTCTGTCTCTAGGTGGGTGATCACACCATCATGGTTAGCTGGGTCATGAAGATCTTTTTTGTGTAATTCTTCTGTATATTCTTGCCACCTCTTCTTAGTATCTTCTACTTCTCCAGGCGATCTTTCCAACCCAAGGATGTAATCCAGGTCTCCCACATTGCAGGTTGATTCTTTACCAGCTGAACCACAAGGGAAGCCCAAGAATATTGGAGTGGGTGGCCTATCCCTTCTCCAGTGGATCTTTCCAACCCAGGAATCAAACCATGGTCTCCTGCTTTACAGGCAAATTCTTTACCAACTGAGCTATGAGGGAAGCTCTTTCCAGTGCTTAGATGTATAATAAAGAAAAAATACGAATAAAATTGCTATTGGTACAGCCATTTTAGAAAATAGCATAGATATTTAATTTTAAAAATTTATATTAGGGAATTCCCGGATGCTCCTGTGGTTAGGGCTCTGTGCTTTTGCTGCTGTGGCCTGGGTTCAATCCCTGGTCAGGGAACCAAGATCCCACCAGCTGAGTAGCATGGCCAAAAAAATAAAATAAAATAAAACTACCATTTGATCTAGAAAGAAACCCCACTTCTAGGCATATATCTGAAGGAAATGAAATCAGTATTCCAAAGAGCTATCTGCACCCCCAAGTTCATCATAGGATTATTCACAATAGACAACATGTGGAAACAATCTACCTGAGTGTCTGTTGGTGGTTGAATGGATAAAGAAAACGTACACACACATATACACACACAGAGGAATACTATTCGACTATATAAAAGATTGAAATCTTGCCATTTGTGACAGCATAGATGAGCCTTGAGGATATAATTCTAATGAGCTAGACATGGAAAATACTGTGCTATCTTATTTAAATGTAGGATCTAAAGAAGTTGAATTCATAGAAGCAGAAAGTAGAATGGTGGTTTCAGGGGCTGAGGGTTTGGGGAAACGGGCAAATGTTGATGAAAAGGTGTAAATTCTTAGTTATAGGATGCATGGTTATAGAAACATTCAGCACAGTGACTGTAGTTAATAATACTACACTATAACTAAAGAGCTTCTTGATGAAAGTGAGAGAGGAGAGTGAAAACGTTGGCTTAAAGCTTAACATTCAGAAAACAAAGATCATGACATCTGGTCCCATCACTTCATGGGAAATAGATGGGGAAACAGTGGAAACAGTGTCAGACTTCATTTTGGGGGGCTCCAAAATCACTGCAGATGGTGACTGCAGCCATGAAATTAAAAGACGCTTACTCCTTGGAAGGAAAGTCATGACCAACCTAGATAGCATATTGAAAAGCAGAGACATTACTTTGCCAACAAAGGTCCGTCTAGTCAAGGCTATGATTTTTCCAGTAGTCATGTATGGATATGAGAGTTGGACTGTGAAGAAAACTGAGCACTGAAGAATTGATGCTTTTGAACTGTAGTGTTGGAGAAGACTCTTGAGAGTCCCTTGGACTGCAAGGAGATCCAACCAATCCATCCTAAAGGAGATCAGTCCTGGGTGTTCATTGGAAGGACTGATGCTAAAGCTGAAACTCCAGTAGTTTGGCCACCTCATGCAAAGAGTTGACTCATTGGAAAAGACCCTGATGCTGGGAGGGATTGGGGGCAGGAGGAGAAAGAGACGACAGAGGATGAGATGGCTGGATGGCATCACTGACTCGATGGACGTGAGTTTGAGTAAACTCCGGGAGTTGGTGATGGACAGGGAGGCCTGGCGTGCTGTGATTCATGGGGTCGCAAAGAGTCGCACACGACTGAGCGTTTCAACTGAACTGAACTGATACACTTGAGAGTTCTGAGTGTACATCTTGAGTGCTCTCATCACACACAGACACAAAGTGTTAATTAGCTTGATTGTGGTAATCCTTTCACAATGCACAGATAAATCATCATATTGTACACCTCATATACAATTTTTATTTGTCAGTTATACACAATTAAGTTGGAAAAAAAATGGAATTGCAATTGGATGCTAGTACTAAGTAATGCTCATGACCTAATTTTTAGAAAACTATACTTATCTCATTAAGAATACATTTCCAATCAAATTTTATCCTGTTTGTTGTTGTTGTTTATTATATTTATATTGCCTTGATCAAGAAAGTGAAGTCACTCAGTCGTGTCTGACTCTTTGCAATCCCATGGACTATAGCCTACCAGGCTCCTCTGTCCATGGGATTTTCCAGGCAAGAGTATTGGAGTGGGTTGCCATTTCCTTCTCCAGGGGATCTTCCCGACCCAGGGATCAAACCTAGGTCTCCTGCATTTCAGGCAGATGCTTTACTGTCTGAGCCACCTTGCCTTGATCAATTGCTTACCAAATATAATTTATTACTCAACACAATTCAGAATGCTTTTTTTTTTGGCTATGCTGGGTCTTCCTTGCTTTACACAGGCTTTCATTGTGGTGCGAGGGCTTCTTACTGCTGTGAACTCTCTTGTTGCAGAGCATGGGCTCTAGGGCTCACAGGCCCAGTCATCGCAGCTCATGGGCTCTAGAATCCAGGCTTTGTGGTTGTGACCCATGGACTTAGTTGCCCTGCAGCACATGGCATCTTTCCGGACCAGGGATCAACCCATGTCCCCTGCATTGGCAGGAGAACTCCTATCCACTGTACCACCAAGCAAGTCCAGAATACTGTTTTTAATAGAACCCCATGGACATAAGAAATTTAAATTTTTAAAAATTTAATTTAAATGCACAAGTTTATTACAGAGAAATAAGATACTCAATTCAATTTCTTTTTCAAGCATAAAATATGCTGTTGCTGCTGCTAAGTCACTTCAGTGGTGTCCGACTCTGTTCGATCCCATAGATGGCAGCCCACCAGGCTCCCCAGTCCCTGGGATTCTCCAGGCAAGAACACTGGAGTGGGTTGCCATTTCCTTCTCCAATGCATGAAAGTGAAAAGTGAAAGTGAAGTCGGTCAGTCATGTCCGACTTTCACAACCCCATGACTGCAGCCTACCAGGCTCCTCCGTCCATGGGATTTTCCAGGCAAGAGTACTGGAGTGGGGTGCCATTGCCTTCTCCGCATAAAATATAGTTTGTTAGAAAACAATTCCATGAGAAAATGGAAAGGAAGTAGTAGTCCAGAGAAGGAAGGAACAATGCCAAAACTGTTACTTAAACAAAGAGCTTATTTGTTTATTGTGTAACAGTTTTATTGAAATGTGATTCACTTGTCATGGGTTTCCCCTATAACTCCCCCATAGCACTTAACCCCCATAGTGGTTAAGAATCCACCTGTAACATAGGAGACATGGGTTTGATCCCTGGATTGGGAAGATTCCCCTAGAGGAGGAAATGACAACCCACTCCAGTATCAGTACTCTTGCCTAAAAAATCCCATAGATGGAGGGGCCTGGTGGGCTTCAGTCCAAAGGGTTGCAGAGAGTCAGACATGACCGAGCACGTGAGCAATTCACACCCCATACGATTTACCCATTTAAAGCATACTGTTCAGTGGATTTTAGTTTATTCACAGAGTTGTATCATCATCACCAAAATCAATGTTATAACATTTTCATTGCCCCAGAAAGAAACCCCCTATGCATTAGCAGACACTCCTCATTTTCCCCCAACTTCCCTCTGAAAAACAATAGTCTACTTTACATCTCCACAGATATGCCAAGTCTGACATATCATGTAAATGGAATCATATTATACAATATAAGTTCTTTCTGGCTGGTTTATTTCACTTAGCAAAATGTTTTCAAGGTTCATGTATGTTGTACCCTATGTCAGTGGCAAAAAGATAGAACACTGAAAGATGAGCTCCCCAGGTGCACAGGTGCCCAATATGCTACTGGAGATCAGTGGAGAACTAACTCCAGAAAGAATGAAGGGACAGAGCCAAAGCAAAAACAACACCCAGTTGTGGATGTGACTGGTGACGGAAGTAAAGTCTGACGCTGTAAAGAGCAATATTGCATAGAAACCTGGAATGTCATGTCCGTGAATCAAGGCAAATTGGAATGGTCAAACAGGAGATGGCAAGAGTGAACATCGACATTTTAGGAATCAGCGAACTAAAATGGACTGGAATGGGTGAATTTAACTCAGGTGACCACAGATCTACTACTGTGGGCAAGAATCCTTTCGAAGAAACGGAGTAGCCATCATGGTCAACAAAAGAGTCCGAAATGCTGTACTTGGATGCAGTCTCAAAAACGACAGAATGATCTCTGTTTCTAAGGCAAACCACTCAATATCACAGTTATCCAAGTCTATGCCCCAACTAGTAATGCTGAAGAAGCTGAAGTTGAACGGTTCTATGAAGACCTACAAGACCTTCTAGAATTAACACCCCAAAAATATGCCCTTTTCTTTATAGGGGACTAGAATGCAAAAGTAGGAGTTCAAGAAATACTTGGAGTAACAAGCATATTTGGCCCTGGAGTACAGAATGAAGCAGGGCAAAGGCTAACAGTTTTGCCAAGAGAACACACTGGTCATACCAAACACTCTTTTCCACCAACACAAGAGAAGATTCTACACATGGACATCACCAGATGGTCAACACCAAAATCAGACTGATTATATTCTTTGCAGCCAAAGATGGAGAAGCTCTATACAGTCAGGAAAAACAAGACTGGGAGCTGACTGTGGCTCAGATCATGAACTCCTTAATGCCAAATTCAGACTTAAATTGAAGAAAGTGGGGAAAACCACTAGACCATTCAGGTATGACCTAAATCAAATCCCTTACGATTATACAGTGGAAGTGACAAATAGATTCAAGGGATTAGATCTGATAGATGGAGTGCCTGAAGAACTATGAATGGAAGTTTGTGACATTGTACAGGAGGCAGTGATCAAGACCATCCCCAAGAAAAAGAAAGCAAAAAGGCAAAATGGTTGTCTAAAGCGGTCTTACAAATAGCTATGAAAAGAAGAGACGCAAAAGGTAAAGGAGAAAAGGAAAGATATACCCATTTGAATGCAAAGTTTCAAAGAATAGCAAGGAGAAATAAGAAAGCCTTCCTCAGTGATCAGTGAAAGAAATAGAGGAAAACAATAGATTGGGAAAGACTAGAGATCTCTTCAAGAAAATTAGAGATACCAAGGGAACTTTTCATGCAAAGATGGCCACAATAAAGGACAGAAATGGTATGGACCTAACAGAAGCAGAAGATATTAAGAAGAGGTGGCAAGAATACACAGAAGAAGTGTACAAAAAAGATCTTCACTACCCAGATAATCATGATGGTGTGATCACCCACCTAGAGACAGACATCCTGGAACAGAAAGTCAAGTGGGCCTTAGGAAGCATCACTACAAATAAAGCTAGTGGGTGATGAAATTCCAGTTGAGCTATCTCAAATCCTAAAAGATGATGTTGTGAAAGTGTTACACTCAATATGCCAGCAAATTTGGAAAACTCAGCAGTGGCCACAGGACTGGAAAAGGTCAGTTTTCATTCCAATCCCAAAGAAAGGCAAATACAAAGATTGTTCAGACTACAGCACAATTGCATTCATTTCACACACTAGCAAAGTAATGCTCAAAATTCTCCAAGCCAGGTTTCAACAGTACATGAACCATGAACTTCCAGATGTTCAAGCTGGATTTAGAAGAGGCAGAGGAACCAGAGATCAAATTGCCAACATCTGCTGGATCATGGAAAAAGCAAGAGAGTTCCAGAAAAACATTGATTTCTGCTTTATTGACTATGCCAAAGCCTTTGACTGTGTGGATCACAACAAACTGTGGAAAATTCTGAAAGAGATGGGAATACCAGACCATCTGACCTGCCTCCTGTGAAATCTGTATGCAGGTCAAGAAGCAACAGTTAGAACTGAACATGGAACAGCAGACTGGTTCCAAATTGGGAAAGGAGTATGTCAAGGCTGTATATTGTCACCCTGTTTATTTAACTTCTATGCAGAGTACGTCATGTGAAATGTTGGGCTGGATGAAACACAAGCTGGAATCAAGATTGCTGGGAGAAATATCAATAACCTCAGGCAGGCAGATGACACCACCCTTATGGCAGAAAGTGAAGAACTAAAGAGCCTCTGATGAAAGTGAAAGAAGAGAGTGAAAAAGTTGGCTTAAAACTCAACGTTCAGAAAACGAAGATCATGGCATCTGGTCCCATCACTTCATGGCAAGTAGATGGGGAAACAGTGGGGAAAGTAAGAGACTGTATTTTGGAGGGGTTCCAGAATCACTGCAGATGGTGACTTCAGCCATGAAATAAAAGACACTTGCTCCTTGGAAGAAAAGTTATGACCAACCTGGACAGCATATTAAAAAGCAGAGACATTACTTTGCCAACAAAGTTCCGTCTAGTCAAGGCTATGGTTTTTCCTGTGGTCATGTATGGATGTGAGAGTTGGACTGTGAAGAAAGCTGAGCGCCGAAGAATTGATGCTTTTGAACTGTGGTGTTGGAGAAGACTCTTGAGAGTCCCTTGGACTACAAGAACAACCAACCAGTCCATCCTAAAAGAGATCAGTCCTGAGTGTTCATTGAAAGGACTGATGTTGAAGCTGAAACTCCAATACTTTGGCCACCTGATGCGAAGAACTGACTCATTGGAAAAGACCCTGCTGCTGGGAAAGATTGAAGACAGGAGGAGAAGGGGACGACAGAGGATGAGATGGTTGGATGGCATCACCGACTCAATGGAAATGGGTTTGGGTGAACTGCAAGTTGGTAATGGACAGGAAGGCTTGCCGTGCTGTGGTTCATGGGGTCACAGAGAGTCGGACACGACTGAGACTGAACTGAACTGACGTTCTTATTTTTCATAAGTAAACAGAAGTGGAATTGCTAAGCCATATGGGAGTTTTCATTTAATTTTTTTAAAAAAATGCCTAACTGTTCTTGAATGTGACTATATAACTTTACATTCCCACAAGCAAGGGTTCTAATTTCTCTATATCCTCAATAACAGTTATCATCTATATATTTTTTCAAATTTATGTATTTTTTGATTGAAGGATAATTGCTTTTCAGAATTTGGCTATTTTCTGTCACACACCAAATAAATCAGCCATAGGTGTATATATGTCCCCTCCCTCTATATTTTTTATTTAACCACCTCCATAGATGTGAAGTAGTTTTTCATCATGGTTTTGATTTGCATTTTCCCTATGGCTAATGATACTGAGCATCCTTCACGCACTGATTGGCCATTGCTATTTTTCTTTTTGGACAAATATCTATTAAAATCCTTTATCCATTTTTTATTGTTGGATTATAAGAGCTTTTAATATATTCTGGGTATGAATCCCTTATCAGATACATGATTTACTAATGCTTTCCAGAATTCTATCAGTTGTCTCTCTTTTCACTTTCTCAGTGGTGTCCTTTGAAGCACAAAGTTTTTATTTATTTTTTGGCCATACCACAATGCATGTAGGATCTTAGTCCCCCAACCAGGGATTGAACTCTCACTCCCTGCAGTGGACGTGCAGCAAAGATTTATTCCTGGGACTTCCCAACTACTGAACTACAGAACCTGCACAGCCATAGCTAGAGAAAAGCCTATGAGCCGCAAAGACTCTATGCAGCCAAATTAGTTAATTTTAAAAAATATTTATTCCTGTTTTCTCCAAAGAGATTTACAGTTTTGGCTCTTACATGGTCCATTTTGCGTACGGTGAAGACAGAGATACAACTGCATTAATTTGCATGCACATGTTCCGTTATTCTAACATCATTTCTTGGGCTTCCCTGGTGGCTCAGAGATTAAAGCGTCTGCCTCCAGTGCGGGAGACCCGGGTTCGATCCCTGGGTTGGGAAGATCCCCTGGAGAAGGAAATGGTAACCCACTCCAGTATTCTTGCCTGGAGAATCCCATGGATGGAGAAGGCTGGTAGGCTACAGTCCACCGGGTCGCAAAGAGTCGGACACGACTGAGTGACTTCACTATCACTAACATCATTTCTTAAGAAGACTATTCTTTCCCTGTTGAATTGTTTTGGTGCCCTTGTCAAAAATCAGTTAGCTATGAAAGCAGGCTTTGTTTCTGAATTCTCAATTCTGTTTCACTGATCTATGTGTCTGTTATAGGTCAGTACCAACTTTCTGTGTAGAAAGTTTGGAAATGTGAAGTGTAAGTTCTCTGACTTTATTTCTTTTTCAAATTTGTTTTGGCTGTTGGAATCCCTTGCATTTCCACAAGAATTCTGGGATCAACTTGTCAATTTCTGCAGAAAAAAACAGTTGGGATTTTAATCGTTGTTGCATGGAGTCTGTAGATTATTTGGGGGAATATTGCCATCTTAACAATATTATCTTCCAATCCATGAACATAAGATGTCTTTCCAATGTTTTAGGTCTTCATTAATTTCTTTCAATAATGTTTTATAGTTTTCAGAATACAAGATTTGCCCTTCTTTTGTTAAATGTATCTTAAACATTTTATTATTTTTGATGCTATGTGTTTCATTTATTCCATTTTCAGACTGCTATTACAAGTGCAGAAAAATGCTGTTGTTCAGTCATTAAGTCATGTCTGACCCTTTGCAACCGCATGGACTGCAACACGACAGGCTTCTCTGTCCTTCACTATCTCCCAGAGTTTGCTCAAACTCCTATCTATTGAGTCAGTGATGTTATCTAACCATCTCATGCAGAGAAATACACTTTATTTTTATACTGATCTTATACCGTGCAACTTTGCTGAACCCGTTTGTTGGTTCTAACAACTTATTGATGAATTCCTTAGGATTTTCTATATGTAAGATCAGATCACATCTTCTACTTTTTCATTTCCCATCTGGATTCCTTTGATCTCGTTTTATTCCGTAATTGCCCGATAGAACCTCCATTACGATTTTGGACAGAAGTAGCAAGCATTTGTCTCCTTCTTGATTTTAGGAACAGAACATTCACTTTTCTTCTTGGCTGCACTGGGTCTTTGTTGCTGCACGTGGGCCTTCTCTGGTTGCAGCAAGGGGCTCTCCTTAGTTGCAATGCTCATTGTGGTGGCTTCTCTTGCTGGAAAGCATGGGCTCCAGGCGTGGGCTTCAGTAATTGTGGTACGCGGGCTTAACTGCTCTTCAGGATGTGAGATCTGCCAGGACAGAGGGTCAGACCCATGTCCCCTACATTTGCAGGCAAATTCTTAACCCTGAACCATTAGAGAAGTCCTGGAAACATTCACTTTTAAATATGAAGTTAGCTTTGGGCTCTGTAGACATTCCCTATCAACACTGAGGAAGTTTCCTTTTATTCTTGGTTTGCTGTGTGTTTTTATCATGAAAGGGTGTGAGATTTTGCTAAATACTTCTTTGGCAACAATTGAGATGGATATGTGGGGTTTTGCCACATTTCTACAATTGAGATATAATTTGCATAGCATAAAATTCACATTTAAAGTGGCTTTTAGTATACTTACAAAGTTAGGCGATCATCACTATCTAATTCCAAAACATTTTCATCACCCGCCCCCCAAAATCTCATACTTTCCACCTTCGCTATTCCTAAATTCTTGGCAAACACTATCTACTTCCTGTCTCTATGGATGTAGCATTTATCAGTACTTCATTTCTTTTTATTGTTAAATAATATTCCACTATATAGAAATATCACATTCTGCTTACCTGTTCATCAGTTGATGGGCATTTGACTGTTTCCACTCTTTGACTATTATGATTAATGCTACCACACACATTCATGTGCAAGGTGTTTTGTGAACATATGCTTTCAATTCTCTCAGGTATTAAGAGTAGAATTGCTGGTTCATATAGTAACTATATGCTTAACTTTTTGAGGAACTGCCAGACTGTTTTCCAAAGTAGCTGCACCATTTTACATTCCTACTAACCATATATGGCTTTCCCAGGTGATGCTAGTGGTAAAGAACCTGCCTGCCAATGCAGGAGTTTTAGAGATGCAGAGACATCCCTAGGGGGGGAAGATCCCCTGGAGAAGGAAATGGCAACCCACGCCAGTATTCTTGCCCGGGAAATCCCATGGACAGAGGAGCCTGGCAGGCTACAGTCTGTGGGGTCACAAAGAGTCAGACACGATTACAGTGAGTGAGCACACACACACCCTACCCTATATGAATGTGCCAATGCTCCAATTTTTCTACATCCTCATTAAGTCACGTGGTTTTTGTTATTTATTCTGTTTATATACTGTTTATATAGTACTCATTTTATATGAGTACTGGGTCATCCTCATTTTCTTTGTTTTCTGAATTTTAACTGTTTATATTGGAGTACAACTGATTGACAACGCTGTGATAGTTTCAGGAGTACAGCAAAGTGATTCATATATACATATACCATGAAATTAAAAGACACTTACTCCTTGGAAGAAAAGTTATGACCAACCTAGATAGCATATTCAAAAGCAGAGATATTACTTTGCCGACTAAGGCCCAACTAGTCAAGGCTGTGGTTTTTCCAGTAGTCATGTATGGATGTGAGAGTTGGACTGTAAAGAAGGCTGAGCACCAAAGAATTGATGGTTTTGAACTGTGGTGTTGGAGAAGACTGTTGAGAGTCCCTTGGACTGCAAGGAGATCCAACCAGTCCATTCTGAAGGAGATCGCCCTGGGATTTCTTTGGAGGGAATGATGCTAAAGCTGAAGCTCCAGTACTTTGGCCACCTCATGCGAAGAGTTGACTCATTGGAAAAGACTCTGATGCTGGGAGGGATTGGGGGCAGGAGGAGAAGGGGACGACAGAGGATGAGATGGCTGGATGGCGTCACTGACTCCATGGGCGTGGGTCTGGGTGAACTCCGGGAGTTGGTGATGGACAGGGAGGCCTGGAGTGCTGCGATTCATGGGGTTGCAGAGTCGGACATGACTGAGCGACTGAACTGAACTGAACTGCATCTATTCTTCTTCTGACTGCCCTGGGGGCTTAGAGGGTAAAGCATCTGCCTGCAATGCAGGAGACCTGGGTTCGATCCCTGGGTTGGGAATATCCCCTGGAGAAAGAAATGGCAACTCACTCCAGTATTCTTGCCTGGAAAATCCCATGGACAGAGGAGCCTGGTAGGCTACTCCATGGGGCCCCAAAGAGTTGGACATGACTAAGCGACTTCATTCATTCTTTTTCTAATTCTTTTCACATTTAGGTTGTTGAACTCTACTGAGCAGAGCTCCCTGTGCTATGGATTCCCGGATGGAGCAGGAGTATATAGCACCCTATACTATAAGTAGGTCCTTGTCAGTTATCCATTTTAAATATAGCAATGTGTTCTCTCAACCCCAAACTCCCTAACTCTCCCTCCCTCTAACCTTTCTCCCTTGTAAACTATAAATTCATTCTCTAAGTCTGACGTCAAACCAACTTTGCATTCATGGGATAAATCACACTTCACCTTGTTGTATATTCCTTTTTATATGTTGGTGGATCTGATTTGCTAATTCTTTAAAGGATTTTTATGTCCATATTCATAACAGATAATCATGTATTTTTAAAGGGATGATGGTGGATGTCAAATTGCCATGGCATTTCGATTCCATCGAATACCTTTAAAAGAGTCACATAAGAGTTTACTTCCAAATGTCAATATTTACAATACTAGAAAATACATCTTTTACAAGCATGCAAGTCCATGATGAAAATCTCAGATGTAGTTTCTGAAACATGTGAGGAGACATACAATTTGTCAAAATTATTTTAGAAGGTGTCGCCATGGAGATGGCAGGAAGATCCCTGTTGTAGTCACTCCAAGGGGCCATTGGAAGTTTCTGAGGACAACGTGTGATCTCTTAGTATTTTACAAATCACTATTTGGCAAAAGGGTGGGAACAGGAGGCTGGTGAGAGGCCACAGCTGTAAATCCAGGCTATACGGTGGCTTGGATTAGAGTGGGAGCTGCAGAGGTGGTAAGAAGTGATTAAATTTTAAATCGATGTGGATGGTAGAGCCAAGAGGATTTGCTATGGAATCTGATCTACCATGTGGAGAGAGAGAGGGAGAGAGAATTAAGGATAATTCCAGCGACAGCGTTTGGAGCTGATCAACTCATCTACCTGTTTCTAAACTCAACCCTAAAATAGATTTGATAACACCTTTTGGTTTGTATTGCTGCTGTGGGGTTTAAAGGAGGTTTACATACTCCTGGACTGTAAAAGATGTAGCCCCAGACCTCTAGGAAAATAGAACAAATTTTAGTGATTGTATTGGCTCTCCCTCTTTGAAGCAGATCTTCATCTTATTACTGATGTTTTAGGGTCTTCAGTGTTCTTTTGGTTTTACACTGAACACTATCATTTACACAGGGCAGGAGACCCTAGAGGGAGACCTTTGCATTCTTGGCTTATATCCCAGTGTCTGAAACATGTATTCCTTAAATATTTGTTAACTATCTTCTTGACAAATCTCATTGATATAATGTTTCTACAAATCTATATCCTTCGCTCTCCCCATTACTTCAGGTTCAAAAATTTTTAGCCTGACTATGAGCCCCTATTTTCCTCTCTTCCCCCCTCATTGTTCCCCAGGCCCCCGTGATCCATACATGTAGGTGCCAATAACAGGATAAAAATGTACATCCTTTCAAAGCCAGGGTCAATATTATTTTGTTTTTTTTTTTTTTTGAACACAGATGAAAATGAATCTGTGACATGAATGTGTGACTGACACACACACTTCTGGGCAAGTTTGTTTTACTTTTCTCGTTGTAAATGAGCCTATTAATACCTTCATCGGTGGCTTTCAAACTCTTTATTATTGGCACGCTTAGTTACATGTATGTTTTACATTATGATCAGAACATAGCACATATGTGATACACACACAAACAACAAATCATGAAATGACACATTCTTACTTCTAGTGAGGCTAATATTTTAAGTTTTACTTTAGTTCATATTTACAAAATAACAATTATGGCAACCCACTCCAGTGTTCTTGCCTGGAGAATCCCAGGGACGGGGGAGCCTGGTGGGCTGCCGTCTATGGGGTCGCACAGAGTCAGACATGACTGAAGCGACTTAGCAGCAGCAGCAGCAGCGTGTCTTTCATGATCTTCTCAGGGGTTTTGACCCACAGTTTAAATAAAGATTGTGTTGGAGCGCTAAATGAGATAATGTATATAAAGAGTTTGGCCCAGAAGGCGGCTCTGGAAGTGTTAGGGTAAAGGAACCTACAAAGTGCAGTAATGGGCAAGAATGTGTCAATTCTAATGGCAAGTGGGGAAGAGGAAAACTGTAGGATGGGTGAATAAAATACCAACAGTTAAAAAATCCCATGCCACTTGGAGCTTCTTAGCGCCCATCTTTGTATGGCCACTTGCTTCTTGGGGCTCTCAAATCAAACGTCCCGCCCTATGTGTTAAATAGCTCTTCCCTAGAACTAGTTCCCATTACCCATCACCACCCACTCCACCTCCTGCTCTTATTGTATCCTATTACCCTGTTACTTCCTTCACAGAACCAAGCTTATCTGAAATTAATGATCTATTTGCATGTTTATTGTCTGCTGTTATAACACTTTCATTTTGAGGATAGGAATCTTGTCTATCTTGCTAAACTGCATCCCTCATAAATACAGTGCTTACCAGACATGCAATAGTTCTTGAATGAATGAGTGACCACAAGGAAAGGAGCAAGAAAGTGTTTTAATCAAATATCAATGTAGTTAATACCTTACGGATTTTTTTTTTTTAAGTTCCAGAACACTTTGCTCATTTTACGATTTATGAAAATTGGATGACGTGAGAAAAAATAACCAAGGGAGAAATGTGTACTTAAAGGGTTCGTCGTTGTTCAGTTGCTCAGTAGTATCCGACTCTTGGCGACCCCATGGACTGCAGCACGCCAGGCTTATTTTAGTAAAGAACCAAGCAGGAAACTAGGAATTGTACACACACACACACGAATGAATGAACTTTCCGGGACAGGCTGCAGTTCCTCCCCAGGGCAGGAGGCGGCGCTAGTGTCACGCCAACTCAGCCGCCGACAACTCTTGGTCCCTCTGGCTGACCGTCCAACGCCAGTGCCCGGGAAGTAGCCAGTAGAAAACCGTCTTAGTTACAGGGTCTGGCGGAAACGTCCAATGAACGTAGCGGGTCTAACCAAGGGGCGGTGCCAAGAAGAGGGGCGGAGGGAAGCGGTTAGAGGTGGGAGTTGGCGCTGCGGGCCGGGCAGGGACCGCGGAGCTGAGATGCGGACGGGGCCGCGCCGGTGACCGGAGCTGCCGCCCGACATGAACTCGCTGGAGCAGGCGGAAGGTGGGTGCGCTTCCTGGGCCCTTCCCTAACTCCCTGGAAGCCGCGGGGCTCCGGAGGCGCCGGAATCGTGGAAACCTGGTCGGGAGGGAGGAGGCCGCGAAGGATGGACTGACGGGGCCCGAAGCTGGGGGCGCGGGGGCCGGCCCCGGGGCCAAGGGGCGGCCGGACACGGCCGGGCGCTGCTTCCGGCGCGCCTGGCCTCCGCCGGCGCTGGAGAGGCGCTGCGTCAGCTCCCCCCATTCCCCGTGCGTGGACCAGGGAGCTTCTCGCCCGGTTACTTCAATTTCTTACTCGTCAGCAAACCGTTGTACTTTGTGCCTTGTAGGGCGCTAACTTACTTTATTTTTTTCTAATAGTCGATAGGAGTTGTATCCCTAATTCCTGCCTTGGTTTTTGGTAACTGCCGAGGTAAGGGAGTGCTGCTTGGTCTCTTTTTTAAAGTTTGAAAAGCGCAACCGAAAATGATACCTTACCTTGCTCATTCAGAGGGAACACCTTGAACGCCCCTGTCTTGTAGAACCAGGCGTCGGCGCTCCAGAAGTGCCACATAGATCATCTGTAAGCTCTGGGGAGGCTGGAAAGGGGAGAGTCTTTCCATTACCCATCCGTTAGCTGTATCAGAAGTCCAGTAAGAGCAGACTGAAAGCGTAACTTAATTAAACATAAGGGCATCGAGACTTTGGTCCTAGGTAAGACATCATCCTAATACGGAGTTCTTGATTCCAACAGAGTTCAAACTCGACTTGATTTTGATCCTTTATTTGCAACCCCAAATTTCTAGCTTTTGGCGCCTACTGAGGCTGTTGCTGATTTTCCACATACCATTTTATGTGAAATTGGAACTAAAGAAACCTAGTGTTTCTGTCAAGTGCATAAAGCTATCATGGTAAAGAAGTAAACAGTGCAAAAAATAAAAAAACATGTAAGTTGGTATGCAAGACCTGAAGCAGTTAGAGTATCTAAAATTCATCGTAATAGATTGAGACTAGTAAGAGTAGCTAATTTCAAAATTGAAATCTTTTTACCTAGATCTCAAGGCTTTCGAGAGAAGACTTACTGAATAATTCATTGTTTGCAACCTGCCACTGGACGTTGGAGAAGTAAGTGCTTGGACATTTTTTTTAAGGGAAAATAAGCTGACAGTTGATACTTTTATTCTGCCCAGCAGTGATTTGCTTTCACATAAAACTTTTGATTAACAAATGCTTGCTTAAAAACAAACAAATGCTTGCTTTATTAAACCATAATTTCCCTTTTGACAGTTCTAGATCTATTTACTATTGTAAATAACGGCATTTTAAAGAAATTTTAAGAAAAGAAACTGACAACCCTAAAAGGATAGTCTTATTTTGTGTGGTTGACTTTTTATTTTTATATTAAAATACATATATTGTGTTAGACATATATGGCAAATCTGGTTACCAGAACACGTAATAAAAATTTCAGTAGTCTGTTTAGCAGTTTTACAATTTTGCCTATAAACTATTGAAGTAAAGTTTTTAAAGGAAGTGATATTCAACAATACTGTAAAATGTGACTTGAAAGAATTATAGTTACTGCCCCATGGAAATATATAGGAAATAGGAAATGTAGACACATATATAAGTGATAAGATCAGTAAGCAAAATACTTTGTTAACTTATGTTGGGAGAGTCTTAATTTCTTGGCTGTTCGTTGCCGAAGTTTAATTTTTTCCAAGAAGAGTGAAAAGTGAAAATTGCTCAGTTGTGTCCCACTCTTTTATATATGGTCTCTATTATAGTCCATGGACTTCTCCAGGCCAGAATACTAGAGTGGGTAGCCTTTCCCTTCTCCAGGGGATCTTCCCAACCCAGGGATCGCACCCAGGTCTCCCACATTGCAGGCAAACTTCAGATGAGCCACAAGGGAAGCCCGAGAAGGACATACTTTATTTTGAAGTACGAGTCAGTTGGTAGGACTGAACTGAAGAGCACTGTTGCAGTCAGGGGTCTTTCCCATTGCCAGGATTTTTTGTGTAATTTTTATTAAATCTGTTTGCAAAGTGGTAATCATACGTTACAGGAATTCTGATTGGTCAGAGTTCATTAGTAGTGATGATTTTTCCAAGCTCTCCCATTTACCTAGGAATTATCCCAAAAACCTTATTTCACTGTTACTTGGGAATCTTTTTAAATGTATAGGATTATAAAATGTAATATAATGAGTACACTTTTTCTCTGGTTCGCAGTCTCAGTGCTTCCATATAAACGACATCAGCTTGTTTAGTATACCCATGTGTATGAGGTCCTGTCTGGTGGGTTTGATCATGATTTTGCTTCATTTAAGAAAAGAAAAATTTGTATACTTTAGTATATTTCTTATTGGAAATATAGAAATGTAAGAAACTGAGCTGTTTAATCTGTTCTGAGCTCAGAGCATAAATTTGAAAATTTGAGTATTATTAAATAACTAAAATGAGATTGTTTTTCTATGATTTGCCTCTTCTAAAATTGCATCACCAGAGGTTCTAGATAATTAAGGTTTTGCATTATTTCTGTTGCTCTTTGAAGCTTGATCTGTAAATCTTAAAAATGTTTGCATCTCAGTTGAAAGAAAGTAACTGTCTTGGTCTCTAGAGCATTAACTAGGTCTTGGTGCCTCTGTGCTATTTTTAATAGTATAATAATATTTTAGTAATATTATTTATTCTCAGGTTTTACTTCTGCTCTGTCTAGAATTTCTAAGATAATTCTACCTTAATGAGGAGAAAGAGTCTTTCTAACTTGTACTGTCAGTAATTCTACCCCAACTTTCCTTAAGTCCCTTAAAGAAAATCTGATACTGATTGGTGTGCTCCACACTCCTAACACTGACCTTTGTTTAATTCAACAACAGGCGGTTGTGTGCAAGGCAAAATTCTTTAGTCCACGTTCTCAGTGCATTCATAAAAGAGTCTTTGTTTGGTTTGTTTACATTAAAAAATGAGGTTTTGGTAGGGAGTGTTTTTTGTTTTGAATCTGCAGAAAGCATAAAGCACATAACAGAAATTTATATTAAAGTTTTACCACCTTGGTTCTTACTGCTTTTAATTTCATAAATCTATAGAAATGCTGACTAAAGAATTCAGGGGGACAGTATCTGCCTCATTACTAAGGTTCACATTGTTTTAGCGAATTCCCCAAGGTCTTGTGGCAAGTTTCCCTAATTCCTGAGTGGAGTACATTTTCCGTTTAATGAAGTGCCGCATCCTCTGGCTGTTGTTTATTAAGAACTGGTAGTAGTATCACATTAATGGCTTATTTCCTTACTAATTTCGTGTTTATCTTTCATCAGTGCTTCTTATAGTGGTATCTGTCTGTACAGCTACTGGTGCCTGGAACTGGTTAATAGATCCTGAGACACAAAAGGTAGAAGTTTTGATTTAAAATCTTTCGTAGATTAAGTGAGACAATGGCTATAGCAGTGCTTTGTTTTTTGTAAAGTATTAATCAAATGCTACCTATTAGTACTAGTAGTGATATTAATCATGTTAAAAATATGCCTTATATTAATTTGCTTGAAAAAAACTTCGGCTGGCTATTGCGGGTCAAGTATCTTTGCAGAGAAAAAGGTCTAAGAAATACTACTTATATTGCTTTTCATTTCTGAACTTGTATGCAGTTGTTATGTATCTCACTGTTACATATTTCAGTGTAAACACTATATTTTATTTTGTTCATTTAGTGTCATCAGTACCAACTTTTAAAAACTATACAGCAACATTTTCTTCTATGAGTAACTTTTGTTAATGCCTTTTCTCACCCCGTAAAGCATTCGAGACAACTTTGCAGTAAGCATTATGATTAAATAGTAGATATAAGTGTGCTAAGCAGCCAAGACTAGAAAAAAACAGGACATCAGAACCAGGACGGAAACTTGGTCACTGATACCATAGACCATCTGGGCCAGCATAATTGCCAGGGTCTCTGAAAGCACACACCACCCTTATGACAGAAAATGAAGAGGAACTAAAAAGCCTCTTGAAAGAGGAGAGTGAAAAAGTAGGCTTAAAGCTCAACATTCAGAAAACTAAGACCATGGCATCTGGTCCCATCATTTCATGGGAAATAGATGGGGAAACAGTGGAAACAGCGTCAGACTTTATTTTGGGGGGCTCCAAAATCACTGCGATGGTGACTGCAGCCATGAAATTAAAAGACGTTTACTCCTTGGAAGGAAAGTTACGACCAACCTAGACAGCATATTAAAAAGCAGAGACATTACTTTGCCGACTAAGGTCCGTCTAGTCAAGGCTATGGTTTTTCCTGTGGTCATGTATGGATGTGAGAGTTGGACTGTGAAGAAGGCTGAGTGCTGAAGAATTGATGCTTTTGAACTGTGGTGTTGGAGAAGACTGTTGAGAGTCCCTTGGACTGCAAAGAGATCCAACCAGTCCATTCTAAAGGAGATCAGTCCTGGGATTTCTTTGGAAGGACTGATGGCTAAAGCTGAAACTCCAATACTTTGGCCACTTCACGCAAAGAGTTGACTCATTGGAAAAGACTGATGCTGGGAGGGACTGGGGGCAGGACGAGAAGGGGACGACAGAGGATGAGATGGCTGGATGGCATCACTGACTCGATGGCTGTGAGTTTGGGTGAACTCTGGGAGTTGGTGATGGATAGGGAGGCCTGGCGTGCTGCAATTCATGGGGTCACAGAGTCAGACATGACTGAGCAACTGAACTGAACTGAAGTCACTGCCAGTTCCATGGTTATCATGAAGAGAACACGTGTGTAAATTCCCTAAACTGTCAAAGCCCTTCTTTTTCAACTTCATTTTATCTTTTAAAAAAAAAAAATTCTGCCTGAAGTTTAGGAGACATTGAGAAATCTCCCATTGGACACTTTCTAAGAATATCACTGTGCCAAATGCAATAACAGATTTCATAGTGTTATTTCTTGAAGCATCCTTCAATGAAACATGATAGCATGTTTCTGAAATTTCTACCTCTTTCTACCAACTTGTGCCTTAATTTAAAACTTGAGCTTTTTTGTTAGAGGAAATAATCATCTTCAGTTTTTCAGTGAAGTTTCTTTTCTCCCAGTTCAGTTTTCTTTAGGTATTAATGATACTGTAATTTTCACAAAATTAACCTTACTTCCCCATTTAAACTATAACTAGACTATTTCCAGTAGCTTTATTTACAACTTTAAGTTATATAGAAGAAAAACTGAATAATAAGACTTTTGTCAGCAGTCTAAATGGCAGTTCAGACAACCAGGGAGTTATTTACCATGTAATCTCTCTGACTTTATCCACTGAAGTGGAAACACAAAAGAATAGGAGCAGGGGAGGTTGGTGATGGGATTTCACGTTAATAGAGGAGTTTTTATAATGGATAAGAAACCCTCCTGTGTGTCCCTTTATAGCTGGTACTCATCCTTAGGGGAGGAGTGAAGGAGGCTGGCAAGAAAAAGGTCTGTCTTGGGAAATGAATCTGACTTCTAATTGGGAAAAACATAAGCTTATTTCAGCTAGTTGACATCTTAATAAAACATAGAATTAAATGTAATATGAAATAGGCTCAAAATTGTATAGTTAATGTAATTCTCTAAATTAGGTGAGAATGTAACTATTAGCCTAAATGTCAACTCTGTATTTCAATATTTAATAACTTCAAACCTGACAGTTAATAAACAGCAATTGTGTCTGCAAGAAGAGTTGCAAACTTGAAAGCCAGTGGCTAGCTGGAGGAACACAAGGGGAGAGGGAATGTGGCAAGCTGGAAAGTACAGGAGTGCCTAAACTAGAGGAGGAAGTTGTTACTTGGATGCAGTTGATTGTTGCCATGGAGGAAAGAAGGCGGATGCTGACCTAATTAAAATTAAAACACTGTATGTGCTAATATTGTGCAGGGCTCATAAAACACAGCTAGCCTGTGGGAATTGAACTGTCCTCAAGGGTTTAAGAAGACATTACTCTGGAATATTAATCTTTCTTCAAGATCCCATCCTTCTGGGAGCCATCTCCTTCCTGATATGTTCAACCTGTCATCTCTTCACTTGACAAATTTATTTAACCAGTACCGTGCTAGGCCCCTATTCTTACTTAAGTTTAGTTCTCTGTCTTGAAACATGTACACACATCTTAGTATGAGAGTGGAGCACAGATGCCCTTAGTTTGATTCTGTTGCTCCCATTTAGTTTCTAGTCCACTTGATTTCTTTTTCTGACTCTAAATACTTGCCTTCTCCATCTGCATTCTGATTCCTAGTAGTCTGGCTTCAGTGCCTACGCTTGTTCCCATTCTGGATTCTGTTCCCTTGTCCTTCTACATAGTCTCAGAGTTGTGGATCGTTCTGTTTTTTTTCTACCATCTGATTATGCTCATATCTGAAATTAGCCCTTTGTTTCTCTTAAACTGTAGTTTTTTATGGATAGCTACTAATTATTCTCTCTTACTGGAATGTCCTGTGGCCATCTAAATCTAGTAACTTCAAACTGCTGAAACTGAGTCTTGTAAGGATATGTAGGAGCTAGCCAGGTGAAGAGAGAAAAGGAAAATAGTAGTGATTAGACTGAGACCAGGTTGTGTATGCAATTTGCTCACTTCTGCTTTTTAACAGGGAAGGTAATTAGATCATGTCTGACTTGTGTTTTCATTGAGATTAGAGGCTTCATCTCCATTCATTCAACAATATTTATTGAGCACCTGTATTTGCCTGGGTGGTTGCTCAGTTGTGTGCACTTCTTTGCGACCCTTTGGACTGTAGCCCGCCAGGCTCCTCTGTCCATGGGATTTCCCAGGCAAGATTTCTGGAGTGAGTTGCCATTTTCCTCCTCCAGGGAATCTCCCCAGCCCAACAGCTGAATTCCTGTCTCCTGTGTATCCTGCATTGCAGGCTGATTCTTTACCCACTGAGCCACTGGGGAAGCCCCTGAGCACCAATACTTGCCAAGTCCTATTTCAGGTGTTGGGAAAATAGCAATGCCATGCCCAGGACAGTGTCCCTCCTCCTGCAGAAGTTGTTTCTTTTCTTTTTTTTTCTTTTTGGCTATGGCACATGGCATGTGGATCTTTCCTAACCAGAGATCAAAGCCCCCTTCTCTGGGAGCATGGAGTCTTAACCACTGGACCGCCCAGGAAGTCCACGGTACTTGTAGTCTTATGCTTTTTAAATTACTTCTCACTAGGAAGGGTTCAGTAAATATTGTCAGTAGGGTATTTTTTTAAATTAGAGAATTGAATTTGTATGGTGCAAGCATTTGGAATGAATGGAGGGAATATTCTATATTGTTTTCCTGCATTGAAAATTTAAAACAGATTAATTTGTGTAGCATAGCAATATGAAGAACTGGGATTTGGAAAAGTCTTCAAATTCCCTTTCTTTTTTTTTTGCCTTACCTCGCAGCTTATGGGATCCCAGTTCCCTCTAGTTCCTTGTTCAGTGGCTAAGTTGTCTCTGACTGTTTGTGATCCCACGGACTGCAGCATGCCAGGCTTCGCTGTCCTTCACTGTCTTCCAGAGTTTGCGGAGACTCATGTCCATTGAGTTGGTGATGCCATCCAACCATCTCATCCTGTTACCCCTTCTCCTCCTGCCCTCCAGTCTTTCTGAATATCTGGGTCTTTTCCATTGAGTTGGCTCTTTGCATTAGTTGGTCAAAGTATTAGAGCTTCAGCTCCAGCATCAGTTCTTCCAGTGAATATTCAGGGTTGATTTCCTTTAAGATTGACTGGATTGGTCTCCTTGTCCAGCTGACTATAAGGAGTCAGCACCAAAATTCAAAAACATTGACTCTTCTTTAAGGTCCAACTCTCACATCCAGACATGATTATGGGAAAAACCATAGCTTTGACTATATGGACCTTTGTCAGCAAAGTGATGTCTCTGCTTTTGAATACAGTCTAGGTTTGCCATAGCTTTTCTTCCAAGGAGCAGTTCCCTGACTAGGGATCAAACCCAGGCCATGGCAGTGAAAGGCCAAAAGCCACCAGGGAACTCACCAAATTCTCATACTTTAGAGAAATGTTACATGTATTCATGCACAAGTAAAGAAGTAGGAAACAATACTGTTCTAAGATTTTTAACATTTTTATATTTCAAACTCTTCTTTTGACAGGTGTCCTTCTTCACATCATTATGGAACCATCCATTTTTCACCATTAGCTGTATCACTCTAATAGGCTTATTCTTCGCTGGAATTCACAAGAGAGTAGTTGCACCGTCAATGTATCCTTTATCATGAATTGAATTTTATTCTCTGAACTAAATAAAGCACCTCTCTAGGTGTTGTTAAAAGCTTACGTTTGAAATACAGATTTTCCTTTGACCATATTTATTCAGTATAGCTGCTCGATGTCGAACTGTGTTAGCAGAATACAACATGTCCTGTGATGATGTAAGTATTTTCATTAGAAAACTGTAGACAACATGCAAAAGGACTGAAGTTCTTTAAGTGAAAAAAGCGTTAAAAATAATTTGTCTCAATGGAATTAATAGGGAGAATATTCATTGTAGCATTGATTCGAAGACACTTTTTAAAAAAACACTGTAACATCCCTGAATATTGAGATGCATCTAATAATCAGTGGTGTCCCATGGTTAAGTTGGTAGAGAGTGGAGTCTTTCTTAATGACATAAAGTCATGATGCGTCTTCTAACTGAAGCTGTCTTAGATTCAGTGAAATACAGTGGTCATTATTGGCCAAAAACGACTCGCTGGGAGCTGGTTTTATAAACTACTGTTATTTGTCTCATGCTGTTGTGTATATAGGGTTTTAAATAGAGTAATAGATTAATTGGTAGACTATAGACATATGAACCTGTCGTGTTTTTTAAAAAGTTAATCACATATCAATATGATGAGAATATGTCACAATTTTGATTTTATTTATAAAAAGCATTTTTACCTTCAACTTAAAAAACTATTTAGTAATACCTACCCAGTATAGAAAATTAGAATAAAAGGCCAAAAAAATTTTAGGGCAGGAGAACAACTGGAACAGTGAAAGAGAATGTAGAGGATAGTATCCATGATATTTGAAGACCTATTAAAAATCAATAATAAAAAGGCAAATAGTACATTTTTAAAATGGGAAAAGGTTAAGTCATATCACACAAGTGGAAATACAGATGGATAAAGGTGAAGACTAGACAGCCTTTTTTATCATGGAGGAAGTGCAAAGTTAAACAGTTCATTTATAAATGAACTGATTAATAAAAATTAAATACTTTATAACTAGTATTGTGGTGAGATGATGCAGCCACACACTGCTGGTTGGGAATATACATTGTGCAGCAGGCTGCCATTTCTCTTGCCAGGGAATCTTCTTGACCCAGAGATTGAACCCAAAACCCAGAAGGTAGATAACTTTATCAGATGAGCCACCAGGGAGGCCCTTTTTGAAGGATAGTTTTCATCATTCTTATAAAATGTAGTATGTGCTTGCCTCATGACCTAACCATTCTGCTTTTCTTCTCCTACCCTGGTTGGGGGTACCATCCCACAGGTACACAGGGTTGTTCATTATACATCCTTAGTAGTGAAAAAAAAATGGAAATAATTTTTGTGTCTCAACAAGGGAATGGTGAAATGGGCTGTGGTAAAGCCATATCATAGGAAATCAGAAGTAAATCTGTAAATAGAGACGGGGAAGCATCCAAGACATAATGTTAGGAGCAAAAAGTAAATTAACAAACAGTATGCTCAGTTTGATGCTTTTTTTTTTTTTTTAAGTTTTAATTAGGGAAATTTCCAAACCTAAGAAGGCAAAGAGAAGAGCTAAATGAACTTCATTTATCCTCGACTGGTGTCAATAGCAAATCAGCTGTTGGCCATTCTTTTTTGTTTTCATGGCCGTTCTTATCTCATGTGTACCCCAGCCCACCTTCCCCATCATCAGGTTATTTAGAAATGAAACGCTTCATTAGCATGTTAGAAGCACCAAATTTTTATTCATATATGTGAATATAAATCCATTAAAAAAACAGTATGTAAGAATTCATGCTAAAACTGTTTTCTTCTGTAAGAGGACTAGAATTTGAGGTAAATGGAAAGGATGACTTTGGCTTGTCTTGTTTGAACTTTTTATTAAATCCATGGTATTTTTATACAGTGGAATACTACACAGCTTATAATAGGTTAAAAAGGTACAAAAGTGCTGAAACATAGTAGCATTGGTGAGTTTCAAAAATGCACTGAGTGAAAGAAGTAGAAGCGAAAGAACACACACTGTGTGGTTCTATTTATTAAAAGGTCAGAGACAGGCAGGTTAATCTTTGGTGAGCAGTTGGGAGCTCAGGTTCCATTGACCTAGAAAGAAGCATGGAGGGACTTTCTAAGTGGTGGTGATGTTCTGTAGCTTGCCTTGAGAGGTGGCAACTTGGGTGTATACATTTGTCAGAACTTAACAATTTTATATGAATTACACCCCAGTAAAACAGTAGAAAACTTAGTATCAAAGTTCTACCAAGATACAAAAGTATTACCAAAAATTAAGGGACAGTAAGACTTGAGAGGGAGCCAGAATCCTGATAACACTTTTGACCTAGAGCCTTGCAACCAAAGATAATCACCATGTTTTATGTTTTATTGTGTATCACGTGTACTTTTTATAAGAGAAAGATGTTATAATCAAGTTTACGAGTAAAGAACCTCTAAACAGTGTTACAGGGTTTTCAGTTGTGCTCTTTGACCCAGTGTTAGGATTTCAGAGCTGCCATATGTTGGACATAAACTGTAGACAAGGTCTTGGGCCTGTTTTTCTTTTTTATTTGCGTGATCTCAGTTAATGTCATCCATTTTGTTTAATTGCATAGTGCTCCACTTTATGGATGCATCATAATTTCATCCACACTTTGCATGTTGTATATGTTGTGTATATTTCATTAGAGCTTAAGCTCCACGAGGACAGGAAACTCGTTTATTACTGAGTCTCTGTGTCAGCCTTGAGGCCTGGCACACGATAAGCACTCAGTAAATCTTGAATGAAAGACTAGGACTTAAATGTACATCCTTACACTTGAATCTCTTCAGATAAGTTCCTAGAAATGAAATTCTTGGGATTATATGGTATGTACTTTTTTTTTTTTTTGGATAAATATGCCACTGGCCCTACTGTATCCATCTGCACTTGGATACAGAAGCGTTGTATCCATGTGTGTTGAATACCAACAGCATGTGAATGTCTATCATTCCAACCTTAGGTTTGCATTTTAACTTGACGAAATTAAAGTTTTGATGTTAGAAAATGGGAAAAGTTTTTGTTCAGATACACAGTTTTATTTATGTTTTATAGACTCCACTTGGTAAGGAGCATAAATTAGCCTATACAAGTTGGATTTTATTTTATCCAATGGGTTGGCTGACTGATTTTCAGGAAGATTGTATGTGTGTGTTTTAAAGTACTAAAGATTTTAGAAGAAAATTCTACACAAAGAACACCTTGAAGATGTAACTATTAATTGCTTAATCTTGACTAAATCTAGAGGGGTGTTCTGATGCCTTATAAGGCTTTTAGGAAAGTGGTGATATTTTTAATAGAACTATATATATATATATATATATTTCTTAACCTTTTTTTCTTTTCATTTTTACAGACAGGAAAGCTAATTTTGAAACCTAGGCCTCATGTTCAATGACAATCTACACTCATTGTTTTGGGACTTAAAACAACCTTTCTTCAAAAAGTGATACAGCAAAAAGCCATAAAAGATTCCTTTTCCAGTTGGATATGTGACTGACATAGCAACAATGGACAAGAAATGTGCAATACTTACCGATTATCTTCATGATGACGACTCTCACTGTCAGTGCTGTGGTACCTTGATTATCTGTGTTTCAGTATTAGTGTCACTTTAGTACTTCAGATCCTGCGAAGATTTTTGCAGGTGAAGTATGTATGTAATATGTTACTAAGTTAAACTTAGAAACAGAACCTCATCCAGTTTTTATAATGTATTTTTGCAAACTACTGTAAATAGCCAATCAATGCCAATGTCAAAGAGGAAATGTTATGTGGACATTGTTCTCCTGCAGCAGTATTTCAAGAACATCCGCTTGCCATCTCCACAGCTCTTTAAAACCGGCTATTACTTACAGCTGTGCCTTTCACTCTGTACTCCTCTTTTAATCATAATGCAGGAAAAACATCGGATTGAGCTTAGGCTAAGGAAAATTTATCTCCCATTATGTTGTAAGAAATTGTAGATGTTTTGAGAAACCATTTTTGTTAAACCAGATAGTGAATTTCAGCCACTGTAGTGCTATTTTCCAGGTTCATTGTTTTCATTTAATGCTAAATATACTTTATATTTTTTTAAATGATTTTAAGAATACTCCAAAGGCTTCTGAGTAGACAATTCAGTTACAAATTACATATTGTCTGGGAATTTGACAGTCATTGTTTTAGATTATTGGGTTTTACGCTGTGGTAGACACGCTGTTACACTAGTATTGTGCAGGTGTGATTGGTCACCCACTGCATCACGGGATCACTTGGGAGCAGTGCCACGAACTAGTCTAAAATTCTCACTGTTTAGAGAGTGTTAATGACATACTGTGTATGCATATTAGCCACATGTACTATAATAACCCTTAAGATTAAACTATTGGGATTGCTGTAAATATTTTAAAGAACTGGAGGTGCCTTTTACCTGTTTATTAGAAGATTTTGAAAAGGTTTAAATTATTTCATGAGCAATCTTTTTAATTTCATTTAATGTAAAGCTGAAAATTCAAAGACAGGACGAAAAAATTTTAACAAGGCTGCCATTTATCTTAAATGTGTTCATCTTGGCTTTCACATGTATAAAATTTTATTCTTTGAACTGCAGCAATAAACCCTCTGCTCCTACTAAGTCTTAAGAGGGTATTCTATATATTCTTCATTGTTTTTATTTCCTGTAAATTTTGTAGGTAAATATGTGCATAAAAATAAATACTTTATATATACCTAGTGATTGGGCTTTTCCTTGGCTTAAGTCTGTAACTGAAAAGAATTTTAAACATAGTCAGATATGTCAGATACAGGTTAGTTCCAAATGAGATATTTCACTCTAACTGTAGGTTCAGTAGAGCAAATTTCAAGTGACACTTGAAGGTACACAGTTTATCAGGCTGTCAGTACTTTTAATATGTCTTATTCTGTGTACTGTGTGCTCAGTTACTCAGTTGGGTCTGCCGTGGACTGTGGTCCACCAGGTTCCTCTGTCCTTGGAATTTTCCAGGCAAGGATGCTGGAATGGGTTGCTATTTCCTACTCCAGAGGATTTTCCTGACCCAGGAACTGAACCCAGGTCTCTTGAGTCTCTTGCATTGGCAGGTGAATTCTTTACCACTGCGCCACCTGGGAAACCCCATTTCTTAATTCATTGTTATCTATAACATTTGGCGCTTAATTAGGAAATTCAGGTTTTCTCAAAAACTGATCACTAGTTTCCTCCAAGAGTATAAAACTAAAGAGCGATTTCATATGTCCTAAATCCTTTACGGAATCATCAGCTACTTCATGTATTTAACAAAAGCCTTGACTCTCCTTCCCCAGAAAACTACGTCTGTGTAATGCATATACTTCACACGTACATGGAGAGGATTCCAAGGATTTCCTGACTGCTTGGAATCCATTGGCTCCAAGAAAGAAACTTTTGTTATACAAAGACTTTTCATACCTTAACTTCTAGCAGAATAATTTATTTTCCAAAAAAGTCTTTACTCTCATTGAAATGGCCCAAGGATCCTTGCCAAACCAGCTTCTTAACCACCAACACCCTCACTCTTGTATGCCCTTCCACACTGTTAGAAAATTACTGTTGAGACTAGTGCTGTAACTTTACAGGTGGGAAAGGCAGTGTTAGATTTTCAAAGTGACTTTACATCCACCTGACTTACTGAAGACAGCCAACACTAAGTCTCTTGACTCAGATTGAAAGGGTGCGTGTGTGTGACTTAAGTCATGAGCCATTACAATGCTATGGTTAAGGATGTACACTCTTATGCCAAACTCTGGATTCTGATCTCAGATCTACTACTTACTACTTTTGTAACCTTAGGCAAATTATGTAGCTTTAGTTTTTTCATTTATAAAATGGGCATGATGCCAGTCTTCTAGATAGGGAAAGGCACAATGTATAAGATAAAGGTGTATTGCCAATCATCCAGGCTTACATCCAGTATTATTAATTCACGGAGAGCACTTAACCAGCACTTGGCTACAGAGTCAATGCTTAGTAAATCTAGTTGTTAAACCAAACACGAAAGAAAGAAAACCTGGTTATTACAGCTACTTTACCTAATATTAACATCTCAGTTGAGATAGCCATGAGGGGAGATTTTAAGTTAGAAGGTTAAATGCTAAGATTTGTAATGTAAGAAGCCATAGTGAAACTAACATAGCTTCATTATACTTCATTAAGTCAAAAGAAACCTCATTTATCCTTGCTTTCTGTATTCTAATTTTCCTAAAGTTATCTGTCAATATCAGACATTTGCCCCTGCCCTACCCTAAAAAATCATTTTTTTAATCTAACATTGTTATGAAAAATTTTAAAACAAGTGTAAAAGAGAAAGTGGTATAATGGACACTCATGGACCCATTGCCCAACTTTTAACATTTACCAACATAAACGTAACCAATTTGTCTTGTGTTCTACTTCCTCACCCCCACAGAGGATTATTTTGAAGTAAAGCGTAGATAATTTTGCATTAAAACCGTAATTATTCCAGTAAATATCTCCAAAAGATAAGGACTCTTTCAACATAGTCAACAATAGTGTATCACATGTAAAGCATAATTTTGTACCATCAAAGATACAAAGGGGCTGTCGCCCCCTTCTGCCTTCAATCTTTCCCAGCATCAGGGTTTTCCAGTGAGTCGGCTCTTGGCATCAGGTAACCAAAGTATTAGAGCTTCAGCATCAGTCCCTCCAGTGAATATTCAGGGTTGATTTCCTTTAGGATTGACTGGTTTGATCTTGCTCTCCAAGGGACTCTCAAAAGAGTCTTCTCCAGCACCACAGTTTGAAAGAATTATTCGGTGCTCAGCCTTCTTTATGGTCTGACACTCGCATCCATACGTGACTACTAGAAAAATCATAGCTTTGACTATATATACCTCTGTTGGTAAAGTGATGTCTCTGCTTTTTAATACACTGTCCAGGCTTGTCATAGCTTTTCTTCCAAGAAGCAAGCATCTTTTCATGTGGTGGCTGCAGTCACACCCTCTGCAGTGATTTTGGAGCCCAAGAAAATAAAATCTGTCACTGTTCCCACTTTTTCCCTATCTGCCTTGAAGTGGTAGGACTGGATGCCTTGATCTTAGTTTTTTGAATGTTGAGTTTTCAGCCAGCTTTTTCACTCTCTTACCCTCAAGAGGCTCTTTAGTTCCTCTGCTTTCTGTCATTAGAGTGATATCATCTGCATGTCTGAGTGGTTATTTCTCCCTGCAATTTTTTTTTCCCTCCCTGCAGTCTTGATTCCATTTTGTGATTCATCCAGCCCAGCATTTCACATGATGTACTCTGCATAGAAACAGGGTAACTATATAATCTTGATGTTCTCCTTTCCCAATTTTGAACCAGTCCGTTGTTTCATGTTTGGTTCTAACTGTTGTTTCTTGACCTGTATACAGGTTTCTCAGGAGGCAAGTAATATGGTCTGATATTCCCATCTCTTTAAGAATTTTCCACAGTTTGTTGTAATCCACACAGTCAAAGGCTTTCACATAGTCAGTGCAGCAGTAGATGTTTTTCTGGAATTCTCTTGCTTTTTCTTTGATCCAGTGGATGTTGGCAATTTTACCTCTGGTTCCTCTGCCTTTTCTAAATCCCACTTGTAGGATTCAGCTACTGTTGAAGAAATTTAAAAAAAGAATCAGATAAATTTGAATAGCCACAGTTTGGGGAAAAAAAATAACAACCTAAGGTGCAGGACTGGGTTTCTGAAATCCCTATTTCTGAATTATGTCTGATTACATTTGTGAACTCATGCATGTAAAATATTTTTTCAATAAATGATGTAAAGTGACTCCAGTCAAGAGCTTCCAGAGTAAACAGCATTATCACAGTGAACACCACTGCTATCTCTTCCATGTATCAACAACTTCAAAGGAAGTGGAGAACTCAAACGCAATCCACCTTGAAAGTCCAGTATGACTGCTATGCAGCATAGACAGTTCCCAGTCTGGATAAGGGCACGAGGAAAGAAGGATCACGGAGAAACTGAAATGGATATGTTTGAACATGTGAGAAATACAATTGACAAAGTAATGAAAATAAGGCAATTACTAAGTCCAAGGAAAATGAAGGATTGTATAAGAGAGACTGGTTTTAGTGGACTTCTTAGACATTTTAACTTTCCTGTTGGCTCAGAATGTAAAGAGTTTGCCTGCAATGCAGGAGACTGGGTTCAATTCCTGGGCAGGAAAGATCCCCTGGAGAAGGAAATAGCAACCGCTCCAGTATTCTTGCCTGGAGAATCCCACGGACAGAGGAGCCTGGAGGGCTACAGTCCATGGGGTCACAGAGTCGGACATGACTGAGTGAATAATACTTAATATTTGCATTGTCCAAGTAATTTGAATAGTGATAGTTGATTTAACTAAGAATTGTGGTATGGTTTTGTTGGATGAAGTAGAAATGGAGGAGAAGGTACAGGAGAGTAAAATATTTATACCTACCAGGGCAAGAAGGCAAGAAATAGTAGTAATAGCTTACTCTTGGGAATATGGAGATAATAACAGGAGAAACAGAGAGTTGAGAATGTCTACTTCCTAGTAGACGTTGGCTTGGGGTTGGGGAGAAGAAAAGCAAGGGACTGCTGTTCTTCCTTTTATAACTTTTCAAATTGTGTATTTATGTAAGAGACTTCAGTGAGGTAGCAAAATAAATAAAAGTTTGCTGGGGGCAGTAGTCATTTTATGAAACATATATAGAGCGTTTTGCCCAGTTTGGGAACCCTTGCTCTGCTCTTATACTTAGTCATTTTCTATGTTCCTCCTTTTGCCTGGTGTTACCCAATAAAACTTTGGGTTTTTTTTTTTTTTTTTTTTCAATTTGCTAGCTCTTCAGTAGATACCAAAAAAACCATTAGGAGACAATGTATTGGAGTCATTACAAGCCAATTCAAGTCTGTGTGTGTAGGGGCACTCCTGTCTTTGTCATTTACAAACCATGTGCTCTTAGGCAGGTAACTTCTCAGTGCCTTGCTTCCCTCATCTCTGACATGGCAATGCACGTCACATGGGGTTATTGATGGGTTACACAGCTTAGTCCATGCAGAGCTCTCAGAGCACTGTATGGCACATAGCGATGGCTCAGTACTCTCAAGGGTACCCTCACTCTCCAAATAGGGAATGGAATCCATTATAATTACCAATGAGTATGGGGGAGATGATCAAAACAGGGATAGGTTCTGCAAGCTTTTTAAAAAATCAACTTTATTGAGGTTAATTTACATAAAACAACTCTTTTATATAAAATAACAGTTTTAACTGTACAGTTTGATGAATTTTGATAAATATAGTACCCCTGTAACAATCATTACAGGGAAGATGCAGAACAATCACCCCAAAGGGTTCCCTCACACCGTTTGCCTGTCAGGTCCCATCCCCAGCCTCTGGCTCTGGGCAGCTCTATCACTATAGACAAGATTTGTGGTTTCTGGAGTTTCACATAAATGAAATCTTAATGTAATCATACAGTACAGTTCTCTTTTGTCTGTTTTGCCAAATATGTGTTTGAGGTTTTTATTTATGTTAATACTTGTATCTGTAATTCATTCCCTTCCATTGCTTTTTTGTTTCTTCATTTACCTGCTGACAGGTATTCCAGTTTGGGGCTGTTATTAATAGAGCTTCTGTGAATATTCATCTACAGGTCAGTGTGGATATATTCACTTTTCTGGGAACACCTGGATCATAGGCTGAGTATATGTTAACTTTATAAGAAACCACCAAACTGTTATCTTTCTTTTTTTCATTATTTATTTATTTTTATCCTCAGTTTATTATTGCAGTGGCTTCTCTTGTTGCAGAACTTGGGCACTAGGCACATGGGTTTTGTTGCCCCGAGGCATGTGGAATCTTCCCAGACCAGCAATTGAACATGTGTCCCCTCACTGGCAGGCAGATGTCTTACCATTGAGCCACCAGGGAGGTCTCCACCAAAATGTTTTCTGAAGTAGTTGCCCCATTTTACATTCCCACCAGCAATGTTTGAGAGTTCCAGGAGCTATACAACCACTAAAAAGGCTAAAGTGAGAAAGACTGACAATACTGGTTTAGGTGATAGCTGACTCTGTTGACTTTAGGATATATAGGATGCTCTTAAAATGTACTCCCATCACTCTCTTTGGATCAAAACCATTAAGGTTTGTTGCTTTCCTTTCCAAAGGTTGATTTCGAACTGTGCTGCTGGAGAAGACTCTTGAGAATCCCTTGGACAACAAGGAGATCAAACCAGTCAGTCCCAAAGGAAATGAATCCTGAATATTCATGAAAGTTCAGTTCAGTTCAGTCGCTCAGTCGTGTCCGACTCTTTTCAACCCCATAAACTGCAGCACGCCAGGCTTCCCTGTCCATCACTAACTCCCGGAGTTTACCCAAGCTCATGTCCATTGAGCCGGTGATGCCATCCAACCAACTCATCCTCTGTCATCCCCTTCTCCTCCAATCTTTCCCAGCATCAGGGTCTTTTCCAATGAGTCAGTACTTCACATCAGGTGGCCAAAATATTGGAGTTACAGCTTCAACATCAATCCTTCCATTGAACACTCAGGACTGATCTCCTTTAGGATGGACTGGTTGGATCCCCTTGCAGTCCAAGGGACTCTCAAGAGTCTTCTCCAACACCACAGTTCAAAGGCATCAATTCTTAAGCGCTCAGCTTTCTTTACAGTACAACTCTCACATCCATACATGACTACTAGAAAAACCATAGCCTTGACTAGATGAACCTTTGTTGGCAAAGTAATGTCTCTGCTTTTTAATATGCTGTCTAGGTCGGTCATAACTTTCCTTCCATGGAGTAAGTGTCTTTTAATTTCATGGCTGCAATCACCATCCGCAGTGATTTCGGAGCCCTCTCAAAATAAAATCTGCCACTGTTTCCCCATCTATTTCCCATGAAGTGATGGGACCACATGCCATGATCTTAGTTTTCTTAATGTTGAGCTTTAAGCACAAGCTGGAATCAGATTGCCAGGAGAGATATCAGTAATCTCAGATATGCAGATGACACCACCCTTATGGCAGAAAGTGAAGAAGAACTAAAGAGCCTCTTGATGAAAGTGAAAGAGGAGAGTGAAAAAGTTGGCTTAATTCATTGGAAGGACTGGTGCTGAAGCTGATGCTACAGTACTTTGGCCACCTGATGCGAAGAGCCAACTCATGGGAAAAGACCCTTTGCTGGAAAAGATTGAGTGCAGGAGGAGAAGGGGTCAAGAGAGAATGAAATGGTTGGACAGCATCATGGTCTCAATGGACATGAGTTTGAGCAAACTCCAGGAGATGGTGAAGGCAGGGAAGCCTGGTGTGCTGCAGTTCATGGGGTCACAAAGAGTCTGACACACACAACTTAGCAAGTGAACAACAACAACAAAGGTTGGTTGAGTTAGATGGAATTTAGGGCAACTCAGGATTAAATCCTATCAGGTAGAAATTATATGTTCTAATCTAAGTATTTTTCATAGTGTTTATTTTGGTCAAACACCCAACAAAGCAGGCAATAGTTTTCAAGGGCAGAAATGTGAATATCTTACAACACAAAATTGATTTGGCTCATTTTAGGCAAGACCACTAGGTTTCAGCTTTCTTAAAAAAATTTTTTTTAATATTAGTTCTCTATTTGAAGAAAGTTTTAACCTGCTAGGACAAAATAAAAAAATTGAAACACTATATCAGCAATTGGTATTATTTTTTTCACTTTTGCTATTGGCTAAACATGTGAAATGACAATTTAAGCCTGAAATTTTCATAGAGAGGCTATTACTAAAAGCTCAGCCTCTCTATAATACCGGTGCTAAATCAAATTCTGGAGACAGAGTTTGGAATGAAGTAGGAAGGACAGCTTCATTGCTTTGCCAGGCCAAGGAAGACACACCAGGCTCTCCCTTGAAAAACTGTATCCCCTACCCCAGAGAACTTGATGAGGGTTTTTGTGTTAGTGGGTCAAAGGTGGGGTCTCTGACAAGATTAGGGTGTGAGCAGAGTCTCAGCTGTTCAGTCTCCTAATCTCGATGAGCTTTTCTGGTCCCCTTAATCCTGCATCAGGTGTTATGTTGGCTGCTCCTCCTTTGATTAGCAGCTGTTCCAATCTGACCGTTGGAACCCAGGGAAGGTTATACGGCTGGAGTCTTGCCTACAAGAAATGGGGGAGAGAAAGGCCTCTGTGCCTGGGAGCCCCACAGGGCCCCACTTGTTTTCAAGGCTATATATTTCTTTTGGATGTAAAATGTGGTATTATTAACCATGATCTTTTAATTCATATGCATGTTTTCCACAGTTTCTTGTGATCCACACAGTCAAAGGCTTTGGCATAGTAATAAAGCAGAAATAGATGTTTTTCTGGAACTCTCTTGCTTTTTCCATGATCTAACAGATGTTGGCAATTTGATATCTGGTTCTTCTGCCTTTTCTAAAACCAGCTTGAACATCTGGAAGTTCACAGTTCACGTATTGCTGAAGCCTGGCTTGGAGAATTTTGAGCATTACTTTCCTAGCATGTGAGATGAGTGCAATTGTGCGGTAGTTTGAGCATTCTTTGGCATTGCCTTTCTTTGGAATTGGAATAAAAACTGACCTTTTCCAGTCCTGGGGCCACTGCTGAGTTTTCCAAATTTGTTGGCATATTGAGTGCAGCACTTTTACAGCATCATCTTTCAGGATTTGGAATAGCTCCACTGGAATTCCATCATCTCCACTAGCTTTGTTTGTAGTGATGCTTTCTAAGGCCCACTTGACTTCACATTCCAGAATGTCTGGCTCTAGATGAGTGATCACACCACGATTATCCAGGTCATGAAGATCTTTTTTGTACAGTTCCTCTGTGTATTCTTGCCACCTCTTCTTAATATCTTCTGCTTCTGTTAGGTCCATACCATTTCTGTTATCAAGCCCATCTTTGCATGAAATGTTCCCTTGGTATCTCTGATTTTCTTGAACAGATCTCTAGTCTTTCCCATTCTGTTCTTTTCCTCTATGTCTTTGCATTGATCGCTAAAGAAGGCTTTCTTATCTCTTCTTGCTATTCTTTGGAACTATGCATTCAAATGCTTATATATTTCCTTTTCTCCTTTCTTTTAGCCTCTCTTCTTTTCACAGCTATTTTGTAAGACCTCCCTAGAAAGCCATTTTGCCTTTTTGCATTTCTTTTCCATGGGGATGGTCTTGATCCCTGTCTCCTGTACAATGTCATGAACCTCATTCCATAGTTCATCAGGCACTCTGTCTATCAGATCTAGGCCCTTAAATCTATTTCTCACTTCCACTGTATAATCATAAGGGATTTGATTTAGGTCATACCTGAATAGTCTAGTGGTTTTCCCTACTTTCTTCAATTTAAGTCTGAATTTGGCAATAAGTGGAAAATTCTAAAAGAGATGGGAATACCAGACCACCTGACCTGCCTCTTGAGAAATCTGTATACAGATCAGGAAGCAACAGTTAGAACTGGACATGGAACAACAGACTGGTTCCAAATAGGAAAAGGAGTACGTCAAGGCTGTATATTGTCACCCTGCTTATTTAACTTATATGCAGAATATATCATGAGAAATGCTGGACTGGAAGAAACACAGGCTGGAATCAAGATTGCTGGGAGAAATATCAATAACCTCAGATATGCAGATGACACCACCCTTATGGCAGAAAGTGAAGAGGAACTAAAGAGCCTCTTGATGAAAGTGAAAGAGGAGAGTGAAAAAGCTGGCTTAAAGCTCAACATTCAGAAAACAATGATCATGGCATCTGGTCCCATCACTTCATGGGAAATAGACAGGGAAACAGTAGAAACAGTGTCAGACTTTATTTTTTTGGGCTCCAAAATCACTGCAGATGGTGACTGCAGCCATGAAATTAAAAGACGCTTACTCCTTGGAAGAAAAGTAATGACCAACCTAGATAGCATATTCAAAAGCAGAGAGATTACTTTGCCGACTAAGGTCCGTCTAGTCAAGGCTATGGTTTTTCCAGTAGTCATGTATGGATGTGAGAGTTGGACTGTAAAGAAAGCTGAGTGCCAAAGAATTGATGCTTTTGACCTGTGGTGTTGGAGAAGACTCTTGAGAGTCCCTTGGACTGCAAGGAGATCCAACCAGTCCATTCTGAAGGAGATTGGCCCTGGGATTTCTTTGGAATCTCATGG
>SJXQ01002359.1:137650-152436 GCA_006408695.1 Aepyceros melampus
TAGTGATGCTTTCTAAGGCCCACTTGACTTCACATTCCAGGATGTCTGGCTCTAGATGAGTGATCACATCATCATGATTATCTGGGTCATGAAGATCTTTTTTGTACAGTTCTTCTGTGTATTCTTGCCACCTCTTCTTAATATCTTCTGCTTCTGTTAGGTCCAGACCATTTCTGTCCTTTATCGAGCCCATCCTTGCATGAAATGTTCTCTTGGTATCTCTAATTTTCTTGAAGAGATCTCTAGTCTTTCCCATTCTGTTCTTTTCCTCTATTTCTTTGCATTGGTCACTGAGGAAGGCTTTCTTATCTCTCCTTGCTATTCTTTGGAACTCTGCATTCAGATGCTTATATCTTTCCTTTTCTCCTTTGCTTTTTGCTTCTCTTCTTTTCACGGCTATTTGTAGGGCCTCCCCAGACAGCCATTTTGCCTTTTTGCATTTCTTTTCCATGGGGATGGTCTTGATCCCTGTCTCCTGTACAATGTCATGCACCTCATTCCATAGTTCATCAGGCACTCTATCTATCAGATCTAGGCCCTTAAATCTATTTCTCACTTCCACTGTATAATCATAAGGGATTTGATTTAGGTCATACCTGAATGGTCTATTGGTTTTCCCTACTTTCTTCAATTTAAGTCTGAATTTGGCAATAAGGAGCTCATGATGTGAGCCACAGTCAGCTCCTGGTCTTGTTTTTGTTGACTGTATAGAGCTTCTCCATCTTTGGCTGCAAAGAATATAATCAATCTGATTTCAGTGTTGCCCATCTAGTGAATTCAATATTATTCTAAAAGCATTGCCATCTCTCAGGTAGTACTGGGTTATATCCCCCAGGCCAATCAGGCTGTGACTTTCAGCAGATTGTCCTGGGGAAGGGAGATCTGTTCAGAGGCGAATATCTAGAAAACATGGCAATCAGAAGTAATGAAAACAAAGAACTCCCATGTAAATTCCTGAAGGTGCAAAAACATGCCTAGCCTCCCTACACAGTCAAACCAAGCAGAAACAAAAGAAAGGAAACCACTGCAAGCTGAAAGTGCGTCCCTCACTGCAGGCAGAGGAGAGTTGTAGGCGAACGAGTAACGGCCTCTGTACACCTAGAAGCAGATGGGAGCAGCCCCTTGGAGCCAATGTCAGACCCACCAAAGAGCAGCCCTGGGTCCCCAGCTGGCCTTGGCTACTGAGGGGGAAACAGGTAACGCCAGCACAAAGCCTCAGACCAACAGTTCTCGAGGCTCTTTTCCTCCTCCACGGCAGTTGCATATACAGCTCTGTAATCAGGCACAGGGAGTTCCCATGCCCCAAGCAACATGGCTGTCTCCTCTCATTGACAATGACTGCCCCGATGCACAGGAATGTTGAACAGTTAAGTGAGATAAAACCCTAACAAGAAAAGCTCTAACACAAAAACCCAGCCAATATCTGTACATCAGCCTCTTCTATCTCACTTGTAATCCCCTAAATTGCCATATTCCTTCTATTATTCCTCCATGGAGACCATGAAGAATCAATTCATTCATTTGTGTTCAAATATAAATTTTGGTTCTCCTGTGAGGAACAGCCCCCAGTGATGAGTGAAAGTGAAAGTCGTGTCCGACTTCTTGTGACCCCATAGACTTTACAGTCCGTGGAATTCTCCAGGCCAGGATACTGGAATGGGTAGCCTTTCCCTTCTCCAGGGGATCTTCCCAACCCAGGGATCGAACCCAGGTCTCCTGTATTGCAGGTGGGTTCTTTACCAGCTGAGCCACCAGGGAGGCTATCAGGGAGCTATCAGTGATGAGTAGTTACCCCAAAAAGGTGAAGTCACAGTTGGCCAGGCAGGCCTAGCATGGGCAGGGCAGTGTGTCTGCCAGCTTGTTTATATACTAAGGAAATGACCTCCAAGCAACAGCCATCCGATTAGCAGTGCCAGCAATCTGTCAGGCGCTCTAAAATGGCAAGTCACGCCATCTGGTGGAATCAACTGAGCACCTCTAGAAACTCGAAGCCAATTGTTTTCTAAAAAAGAGGAGTAGAAATGAAACCTCTGGTGTGGTGAGGAAAATACTTTTAATACTTCAGTACAGGTGGTGCTAATGGTAAAGAACCTGCCTATCAATGCGGGAGACTTAAGACACGCAGATTTAATCCATGGGTGGGGAAGATCCCCTGGAGAAGGGTGCAGCAACCCACTCCAGTATTCTTTCCTGGAGAATCCTATGGATAGAGGAGCCTGGTGGGCTATAGACCAGAGCGTCACAGAGTCAGACACATTTAGCACACACGCTAATACTTTAGTACTCTTTAATCCTGGAAAAGAAAGGTCTCAGCTGATTTGCTGACATATTAACTTCGTAGATTAACATGTACCTTGTTAATGACACTCAAATTAATTGATGAGGTATCTCTAGCACAAATTTCAATTACAATTGAAATTTGTAATTACATTCTAAAAATTTAGAGCTCTGCTACAGCTTCTCCCTAAGGACCTTTCAGTTCTGTGATTCTGTATCATCTATGGCTGAGGCACACTGGAGTCTAATCAGACACGGCTGTGTTGACAAAGTCTCAGTAAAGACTGTATGGGAACTGACTTAAACAAAGTTACCGACTCATTCAAGCATCTGTGGACTGTGATGTTCCAGGTGCCATCCTAGGCTATGTGCTTGGAGTGACCAAGACACAGAGCAAGAGCCCTGCGCTTACAGAGTTTATAGAGTGAGGCGGTAGACAAGAAATACGCCAAAATGTCAAGATTAGGGCAGTGAGTACAATTTTAAAGGGTTAAAGATAGTGGGAAGGGAGGAGTTGGAGGATAGGGTTGTCAGAGCTCTCTTGGAGATGATATGTGAGATCCAAAGAGGAAACAAGTCTTCTCGTGATGAAATTTGTTTTTAAAAACAACCCTTCCACAGCATATATCCAGATCAACTTTTTAAACAACTCTTTTGGGACTCCTCTCTGGTTTCTGCCTTCAAAGCCAATGCATGGACCCCATTAAGAACAGGCTTGCCTCAGAGCAGTAGAATCCAGTTTCACAACCACCTCGCTCTTTGACCTTGAACATTTGGGGGATATTCCTAAAAGTTAAGGCAGTGTATATATTAACCTACCATTTTGGTGGGGAAATTTGCAGTGTCATCTTGATGGAGAGTATTGCTAATGAACATACCTCTGACAATGCTGCTGTTCTTTTGCTGTGAAGGCCCTCATTCCTCTGCTAGGTAGGATCTATAAAACAGTAGTGAAAGTAAAATGTTCAGCAAACAAAGGCAGAAGGAAACTGGAAGAAAAGAATAGTACTGAGACAAGGGAGGGGTAATGGAATAAAAGAACAAAACATGAAAAAGCATTCTGAAATGTTTTCTCTTAATAGTTCAGCTTTCTAGACCGGTTTCCATTAGATCTCTAGGGTATCCTCTTCCTGGGCCAAGCAACCTGATTTCCCTAAGTCTGATTTCCCCTGTCTTTCCCTAATGAGCTTGAGTCTGTCAATGGTAAAACACTGATGTGGCTCAAATTGTTACACAGTAATAACATAACCCCAAACTCCACCTTGCGTTCTCTATTCCACATATAAAATCATTTCTCTTTAACTTCCCTGATCTCAAACCTCTCGCTAACATGTATTAATTGAATGCACTACAGGTCTTCTATGAACCCTCAGAGTGAGCAGGGTGAGATCTACTCACCCTACTTACTACACTAGGGTTGCAGAGCTCGGTATCCTGCTGCCTTTGTGTTTTAAAGTCACGTGCCACGTGCCACACGCTGAGCCATGTCCAGCTCTTTGTGACCTGACCCCACGCACTATAGTGCGCCAGGCTCCCCTGTCCGTGGCATTTCCCAGGCAAGAGTACTGGAGTGGGCTGCCATTTCTCCCTCCAGGGGATCTTCCCAACCCAGAGATCAAACCTGCATCTCCTATGTCTCATCTCCTATGTCTCATGCATTGCAGGTGGATTGTTTACCCACTGAGCAATTTTGACCAGTAAAAACAAGTCTCGAGCAAATCCAAGGAGAAAAAGACTTGTATTTTATATTGACCAAAGCATTCAACTAAGTCCATAAGAATTCTAATTTCCAATATAGGAACATTCCAAATAGCCAATATTTGTATCATAATCAGTTAAGAGTATCAAAACCTCTTCATACACATAAATAAATTAGGTCTCGTAAGCTCCAAAAAAATGGTAGGCAACATACATTTTTAGAATGTACCAGGATGTCCTTGTACATCTCTGTGTTAGATACTTCTATAAATGAGAAAAAAAAAAATGTATTTTCATTTTTAAAAGGTACATCAGTTCAGTTCAGTTCAGTCGCTTAGTGTGTCCAACTCTTTGCGACCCCATGAATCACAGCATGCCAGGCCTCCCTGTCCATCACCAACTTCCAGAGTTCACCCAGACCCACGCCCATGGAGTCAGTGATGCCATCCAGCCATCTCATCCTTGGTCATCCCCTTCTCTTCCTGCCCCCAATCCCTCCCAGCATCAAAGTCTTTTCCAATGAGTCAACTCTTCGCATGAGGTGGCCAAAGTACTGGAGCTTCAGCTTCAGCATCATTCCTTCCAAAGAAATCCCAGGGCTGATCTCCTTCAGAATGGATTGGTTGGATCTCCTTGCAGTCCAAGGGACTCTCAAGAGTCTTCTCCAACACCACAGTTCAAAAGCATCAATTATTCAGCGCTCAGCCTTCTTCACAGTCCAACTCTCACATCCACACATGACCACAGGAAAAACCATAGCCTTGACTAGACGGACCTTAGTCGGCAAAGTAATATCTCTGCTTTTGAATATGCTATCTAGATGGTCATAGCTTTTCTTCCAAGGAGTAAGCGTCTTTTAATTTCATGGCTGCAGTCACCAACTGCAGTGATTTTGGAGCCCAGAAAAATAAAGTCTGACACTGTTTCCCTGTTTATTTCCCATGAAGTGATGGGACTGGATGCCATGATCTTCGTTTTCTGAATGTTGAGCTTTAAGCCAACTTTTTCACTCTCCTCTTTCACTTTCATCAAGAGGCTTTTTAGCTCTTCACTTTCTGCCATAAGGGTGGTGTCATCTGCATATCTGAGGTTATTGCTATTTCTCCCAGCAATCTTGATTCCAGCTTCTGTTTCCTCCAGTCCAGCATTTCTCATGATGTACTCTGCATTTAAGTTAAATAAGCAGGGGGACAATATACAGCCTTGACGTACTCCTTTTCCTATTTGGAACCAGTCTGTTGTTCCACGTCCAGTTCTAACTGTTGCTTCCTGACCTGCATACAGATTTCTCAAGAGGCAGGTCAGGTAGTCTGGTATTCCCATCTCTCAGAGGGTCCAAAAAAGTCTCCAAATAAGACCAGAAACTCCCAAAACTGTGTATAACTCAAAATTTCTGAGATCAGCAATTAAATACTTGCATTAAACTTTCTGTTAAATAGCAAACATCACCACCTCTATAGGGATACCAGGGTAGTCATAGTAAACCTGGCTTGATGTGAACATGACTATTTTCATACATCTTCCTGGGGGAAGAGACAGCCAAAAGTGCTTAAATTAACTCTAAGATGGTAATAAAAGTATAACCTAGGCTGTCAATTCAATTTGTAAAACAATGATTTATCTGCAACTGTTTCTTTCCTTCCAGTTAAGAAATACACCTTTAATAATTTTTCATTAGCTGCTGCTGCTGCTTCTAAGTCGCTCCAGTCGAGTCCGACTCTGTGCTACCCCCTAGCAAGATTCAAATGCCTAAATTAAGAATGCTATAATTAATTCCATTAATAAGCTTGCTAGAGTCCAAATGTCTTTTTTCAAGATTTTTTTTCAGAGGTTACCATCACATTTATTCAATATTGTAAAAAGGAGAACATGATGATTGACAATATCAGTTATCATTAATGATAATGCACAAAATAAAGCAGACTTCCCTGCTACTTAGGAGAAACACTATGCTAATCCCAGCATATTAATTTACAGCTTCTGTGAGTCAGATCAGATCAGTTCAGTCGCTCAGATGTGTCCAACTATGACCCCATGAATCGCAGCACGCCAGGCCTCCCTGTCCATCAACTCCCGGAGTTCACTCAGACTCACGTCCATCGAGTCAGTGATGCCATCCAGACATCTCATCCTGTCGTCCCCTTCTCCTCCTGTCCCCAATCCCTCCCAGCATCAGAGTCTTTTCCAATGAGTCAACTCTTCACATGAGGTGGCCAAAGTACTGGAGTTTCAGCTTTAGCATCATTCCTTCCAAAGAACACCCAGGGCTGATCTCCTTTAGAATGGGCTGGTTCTGTGAATACTATTTTACTATTTTCTTTGCAGCATTAGTACATAGCTGGGGTGAGTTTTAGAATCAAATCTCATCTCTAAGAAGGGCACTCATACTCTAAGAACCAACTTCTCTTATCTAATACCGAAATGTAGTTTGCAATTATATTTACCCTCTTAACCATTTCCTCCTCTTCAGTTACAATTACCATGTCACATAATCTTTTTAACCACATAAATCTGTACAGTACCTTTTAAATTTATAATGCTTCTACAAAAACACTTAATTCTGAAACTCCTGCTCAGTAATTCCAAAAACAATGTAAAACACAATAAAGTTGAACAAAAGTATCACATAACATTTAATAATTGCAAATATATTTATTATAATTTACAGATTAGTTAACAGTTATATATACAATATAATTTTATAAAGTCCCAACAAAAACTGGTTACATTTAAATCACTGGATCTGAAGCCAATTTAGAAGTCTTTTAGTCCTCTAACTTCACCTTCTCTAAAGTATAAAAAAATAAAATCTGATAGTTTTGATTTCAAGTTAAAGATGACGAGATGGTGTTATCACATTTTAACACTTAAAAAAGGAAATGTTTACTTGTCTGCACAAAGCCTTTCATATGCTACATTGATACATAAAGCACCATTGCAAGACTTTAAGTGTGTAAAATGTTCAATTAAAACTTCCAAGGATTTTCTTTTTAAGACTGAGGTTTTAACTTTGTTCTAACAATTAGGATCTGGACAAAACTGGTAAGAATTTTTTTCCCCTTGCCCAACTTTAAAATGGTCCCTTTTGTCCTTCTCATCACTGTCTGATCACTTCTTTTAAAGGAGGATAGTAAATGGAAGAATTCTTCACCAAGCTTTTACATATTTAGTAGCGAGGTTGGCATCTCAAGAGAACAATTCTCCAAAATCCAGTAAATGTAAAGTGTCAGTCGCTCAGTCATGTCTGAGTCTTTATGACCCCAGGGACTGTAGCCTGCCAGGCTCCTCTGTCCATGGAATTCTCCAGGCAATACTGGAGTGGGTTACCATTCCCTTCTCCAGGGGATCTTCCTGACCCAGGGATCAAACCCAGGTCTCCTGCACTGCAGGTGGATTCTTTACCATCTGAGCCACCAGGGAAGCCTAGTAAATGTAAAGATTACCCATTATTTTCATATATGCAGAGGTGCAAGATTTAAAACCCCCAAACACAACCTAAGTCTCTGAAATAAAATAGTATACTTCAGTCTGGTTTTAAAAGAATGCCTATACATTTTCAGTTTTCTTTCCAAGGCAAGTAATACCTTCTTTCCAACTGACACAGCTGATGCTTGAAATCGAGCACTTCCATGGTGTTACACCAGACTCTAAAATGCATTCCCTATGATTACCTAAAATAGAGGGGCACAAAACACACTGAAAAAGAGCTCTGCAAAAATCTGACCAAGTTTTATGCTGTTGTACTCTCAGAGCAAACCAAATAGAAAGAAAATAATGACCAGGTAGATTATAAACTGAGGTAGTAATCCTGCAAGCACTTCTGATGAAAAATTTGTCCTCACTCTGAAACAACTTCAAAATAAGAGGTCATCTATTCTGCTCGTGCTTTCTATTACTGGTAATAGGAGGCATGTGACGTAAAAACAGACCAGAAAGTTGTTGGTTAATATTCTCTCAACCTAACATACGCACATCATGTAGTGCTAACTAAACCAAACATAGTCACTGCAGAAACTTCAATTCAAAAGCAAGCTTTGGGATGAAGATATTAAAACTTTCAATCTGTTAAATCTATAGATCTTTCCTGAAACTATAGGCCTTGCCATTACTTCTCTATTAAAAAAGAACACAATAAACTTGGATGTTGACTGAAGTCTATATTTTACACTTCAAACTGGAAAATTCAGAACTGCCCATTTCCAAGTTTACAGTGTCACCCTGACAAGTTATAAAAGTGGCGGTGCTGAGGCATGATATTAATAACACTGGTTTTCTTTTGAGAGCATATACAACAAAACCAAACTGCTCTGAGATGTCTCTTGTTCTTCCTAAGAAAATTCTAAGCTTTTAAATTTAAAAGCAACTATGACACAATTATTACTTTCTAGAGTCTTTTAACAACTTCTACCTGTTGAAGACACAAAGAACCACTCAAGTGGAAATTACAATGACATATACAGAATCCTCTCCAAAAAAGAGTTTACAAAGAACTTAAACATATCAGATGTTAAAATTTGGCAGAAATATGCAGCTTTCCCAAAGTAGCAGAAAGTACTGTACATACAGGTTTTGTGGCAGTCCTTGGAAACATTACCTAGGTAGAGCTTAACCTAGAAATAAAAACCAACCACACATTTTCAAGCAGTCATTTTTAGGAAGAGAAAAAAAAAAAAGACACACGATAATGTACTTTAAGTTGGTCGTATGTACAAAATTATTTTTCTTAACATTGAAGTAGAAGAGTCAAATTACTGAATATATAGAAAACGTAACAGCCCAGTAATTTCAGAATGTTGGGGGGAGGGGAGAGCCCAGAGTTTTTAGACAGGTGCACATAATTTAAATTAGAATGGGAAATGGGCTTTGAACCCTATAAATATTGTTCCCAAGAAAATAAGTTTCCAAAGTGCAAAAGTACACCTTAAAAGGTCCCCCTTTTCACTTCAGCAAGCAAACAACATCCTAGAACAGATCCAACTAAACAAAAAAGGGAGGATTAAAAATCACACCATCTCATCCTTCATTTTCAGGGCCTGGCTTCAAACCTGGACCTTTCTGAGTGGGCTATGTTGCAAAAAAATTAATTAAACTAGGTCACTGGATCCAAGCTGCACATCCTCTAAGAAAAAGTTGAAGGACAGCTGCCAATTTTTGTTTTTAAAAGTAACCTCTCAAGTAAGAGGTAGTGTATGCTAGGGCCAGAGGCTGTCAAATCATCTTAACATTGCTTGAAAACATTAAGTCCTTTGAAACATGTTTGCTGGAGTCTATTAAACATCTTTTCTCTGTGCTCAAATGTCAAGCAGTATCCAATAGCTTCTTCTGTTTCTTGAATTCGTTTCTGGAACCTGCATCCATCTCGTGCAAATTCTTCCCATGGTCCTTTTCGATCCTCATCACCGCTTATATAATACTCAGTAACTTCTTCAAGGAAGGTTACCTAATAAAGACAAGAGTAATTTTAATCTCAAATATAAGTAAAGAAAGAAACAAACTTGTACACTCTTTCAAAATGACAAATGTTTCTTAAGTATTTCAGAAATATATTCCTGAATGCTTTTATTACAGCATAAAAGTTCACTTCTATTTTTTTTTTAAAAAAGTAACTTTTCAGTTTTTCAATTCTTGAATCATAAACATGTAGTAGTATTATATTAATTACTTTTATAATCAGAACACAGAAGAAAAAGTTACTTAGTAATCAAATTGCAACAAAACATATCTTTAAGGTTATGTTGGAGAAGGCAGTGGCAACCCACTCCAGTGCTCGCCTGGAAAATCCCATGGGCGGAGGAGCCTGGTGGGCTGCAGTCCATGGGGTTGCGAAGAGTTGGACACGACTGAGCGACTTCACTTTCACCTTTCACTTTCATGCACTGGAGAAGGAAATGGCAACCCACTCCAGTGTTCTTGCCTGGAGAATCCCAGGGATGGCGGAGCCTGGTGGGCTGCCGTCTATGGGGCTGCGCAGAGTCGGACACGACTGAAGTGACTTAGCAAAAGGTTATGTTACTATAAGAGACTTTGTAGTTAAGATAAAAACCCTCTTTGTATTCTTCATTATCCTATCATCATATATACATGCAATTGTGATTACTGCAGTATGGATGATCACAGGTAAGTGACAGTTCCTTTTAATCCCTACTCAATTTCTAATATAGAAATATCTTTTTAAGGTATCAAACACCAAATGTCAAAACTTGTTTTAAAGTACATTCATTACTTACATCAGCTAATTCCACTGTGGCCGGCTACTTTCATTCCCTTTACATCAGGCCAAGGAATACCCCCGAGGACAATTAGTAGATATGTAACACCTTACTAAATATTGCATTCTAGCATTACTCATTCATTTTATCACCAAGATAAATAACATTCATACAGTGGTTACCATACGCCAGGTTCTTTTCAAAGTACTTAACAATTTTCATCTCACTTAATAATACATACCCTATAAGGTATGTATTATCATCATCTTCATTGTACAGATAAGGAAACCAAGGTAGATTGACTCATTCAAATCACTCCGCTTCCACGGGTGCAATCAGGATTCCAACTCAGCCCGGCTCCACAATGTGCACCATGTTTGCTGTTTAATAAAGCATTCTCAGATCTGAAAGCCTCATTCTAAGAATTGGGACTATCCATAAAGAGTGGGATGTAGTCAAAGGTTGTAAATAACTTTACCATATTCCAGACATAATCTTTTATAAATGTTGCTTCTAGTGCATAGTAATAGTAACATCTACTTGATTCATCTCACTTTTCACCCAGTGAGCAAGCTAAAAAGAGACATGAGGCTGGGCTGAGATCCCTAAACAAGAGTTATCATTTAAGGCAAAGCAACTATGAGTTTTATCTACTCACCTCATTGAAATCATGCAATAATTCATACAATAGCCATTATATTATTACTGTAAGTTAGTCAGTCAAAGCCATGAGAGGTTAAGTTACTTCCCAGCTCTGGCTATCTTCCTAAATCTGTTGGCCCTAACCACTTAGGAGTAGGGAACACAAGTCTCTAGATGCCAAGTGCTCATTCCATTGCCTCTCTTTGTTTATCTATTCACTAAACAGGCCATTTTGTCAGGGACCTTTTAAAAACATAGCGAAAAACATTTAAGACAGCATTAACAAAAGTGTGAACTAAAATCTAATTTTTAATATGCCTTATTTTGCTTCTACAGCTAAGACCTAATACCACCACCATTTTAGGGACATTTTCTACCCTAGGGAGAGTTTCAAAGATTAAGCTGGTCATTTGGAGCCAATGGATTACAGTTCTTTCCACTTGAAACTCTGATGCAGCAGAATTTGAGGTCAATAATAATTCACCCATGACTATCTTTCCAAATAAAAGGTAACTAAAGAAACTTTTGCTCCACAATAAAAGATACATTGTTTGTAGGGATTTCTCTTCAATTAATAACCTCAGCTGAATTTTTTTTAAAAAGGCAATTCAAAAGATTCTCCAAATAAGGTTACCTTTGGAATGTGTTGCAAGAGTAAAACAAATGCTCCATTTAGTTTTAAGACTAGCCTGGGAATAGGAAACAACTACTTAAGAAAACCAAATAAGTGACCATCATAATTACAAACGATTAACCTATAGTGGGCCAATGATAACTTGGACTGCTATCTTTAGAAAAGGTAATACTATTTTCAGTATTATTGTCAATCAAAATTCCAAATGTCTAAACATTTTTAATAATGTGAAACTAATATTTTCTTTCATGGCAAACAACCAGACAAATATGACTTGCTACTTGGTACCATCATCCCTTTGGGTTCTAACGGAGAGGCATGAAAACAGTTATCCTGAAACTGGAGGAGTTAACTGTCTGTAAATGACATGCTACACTTAATACCACAAAACTCTACTGCTACAATAGTACTTTCTCAATCTCTAGAATTAAATCATATATACACAAGTTTAATTTTTCTGTTCCTTAAAAAAAGTGAAAAGTTGAAACTTGAAGGGAAACAGCCCAGAGCTGCCAACCCAAAAGAAAACAGCACCCTCAAGCTAACATCTATACACTGGCACCTTCAATTCAGACAGGAACAACACTCTACATGAGGGAAAAGGAGAGGTGGTCATTTCTCGACCGAAGTGTAAGAGCTTGGAGTCTTTCCTAAAAAATAAGCACTATTACGGCTCCAGGAAACTCATGCTTGTCTATATCAGAACAGAAAGTACAAATTATCAGGAATGTTAAAAGAAACAAACCTTTTTTCTCTGGATATGTGTGTGTCTTTCTCCAGAAAGAAACACACCCTGTACCAAGTCTGGACATTGACTTTTTCGGCTCCCTAACAGCTGCCCCTTACAGGAAAGTAAGGTGTGACACTCAGAAATGGGCTCAGATGGCCTCTCTGAGTCAAGACAGCTTTTCCAGTTTTTCCCTGTTTGAAAAGGAGCCTTAAAATTTAGAAGGTTGTAGGGGTCGTCAGAATTACAAAAAGAATTCCACAGTTTGAGACTCTCTGCTTCATCTGCACTAGATTCCCAGTCGTCATCATCTCCAGAATTATGATCAGGAAACTCAGGAAGACTTCCAGTCTGGGGGGAATTCCCTACGTCAGACATGTCAGACAAATCCTTCTCTGAATCAGAAGGGTTTCCAGGAAGAATTTTGGCAGCAGTCTGAATTGTTGCTGTGAAGTTTTGGGGATTATAAGGATCCACACTATAAAAAGAGTTCCAAAGGTGGAGCCCTTCTGAGTCTTGTTCAAGGTCTGATTCTGAGAATGAGCTATCACTATCAAAACCGTCATCCTCAACGTCTTCGTCCCAATCCTCATCTTCCGAATCAGAACTTGTTTCCAGGTCACTGGCTGCACCTCCCAAAATGTAATCTATCAACTTGTTACTACAGGCTGGCCTGGCAGAAATGGGAAGGTCATCGTCTATGTCTGGAGAGTCAACTACACTTATTTGGTCCTCTCCAGCTCCTGTCCAGTCTCACAAGATGGAATGCCTCCCGAGGGGCTCTGTCTTTCAAATCCAAAAGGAACTTCTCTAATCAACAATTCTGTTTTCTCCTCAGTGGGTTCCTGGGCGGTTCCGGGAACGGCTCCAGCAGCAGGAACACACTGAGTCGGACTATTTCCGAAGTGCTTCGGCTCCATTCGGAGCATACTGTGCTCCTCCTCTAGGCTGTGGTAGCCATGATCTTGGTCAGGGGTGGGTAAAGCCTGACCCTTGCTGGCCTGCTGAAGGAATTCCAGCCGCTTCATGCGGAGATGGTGGATTTCCGGCAGGCCTTCTCTAGAGAGAGGCGGACATCCCCGCCACGAGGCGGGAGCCATCTCTGTGTCGAGCGGCTGGGGATAAGACGAGGCCTCATCCAGGCAGCCGCTCTCTGGGCTCAGCGCCTGGAAATCGACCAGTTCGCAGCTTCCAACACTGCTCTGATAGCTCAGCTCAACCCGGGGCAGGCAGTCCAGATAGGAGGGGTTCAGCAAATAGGAGACGACACTGACATTGCTTAAGCGCTGAACGTTGAGCGGTCCAGAGGGCGAAGGGCCAAGCTCCGGGTCGGAAAACAGACGCGCGTGGACGCTCCGGGGCACCAGCTCCACTCCCCACAGCTTTTTCTCCAGAAGAAAAGCATGGGCTGCGGAGTCCAAAGCTCTTCCCTTGGCTTTAAGGTCTAATTCCAGATCTGGGGGCGAGCACTGCAGGTGGAGGGCCCCCTCTAGCCAGTCAAGGGGACCGGCGGCCGCGTCGGCCGAGGGGTTGAGCCGCAGCGAATTCAGAGCTTTGGGCGCCGAGGGGGCGGCAGGCTCCTCCCGGGCCCTCAAGAGGCCGTAGCCTCCAGCAAAGTCTAGCCATCTGGTAGGGATCATCCCACCGAAAAGCTGGCTCCAAACCAGCAGCTTCTGAAGCAAGCCCGGGAGCGGCGCGAGGAGCTGGGAAAACAGCTGCATCCAGGAGCTGCTTCGGGCCTCAGGCGGGGGGCTGGGAGCCGCCTGGGGTCGGGTTCCGGGGCGAGCGGTGCGGGGAACCTGGACGTGCCTGGTCGCGAGGGCCGAGGGGAGGAGGAGGGCAGCCGGAAGCGGGGGTCCGGTTCCCGCGAGCCGTCCGCCGTCGGCTCCATCTCCCGGTGTCGGCAGTCTCTCGGGGAGGTAGGGACGCGGAGCTCGAGGCCTACACAGTCTCGGCCTTCCCCAGCGGCGGGGTGGGTGCCCCAGGCCGACCCCCGGGCCAGCAGAAGAGCCAACAAGGGGAGCGGCTCCGGCCGCGGGCAGCGGGCCACAGTCCGGAACGGCGGGCACAAGACGCGGCGGCCAAGGCGACATCCATCCTGACAGCGAGAAGGCGTCCTACTCCGGCCCGCGCCGCTCCACCACAGACAGGAGCCCTTCCAGGGCGGCGGCGGCGGCGGCTTCCTCGGAGGCACGGGCCGTGGAGATTCCCCTCAGCAGCGCGACCCCGGAAGGGCTGGTCTGAGAGGGCCGGCGGGTGCAAGCGAAGCTCAAAATGGCCGCAGGGCCAGCGCCGCCGCCACACAGCTCCAGGCGGGCTGACTAGACGCAGGATGGCGGCCGGCTGCGCCACCAGCCCCGCGCCGCCTGACGTCACTCGCCGGGCCGGGGCCGGCCCTTCCGCGCTCTTTCCTGCGGCCGCCGATTGGCCGCGCCCAGGTCCCTGTCGGCTCCCTTACTCTCGGTAGAGCCGGTTGCGCGCGGGAGGTTGCATCAGCCAGGCTTCGCGCGTGCGCACTTGCAGCTCAGCGGTCGCCTAGGAAACCGCCCCTCCGCGGCGGCCCGCCCCCTCCCGCCCGCCGCCGGGGCGCGCCCGCCCC
>SJXQ01002359.1:161904-183931 GCA_006408695.1 Aepyceros melampus
TACAGCACACCTCACACACCTCAAACCAGGCATTGCTCCCTTGACACAAGGTAAACTTAAAACTTTGCTGCAACCTCACAGCCTCCACAGGGCTGCTCATCACAACCAACTCAAATGCAGTCTACAGAGGAGGGGACAGCAGAGAGCATTGTTACTCTCCCTGCCTCCCACCCTGGAGGCCAGGACGGCAGGGAGGCCCACCGAGGGCCATGCCCCAACCCGAGGAAGGGACGAGTCCTCTCCCCAGCTCTGCCGTGAGCCTGGGGTCCCGGGCCGGGGCTCCGCTGTGTTCATAACGTCTCAGGACTTCGAGATCCCAGTGCAAACCAGCCAGTCTTCTCCTGGGCCAGGTCCAGCTCTCGCAGGCGGATGTGCACCTCCCCAAGGAGCACATTCTCCCAGAACCCTTGCTCACTCAGCACACTCAGCTGCAGCTCCCGCTGCTGCAGGTCGCCCTTGGGGATTCCATCATATACCAGCTGCAGACACCAAATTGGGAAGAGAGGGAAGCAGTGAGAGAGGGAACACGGAAGGGGGAGATGCTTGTCTGCGGTGGTTCAGGGACTTGCCAGGTAGACCAGTGGCTAAGATTCCATGCGCCCAGTGCAGGGGGCCTGGGTTCAATCACTGGTCAGGGAACTAGATTCCACTGCCACAACTAAAGATCTCACATGCCTCAGTGAAGATTGAAAATCCTGTGTGCCACAACTAAGAACTGGCACAGCCAAATAAACAAATAAATACCGGAGGGGGGAACAAGTGAACCTAACAAAAGAAAAAATGTTCTGGTTAAAAAAGAATGGTAGTTTGTGGTGGTTTGATCTGGCTGAGCGTAAGACCACTTTACCTCCCCAACCAAAGTCCGAGGGAATATAGAAGGCATACAGTACCCAAGGGGACCTTCGAAGATCCCTGTTCTCAGCTCGGGGTTCCAGCAAATGAAGGCTCAGCATCGGGGCCACAGTTCATTATCAGCAAAGAACCAGCAGGCTCCTCCTCCCCACAGGCCACACCTAGCTGTGAATCCCTACCCTAAGTATCAGCAAACATTTTAACATAAAGGGCCAAATAGGGAATATACTAGGCTCTGTAGGCCATACGGTTTGGTCTTTGTCACAGATACTCACCCCATACTCACCCCACTGGTACAATGTGAAAGCAGCCACAGGCAAGACTTAAATGAACAAGAATGGCTATGTCCCTAGATGGCTTTATTTACAAACACAGGCACACTTTGTTTATCAACCCCAGCCCCACCCATCACCTTCCCCACGTACCATCTCATTGTAGGTGGGGTTGCAGGTTTTCCGGGCCACTTTGGTTTTCTTCTTAGTGGTTTTCTGAGGGTCAGGAAGGAGGTAAATCTTGACATAGGGGTCGGGATCATTCCCATCCTGGAGCAGTTGCTACAAAGGGAATGAGAAACCAAACCGTCTATCTGCCTCTGTATTACCATTCCTGTGATCACTCCCTGATCCAGTCTCTCTTCTCCCATATCCAGCTTCTTGCAATGCACAATAATTTATGTTTCCCAGCCAGCCTACTGCATTCTGCCAGAAACACCTACCACGGTAACATTAGATGTCGTCCTAAAACATCAATCAGATCACTCTGTATATGAATGCTCAGGGCACACCATAACTTGGTCTGTTCTGAATGAACCAAAATATCCCCAGATATCTTCACCCAATGTCTGTCTACTTGTCATTTGACCCAGGAAACCCCTAGTGAGAGATAAGCAGAGAAATGAGTCAGAGAGATTAAGTTGCTTGTTCAAGGTCAGCCAATTAGTGACTCACACAGGCTGATGCTTTTAAAACTTCAGTCAGATCTTGGCATGCCTCTGCTCAAACCCTCCCGTGGCTCCCATCTCACTCAAGGAAAAGCCATGCTCCTGAGCGCAGGACCACGGCCCTGGTCGGCCCTGGTCGGCCCTCTCTGACCTCAGCATCCACCATTCTCCCCCTGCTCCAGTGCTTTCAGTCACACTGGCCCCCCTGCAGGACCCAACACACATGGCCCCCTCCCGCACCTCCTCAGCAGTAGGGTTTCCCTGGCCGCTCTGAGAAACTGCTGATGCCCTCCTGCTACCCCAGCATTCCTCGTCTGCTTGCTTTCTTACCAAAGTGCTTACCACTATCCGACTTGCCATGCATTTTATTTAACTGTTTCCCTCTGCCTACTAATATTGTGAGCTCCCTGAAGGCAGAGACTTTATTTTGTTGCCCTCCTGTCCAGAGCCTACGTGTCAGTGCCTGGCACGCAGTAAGGGACGGATGAAGACTTGCTGACTAAAATGAATGAGAGATGCTGTGAGGATGAAGCCCTATCACCTCTATTCCAGAGCTCACGGACCTCCTGCCACACATCAGTGCCCCAACCTGCAAAAGTCCAGGGCTCTGTAGGTATTCTACGAGTTCCCTTCCCCTTCCACTCATAAGGTTCTCAGAAACATATCAAAAATTTACTAATGATACACTTCCTTGATTATGCTTGAAGGATGTCATATGGCTGCCTTACCTCTATAACCAGGAAATAGGCCCGCAGGGTCTCTCTCTTATAATAATCACCATAATAATAATAATACCAGGCACTGTGTTAAGTACTCTACATGCATTATCTCATTTAACCTCTATAACAACCCTATGAGGCAGACGCTAACATTATCCTCATTTTAATGAGGCTAAGAGTAACTGGGCTACTTGCCAAAGGCCACAGGTAGTAAGAAGCTGTGTCCAGCATTGCTTGGTCACACCATAGGCCTAGCATGGGAGCAGACCCATTGGGGATTCATTTAGTAACTTTTGTGATTACTCTCATGAGAAGGGGTTCCAAAAAAGGTCTCATCAGTCAGAAAAGTGCCGGAAGATAAAGATCCAAACGAGGACTGTGGATGCACTTACCAGGCCCCGGGCGTGCATCACCATGACGAAGAGTTTATTGTTTCTGTAGGAGATGGACAGTTTCACCTCTCCTCCAACCTTCCCGACTGGCCGGGCCCACGTGCCTTCTGTGGGGGCAAAGGACAGACAGAAAGGTCAGGGGGCCAGCCCTGCCCCCATCCGGGCCAGGTAGATGTCTCTGTTTTCTTCTGACCCTCTGCCTATCTCCATGTCAGATTCCTGATATCCCATCAGGGATCGGCCACGTGGCATCTGTGAGCATGACTTAGGTTGCTGTCTGCAAGCACAACTTGGATTGGGGTGAGTCTCTCCAATTTCAGTCTGTAAGTAGATCCAGTCCCTGAGAAATCTGCTCAAGGAGCTGTGGACCCCACAGATTCTTTAGCCAGTAAGCCAAGGAACAGAGATGAGTCAAGGAGAGAGACCTGGGAAGAAATGGGGGCAGGAAAAATTACCTTTCGGAAGGTTCAGAGAAGTTAAATTGGTTCTTAAATTGAAGAAAGTAGGGAAAACCACTAGGCCATTCAGGTATGACCTAAATCAAATCCCTTATGATTATACAGCAGAAGTAACAAATAGATTCAAGGGACTAGATCTGACAGACAGAGTGCCCTAAGAACTATGGACAGAGGTTCCTAACATTGTACAGGAGGCGGTGATCAAAACAATCCCCAAGAAAAAGAAATCCAAAAAGCAAAATGTTGTCAAAGGAGGTCTTACAAATAGCTGAGAAAAGAAGAGAAAGGCAAAGGAGAAAAGGAAAGATATATACAACTGAATGCAGAGTTCCAAAGAATAGCAAGGAGAGATAAGAAAGCCTTCTTAAGTAAACAATGCAGAGAAACAGAAAACAACAGAATCAGAATGGGAAAGACTAGAGATCTCTTCAAGAAAATTAAATACCAAGGGAATATTTCATGTAAAGATGAGCACAATAAAGGACAGAAATAGCATGGACCTAACAGAAGCAGAAGATATTAAGAAGAGGGAGGAAGAATACACAAAAGAACTGTAAAAAAGGTCTCGATGAACCAGATAACCATGCTGGTGTGATCACTCACCTACAGCCAGACATTCTGGAATGAGAAGTCAAGTGGGCCTTAGGAAGCATTACTATGAACAAAGTTGGTGGAGGTGATGGAATTCCAGTTGAGCTATTTAAAATCCTAAAAGATGATGCTGTTAAATGCTGCACTCAATATGCCAGCAAATTTGGAAAACTCAGCAGTGGCCACAGGACCGGAAATGGTCAGTTGTCATTCCAATCCCAAAGAAGGACAATGCCAAAGAATATTCAAATTATCACACAACTGCATTTATTTCACTTCCAGATGTACAAGCTGGGTTCAGAAAAGGCAGAGTAACCAGAGATAAAATTGCCAACATCCATCAGATCATAGAAAAACCAAGGGAATTCCAAAAAAAATCTGCTTCATTGACTATGCTAAAGCCTTTAACCGTGTGGATCACGACAAACTGTGGAAAATTCTTAAAGAGATGGGAATATCAGACCACCTTACCTGCCTCCTGAGAAATTTAAATGCAGGTCAAGATGCAACAGTTAGAACCAGACAGGGAACAATGGACTGGTTCAAAATTGGGAAAGGAATATGACGTCAAGGCTGTATACTGTCACCTTGCTTATTAACTTATGCAGAGTACATCATAAGAAATGCCGGGCTAGATGAAGCTCAAGCTGGAATCAAGACTGCTGGGAGAAATATCAATAACCTCAGATGTGCAGTCGATACCACCCATATGGCAGAAAGCGAAGAGGAACTAAAGAGCCTCTTGATGAAGGTCAAAGAGGAGTGTGAAAAGGCTGGCTTAAAACTCAACATTCAAAAAACTAAGAACATGGCATCTGGTCCCATCACTTTCATGGCAAACAGAATGGGAAAACAGTTGGAAATAGTGACAGACTTTATTTTCTTGGGCTCCAAAATCTCTGTGGACGGTGACTGCAGCCATAAAATTAAAAGATGCTTGCTCCTTGGAAGAAAATCTATGACTAATCTAGACAGCATATTAAAAAACAGAGATGTTACTTTGCCAACAAAGGTCCATGTAGTCAAAGCTATGGCTTTTCCAGTAGTCATGACTGATGTAAGATTTGGACCATAAAGAAGACTGAGTTTCAAAGAATTGATGCTTTTGAACTGTGGTGCTGGAGAAGGCTCTCAAGAAGTCCCTTGGACAGCAAGGAGTCAACCAGTCCATCCTAAAGGAAACCAGCTTTGAATACTCACTGGGAGAGTAACAGGGTGAGCACAGCCCTGAGCAGGCAGCCCCTGCTGGTCCTCATCACTCTGCACCTGTTACTGGGCAACAGGTCCTGTTCAGCAGCAGCTCAGGTCCCTCAGGAGACCCTGCCCACAAGCAGCCACTGTCAACGAGCAACGTCCGTTTGCTGCTCAGCTACTGGCCAGGCCTGCAGCGGGCCCTGCCCACTGGTAACTGTCAGCGAGGGAGCACTGGGGAAGTGACTGAGTCAAGGGCTGGTGGCATGGGGGTCGTCAGGTGTTAGTGAGGCAAGAGGCAGATCTAGGCCTTCTCCTGGAGGCCCTCCAGCTTACCTCGCCTCGGGCCAGTGGTGAGCTGGGGGGCCCAGGGAGAGACTGCGGATGACTCCTGGCAGCCCTCACTCAGGCCCTCCACTCGCCCTGGGCCTGGCCCTGAGGAGCGGTGCCCCTCTCCCCGAGCCCTGTCTCTGTGACCCTCCAGCAGTGGCCGTCTGCCTGGTCAGTCTGGAGGACCTGGTCTCCCCATTTGGGCAACTGGAGGAGACTGAGGACCAGCTGGGTTGGATGCCAGGCTCCCTCAGGGATGACAGCTGGGCAAGACATGGGAGCCTGGCCCTGAGGAGCTGCCAGCTGAGATATGCCTCCCCTTAGCCAGGACTGGGACCTTGGAGGGTTAAAGTTGTGCCTTTGGACTTTTCCCTTTCTTATCAGGACAGAGAATAACATTTGTCCAGCAGAGATTCACAGGAACGTTGTTACCTGACCACTGACCTAACTTGAAGAACAAGACTCTTACACCGAGAAGTCTGCAAGAACTAACCACACCCATTCTTCACCTTTTGCTTTTAGAAAGCCTTGCTGAAAGCTTTCAGTAACATTGGGGTCCTTAGGGCATGAGCCACTCATCTCCTTGTGTGAATCTATAATAAACCTTTCTCTGTTCCAGGCTCTAATGTTTCGTATTGATAGGGCCTCACTGTGCATCGGCACACAGGCTTGTGAATTCAGTAACAGGACAGGTGCTGAAGCTCCAATAGTTTGACCACCTGATGCAAAGAACTGACTCATTAAAAAAGACCCTGATTCTGAGAAAGACTGAAAGCAGGAGGAGAAGAGGAAGCAGAGGATGAGACGGTTGGATGGTGTCATCGACTCAATGGACGTGAGTTTGAGCAAACTCTGGGAGATGGTGAGGGACAGAGAAGCCTGGCGTGCTGCAGTCCATGGGGTCACAGAGTCAGACACGACTGAACCACAGCAATAGGGAAGCTGGCGGAAACGTCACAGCGACGGCACCATACCTGAGGACTTGGGAGCCAGGCTGCTGCCTGCAGCCTTCTCATCCCTGGGCAGGGGGTGGAAGAAGGTATACACCAGATCACACTGGAAGAGAATCAGAAAACAGGGTCATTCCTCAGGAAGACAATGGCACAATGAAGAAAGGAACTCTTCAACATTAAAAGAGACTTATAAAATGTGATAACCAAATGTAATATGCAGTTCTTATTTGGGTCAGGGCTCAAAAACACCAACTGTTTAAAGAATTTTGGAGACAACAGGAAAATTCTAAATATGGGCTAAGAGTTGGGTGGTGTAACAACAGTCCAGTTATCTAAAATTATGTCCTTGATTTTTAGAGATGCATAGTATTTAGGAGTAGAATGTCATGATGGCTTTGACTTACTTTAAAATATTTCAGAAAAAACAGATGAAGCAAACATGGCAAAAAGTAATACCTGTTTAGGTGATGAATATATACGTATTCATTGTACTGTTTCTCTATTTTTCTGTATGTTTGAAAGTTTCCATATAAAAAAGTTTTGAAAAAAGAAAGCAAATAAAAGTAGTCACATCAACTCAAAAGCAGTCTGTTCTTGGCATTCCCTGGCAGGCAAGTGGTTAGGACTCAGAGCTTTCACTGCCTGGTCCCAGGCTCGATCCCTAGCTTAAGCCAGCCTTGGATAAGGACTATAAATCCTACTTTTGAGAATGTTTCCTAAGCAGTTAGGAAACAAAAACAAGAACTAAAATGTGTGACAATACCCACTCTAGCATTAATAGTGAAAAGGTGGGGGGGGGGCATTATCTAAGTATCTTTCAAGAGGCAAATGGTTAAAGGGATGGTATTGCAAGTCAGTGTATTAGCATAGATATTTAAAGTTATGCTAACTATAAACACTTCAGTAAAAATAAAAAACCACTATAAAACTGTAAAAGTCACATTTATATATGGCCAGATAGGAAGGAAACATGGAAATGGGGTTAGACGGTTTTTTAGGGTGATGGGACTCCTGATGACTCTCTGTCTTTATGACCATTGTAACACCAAATTGTAACACCATTCGTTTAAAAGAAAAATCCAGGTGGTGCACATACTCAGCTTGTTCAGAAGCCTTCCATTTCCTCAGGCTCCTGCTCAGCACAAGCATTGTGTGGTGGCAGCGGACCCAGATCTGTGTCTCCGTGTGCCCGGCTGCGTGTCTGGGTTCCACGTTTCTGCGCGCAGCTCAGTGGGGCTGCTGCCACGACCCACCGCCCTCCCCGCTCCCCGGACGGACCCAGAAAATGCAAGCGCCTTCTGCGATTGCCACCCGCCTCGGTCCACACTCCCCAACCCTCAGCGGCGCCAGGCGGGCCAGGGACAGAGGGCCACCCACCTCGGCCACCTCTGGGGCTGCGTGGACCAAGTGCCGGATGTAGCCGTTCAGCTCCTCCCGGCGCCGCTCGGCCCCCGCCTCTCCTCGAGAGCGGCCAATCACGAAGCGACTGGGGAAGCTGGCGGCCGGCGGGAAGACGGCGAAGAAAAGGAAGCAAGAGCCTTTAGTCCCATTCCACTTTCATTTTCAGCCACCTGATCCGCATTTCTCCGCGGCCTCCCTCCCCAGGGGCCTCTCCCCGACTCCATGCCTCGCCCGGCTCCCCAGGTCTGTGCCGAGAATGCACACGCAGCATCTCCCACTGGGCAATTCCACGACCCAGAAGAGAAACCCAAAGTGCGGAGCAGAGCACTGCAGCTGCCCACAAGTGCTCGGCAGCTCTGGAGCTGATCATGGTACAAATTCTATTTGAAAAACTGCTCCTTAAAATTGTTGTAAAACACATCCGACATAAAATTTACTGTCTTACCCATTTGTAAGTGTACAGTTCGGAATTAAATGCACTCACACTGTGGTGCAACCGCGATCGCCATCCCTCTCCAGTCTTTTCCTCTTGCGAAACTGAAGCTCTGTACCCATTAAGCAGCTCCCCGTCTGCTCCCTCCCCCTGGCAACCTCCATTCTACTTGCTGTTTCTATGAATGTGACTACTCTAAGTACTTCATATAAGTGGAATCACGTAGTATAGTAATATTCCATTTTGTATATACATCACATTTTCTTTACACGTTTCAAAAATACTTTTTAGAAGATCAGACACTTCAAAACATCTTCAGACGCCATCAATCTCTTGCCTTTAGACCCAGTTTGCTGCCTTGGCAGGTGCACCCAGGCTTGTATTTGAGGCTGCAGGAAGACCACTTGAGAGCCTCAGAAGCGCACGGCCAGCAGGGGGAGCGCTTGTCATCGCACATTGCCAGTTAAGAAAACCAAGGACGCAGGTCTTGACTCCCAAGGGCCGTGCTGCCCAGCCCCCAGCTGCCCTTCCCGCTACCCCTCAGTGCAGAGAGCAGGCGGAGCAGTTACCTGGGCAAGAGGGAAGAAGGGAAGAGCAGGCGCAGCTTATTGTGTAACTCCTGGAACTCCTCAAAGGTCCGCTGGATGTAAGTGGCCTCGTGAGCATTCTCTCGCATCACCTTTACCACGTAAATCTGCAAAGCCCAAGTCTTAGTGAACACGCCCTGCCAAACCAATGAAGAGGGCAGGTGAGGGGACAGAGGGTGTGTGTGTCTGTGTGTGTTCCAGAAAGAAGATAAAAATGTCTCTAATGGAGACGAAGATAATATACATATGCAGGAAAATGAAAGCAAAGATTCACAAGAATCCTTAGTTCACGAGACCCTCGGCTCAGAGGGAACAGCCATCCAACTCATCTCCCAGACGGTAGGCAGGCCACTGGGCAGGGGAGGGGAAAGGGTCTGCAACTGCCCCCAGCACAGGTGCTCAGCCAGCTCTAGCACCCACAGTGTGGAAGGAAAGAAACAGAACCGCAACCAACCGGGTGGTGGGGAGCAGGAGAGAGACTGGAGTAGACACTTACGTAGCCCTTGCTGGGGTGGAAGACCTTCTCATGGCGACAGAGAAACACGCCGCTTATGCGGCCTGAGCTCTTCAGAGTGTGTGTTCGTGGAGCAAAGGAGAGGGTCAGCCGATCATCTGAGCCTAAAAACTTCATCTGAGCCAGGTTATGAATAAAAAAATTGAGCTTTGTGGCTACACTGCCAAGGCTGGACTCTATCAACCTGCAGAAGGATGGGAAGAAAAGGTTACAACCACAGACCCAAGTCCCCACTGCCTGGGCAGAGCTGTATCTCAAGGAGCACCCACAGTGTGGAAGGAAAGAAACAGAACCGCAACCAACCGGGTGGTGGGGAGCAGGAGAGAGTCAGACTGGAGTAGACACTTACGTAGCCCTTGCTGGGGTGGAAGACCTTCTCATGGCGACAGAGAAACACGCCGCTTATGCGGCCTGAGCTCTTCAGAGTGTGTGTTCGTGGAGCAAAGGAGAGGGTCAGCCGATCATCTGAGCCTAAAAACTTCATCTGAGCCAGGTTATGAATAAAAAAATTGAGCTTTGTGGCTACACTGCCAAGGCTGGACTCTATCAACCTGCAGAAGGATGGGAAGAAAAGGTTACAACCACAGACCCAAGTCCCCAATGCCTGGGCAGAGCTGTATCTCAAGGAATATCGCCTGACACCTGAGGCTAACACGCGGCTCAGATCAGATCATTTCCCCTGTGTGCCAGCCTTATGAGGACATGAATGCACACAGTGATCGGAATACAGCTTATTCCTGTGGACCTTGGGGGTCTCATCTCCCCTCACTGCCCACCTGGGCCAAAGACAGTTAATCCAAAGTAGGAAGGAGCTGTGGGATGCCACCGTGGGGTCACCACGTTAAAGTCTAAACACTGTTGTCAAACTGAGTTTCAAGCTTCAGTACAACGGATCCCCACCAAAACCCAACACAGGGATTTTAGTTCCGAAGGAAAGGTACTGTATTAGCCCTAGAGAAAATTTAACTCGCTAACTTCCCAAAAGGGTACATAGTGAAATGGACAAAACCATAGACATTAGTACACAGGCACTTTCCTGCTTTCATACATAATGTGTCTAAAAACATCGAATGTGGGAAAATGGAACCATGAAATTCCATGTTCTGACAAAGGGAGGGTCCTGATTGAGAGAGCTAAAAACTATTACAAAATCCCTAGTGTACACGGCCCCACAGACAACGTCCTTGACCGTGACCTGGTGAGATGCAAGCAGGGGATGGCAATACCAGAGCAAAGCCTCTCCTGTCTCCCTAGCCCAGCGCCTCTCCATCGAGCGGCCTGGAAATTTCCTACCAGAACGGGCAGCAGTGTTTCATAGGCAGCATCTCACCTGGTGAAGTAGGTAGTGGCATTGGCCTCCGTGTCCTGAGGCCTCAGGGCATCGTACACATACTTGAGGTCTTCCAGGTCTGAGAGTTCAGGGATCCCACAGGACAACATCTAGAAGAGCAGAGAGGAGAGGGTGTCTGTAACAACCAGGAATTCAAGATTTTCTACAGCTTCGCTCCCTAACCCTTCTAGAGGGCGGTAGAGAGATGCGGTGGGCAGCGGCTGGCAGGCCACAGGAGCTGGGGGGCCTGGAGCAGGAAGTCAGACAACAGCAGACACCACTGTCCCCAGGTAGTCTGGGCCCTGCCTTTATCTCGGGCTCAGAGAAGCAGATCTCCGGAAGCAAGATGGGGAGTCTTAAAGATGGTGTCAGATGATAAGAAGGAGGGGTTCAGAAAGGGATGGAGCTCCTCACCAGGCCCAGAAGGTTGAGGAAGAGGTGGGTGTGCTTGCGAATGAGGTTGTAGGCTTGGCAGCAAAGGTCAACAAAATCATGGAAGCGGCTGGAAGGCTTGTCACCCCCGTTGATGACATACGCCATGTCCGAGGTGAAGACAAAGGGGGCACGGTCCCTGAGCCAAGGGGAACACACAGGCAGAAGGTCAGCACGAAGGAGAGGCTCACCGTGTGGGCTGTCGGAGGAGCTTCCCCTCGTCCCTCGAAACCTGCGTGACACTGGGTCCATGGGTTCCTCTGACACTGTTTCTTTTCCCACTTAAACCTTAGAAGATCCCCAGACACGTCATTCACTGGTCCCTTGCCTGTGAGCTAGTGATGTTCCTCCGGGTATCTGGTACTTCTTTTGGCTGTGGTCTGGGCTCGTTTCCCTTTGCTCAGCCCTCAGCAGGCAGGGAGGAGGGCTGGTCCCTGCCTTCTTCTGCAAGGCCTCAGTGCTCTTTCCCCAGAGCTGCTCAACCCAGGGGCCACACTCTGCAGTGTGGGGGACTTCTCCCATCGTGGGCTTGTGTTCCAGCTCTGACCTCCCGGGCCTACATGCACATGCTGGCTTCAGGGGGCTGCTTACCGCTTGATGTTGCCGAACATCTGGGCATGGCCCAGGAAGCGGCCGAAATCGATGTGGAACATGTGGCCGGTCGTCTTCAGCATGATGTTGTCGTTGTGTCGGTCACAGATGCCCAGGACGTAGGTGGCCACACAGCAGCCGGCACAGGAGTAGATGAAGTTCTCTACAGCCTGAGAGGAGGGCACGCAGACAGCAGGACGTAAAGCCGGTGCACAGGGAGCCCAGGGGCAAAACCAGGCTGACCCGAGCCCGCCCTGACCCTCTCCCAGGAGCCCAGGGGCTCTCACATCTGCCTGCTCAGCCTTCATCACACACTGACATACACACTGAGGCACTCGGAGGCTTGTCCTCTATCTTACAGGGCAAAAAGGAGACGGGAGGCTTATACGCATACATCCACTATCCGCAATATATCCATTATCTGCAATACATGACACTTTCTGTACCTTTCTTTCTCCTCGGGAAGCTGGTTGGAAGGACAATGGACTGATTCAGGAGCTATGGCTTGACCAGCCTAGAATCAGGCAGGCTTGATGTTTACAATTTTCCCGCCTGGTTGTAGTGACCTTAACTCAAGCATAGTACCGAGGCAGCAGACTCAAAGGTCCCCACCTGACCCTGCTCAGAATTCTTCTGTCTCCTCATCCCCAATAAAGCTCCCATTTCTGGTGTTCTTGGTAACCAATAAATGCTGCTGCTGCTACGTCGCTTCAGTCGTGTTCGACTCTGTGCGACCCCATAGATGGTAGCCCACCAGGCTCCCCCGCCCATGGGATTCTCCAGGCAAGAACACTGGAGTGGGTTGCCATGTCCTTCTCCAACGCATGAAAGTGAGAAGTGAAAGTGAAGTTGCTCAGTCGTGTCCGACTCTTAGTGACCCCATGGACTGCAGCCCCCAGGCTCCTCCGCCCATGGGATTCTCCAGGCAACAGTACTAGAGTAACCAATAAATGCTAATCTACTTAAATTCACTTCACTCCAAGGAAGAGCTGAGGGAGTTTTAACACTTCTAGAGGGTGTTTTACACTTGAAAATCAGACATCTTTAGTTGGTAAAATGTGTTAGAGCTATTTCTGAATTTAAAGCAGGAGGGGGAGGAGTAAGGGGTTGGATCTACCTTATTTTATCTGGTTAATATCTGCCCCCTTATCTGGTTTTCCAGTAAAAATGTATGGAAATCATGAATGGACACCTTTCATCCTCCAAATCCTCTTTAGGAGGTTCAGAGAATTCCTAAGACCTCAAGAAAGACCTGAGCAGAGGCCACAGCTGTCAGAGCCAAGCAGGAAGCTGGGCACGAGAGGAAGTTTCCCAGCTATAGAACATGCCCTCGCCACCTCCCTCTGCAAATTTCTATCCAGGCTTCAGGGACCTTCCCAAGTTCCCAGACCCTCCCAGCTCGCACCGACCCCTCCCTGCTGATCCCCTACAGGCACCAACACTCACTCAGGGCTTAGTACTCTCCCTCTCCCAGGGACCAGGGATCCTATCTCCCAGCAGCCTCTTGGCTGCTTCACAGGCCTATTTCAAAATACAGAAATCTCCCAGCTACTTGTTAAATTAAACCAGATGACTAATCCAGAGGAAGTTAAGAATAGAAAGTTCGTGAAGAACTCACAGAATGTACTTTCTGGAAAAAAAAAAGATGACTTCTATGATAGGGAAATACATAAAAGAAACCGCTCAATAGCCCATCAACTCTCAGTCTTGACCATCTCTACCTACCTGTCTTCCTGTCACAGGTATTCTTGCTACCTGAAATGTATCCTGTTTTGACTTACAAAGCAGCTGTATGCCTATACTATATCACAGAGTAAATGACTGAAGTCTCCTCAGCTGATCATACAGGGTGTTAGCTGCTTCCTGGCAGGAAGTCTCAACGTCTAAAGGGAGCGCACCTGATTTAAGGGGTTTCATTGCAGGATGGGGGTACTCTGTTTGCTGAGTAGGTGGCCAAAGGACAAGCATCTCTAGCTCTTCCTTCCTGGAAGGCACCATAGGAAACTACCTGCACCGTCCTAGCAGGAAGGCTAGAGGAGCTGAGAGTTACCTTTGCAAGACTGGTATTAAACACTGAGATGCTGAGTTAATTTCTCTCTGTGTGCATTCTTGTTGTACAAACTTCTATAACATTTATTATGACTCTTTATTACATTGGCAAGGAGTAATCACAATTCCAACGCCAAGTACAGTGCCTGTCTATGGTGGCTATTGAATACCTGAAAAATACATGTTAGTATAAACAGTATATGGAGTCGAGGGAGGGTGGAAACAGTATTACTTCTTTCCAAAGGTAGAGGACCTTAACGTTCACAACATAGAGGAGGTGGGTTTGGAGGGACGGGGAAAGGAAGAAAGGGCTTTCCTGGCAAAGGGAACACTACTGTCTAAAGGAATCTAGGAAATGGAAGTGGCTCCCTAAGCTATAACATAAGTGACCGTAAGACGGGGAGGCGTAGAGGAGGAGACCACAGGGGTCAGCAGGTCTGGGTTACAGAAGGCTTTGCAGCAGTGTCGTGGACAGGGAGGCGCAGTGGAGGAGACCACAGGGGTCGGCAGGGCTGGGTTACAAAAGGCTTTGCAGCAGTGTCGTGGACAGGGAGGCGCAGTGGAGGAGACCACAGGGGTCGGCAGGGCTGGGTTACAAAAGGCTTTGCAGCAGTGTCGTGGATGGGGAGGCGCAGTGGAGGAGGACCATAGGGGTCGGCAGGGCTGGGTTACAAAAGGCTTTGCAGCAATGTCATGGACGATAAGCTCATCTCTTAGGACACAAGGAGTCCTTGAAGAACAGAAAGCAAAGGAGTGATATTAGCAGTTTGCACTTTATTTTAAAAGCCTCAGAAATCAAGCAAAGAATGAATGGGAAGAGGAGAGGCATTCCAGCGATTCAGGGGGCAGACAGAAACCGGCTGAAAGAAGTAGTGAGAAGAAGTAAGACAGAGTCAAGAGGCCTCTGGGGAACAGAATCATCAGGGCTCGGTGAAGCAGAGTGGAGGCATCAAGAAGACTTATGCCTCAGACCTCCCTGGTGGTCCAATGGTTAAGGTTAAGAATTCACCTGTCAGTGCAGGGGACACAGACTCGATGCCTCATCTGGGAAGATTCCACATGCCGCAGGGCAGCTAAGCCCAAGTGCCACAGCTCCTGAGCCTGCGCTCCAGAGCCCGCATGTTACAGCTGCTTGAGACCACGTGCCCTAGAGCCTGGCTCTGCAGCCCAGAGAAGCCCCTGCAAAGAGAAGCCCATGCACAGCGATGGAGACCCAGCACAGCGAAAAGCTAAATGAAGTAAAATAAAGAGCAGAAGGCTCACGGCACTGTCTTGGGAGACCACATAGAGAGTCTTATCACTCAGGAAACTCACAAAAACCAGGTTTCAAGAGGACAAAGAGAGCCAGAAAGCTCAGTTTTGACTTGAGTTTGATGCACAAGCAGAGTTCCAGCAATCGGGCGGTGAGAGGGAAGAGGGAATGTCTCTGGAAGTCATCAGCAAGAGGGGTAAAGTAACAGATGATGAACTGGCCCAAGAAGAGTACAAAGAGCTCAGCAGGCCAGGAATTAAACCCTGGGGAGGCAAACACTCACGGCCTTGGAAGACCATCTAATTACATGTTCACTAAACAGCATTCTGATTATAATCTGGCTGCCCATGTAGGTTCTCCCTGAGGGATGAAAGGCACCGGTCAAGAAAAGTCAGTATATATAGATCCCCATAAATTAGCGTTCTGGTTTAAGGTCATTCTCTTACGAGCGTGGTGATTATGACTTACTCTCTCTCCCTTAAACATGATTAACCCAGAGGCAAGAGCCATGAAGCTGTGGACCAGCCACAAAATCTAGCAGGTCACCAACCCCTACCACCCAGGAGAGCCCCTCCCGAGCAAAGTCAACTACCTTTTCCATCATCTCTGTGTCATTATCTACCCTCAACCCTGCACGCCACAAACCAACTCCATAACTGGGAACAACTGAATGAAACTTAATTCACATCTATGAAAAAGAGCAGTTGGATAAAATAGACAGCCAATGGTAATCTGCTGTATGACTCGGGGAACTCAAACAGAGGCTCCATAACAACCTCGGGGGGTGGGATGGGGAGATGGGAAGGAGGTTCAAGAGGGAGGGGACATATATATACCTATGGCTGATTCACGTTGATGTTTGGCAGAAAACAACAAAATTCTGTAAAGCAATTATCCTTCAATTAAAAAAATACATTAATTAAAAAGAGGAGGTAGATAAAATGATCTTTTAAGTTTCTTCCAACTGTTATTCTGCAAAGCATCACTGGACTCCTCCAAAGGCACAGGAGGACGTACACGGCACCCCTTCCTCCAAACCCAGTCTGCCCGAGGAACCAGGGAAAGCTTCCCAGCTGGATACCAGAGGATGTGCTCGGTCAGCTGACATCAGGCATGTGACCCCCTCTAGACACTGGGAGGCACCAGTCCACCAAGAGTGTTTCTTCCCACCCAGCACAGCTGAGCCGCCTTTGCTGTGCACACGCAGGCCTTGGGGGCACACGGCAGGGCACCAGGCCACGCGCATCCCACCCCAGCCTCAGCCCCTCTCCAGTCCTACCTTCTCATACTCGTCTCCCCAGGGTTGTGCTTCTGCAGCCAGTCGGCGAGCGGGCGGTCCTTAAAGGAACCGGTCACCCCGTGCTCCACCTGGATCTTGCGCAGGGTCTCAGAGTTGGGGATCATCTCCACCATCCCTGTGAGCAGAGACACCGAGTCACTCTCCGGAGCAGAGAAAAGACGTCTGTCAGGAGAGGACTACAGAGCTTTGCTGGGTGTGTCCCCATAAATTAAGCCCTAGGGCATTTGGACAAAGTTTGATAATAAGGGGAAAGATCAACCTTGTACCTAAAGCAACTAGAGAAAGGACAAACAAAACCCAAAGTTAGTAGAAAGAAGGAAATCATAAAAATCAGGGCAGAGATAAAATAGAAATGAAGAAAACAATAGCAAAAATCAGTGAAATGAAAGTTCTTTGAGAAGACAAGCAAAATTGATAAATCTTTAGCCAGACTCATCAAGGAAAACAGCGAGAGGATTCAAATCAAGAAAATTAGAAATGAAAAAGGAAAAATTACAACTGACACCACAGAAATACAGCAGAGCATAAGTAACTACTACAAGCCACTATATGCCAACAAAATGAACAACATGGAAGAAATGAGCAAATTCTTAGAAAGGTACAACCTTCCAAGACTGAACGAGGAAGAAATAGAAAATACAAACAGAGCAATCATAAGTAATGAAACTGAAACTGCAATTTAAAATCTTTTAACAAAAGCCCATGACCAGATGGCTTCACAGGCGAATTCTATCAAACATTTAGAGGAGAGCTAACAGCCATCCTTCTCAAACTCTTCCAAAAAACTGTAGAGAAAAGAACACTACCAAGCTCATTCTACAAGGCCACCATCACTCTGATACCAAAATCAGACAGAGATATCACAAAAAAGAAAATTACCAGCCAGAATCAATGATGAACACTGATGCAAAAATCCTCAATAAAATACTAGCAAACAGAATCCAGCAACATGTTAAAAGGATCACACACCATGAACAAGTGGGATTTTTGTCTCAGGGATGCAAGGATTCTCCAAATATGTAGACCAATCAATGTGTTACACTATATTAACAAAGAAGAAAAACCATATGATCATCTTAATAGATGCAGGAAAAGCTTTTGACAAAATTCAACACTGATTTACGATAAAAACTCTCCAGAAAGTGGGCATAGAGGGAACCCACCTCAACATAATAAAGACCATATATGACAAGCCCACAGAAAACATCATTCTCAATGGTGAAAAAAGGAAAGCATTTCCCCTGAGATCAGGAATAAAACAAGGTGTCCACTCTTGCCGCTATTGTTGCCCACACTTGCAATACAGTTTTGGAAGTCCTAGCCATGGCAATCAGAGCAGAAAAAGAAACAAAAGGAATCCAAATTGGAAAAGAAGAAGTAAAACTGTCACTGTTTGCTAACGACATGATACTGTCCATAGAAAATTCTAAAGATGCCACCAGAAAACTTCTAGAGCTCATCAATGGACCTGGGAAACCTGCGCTACACAGAAATAATGCACAGAAGATCCTGCATGCCTAAACACTAACAACAAAAGACCAGAAAGAGAGGTTGAGGAAATAATCCCATTCATCACTGCAACAAAAAGAACAGGAGTAAACCCACTCCAGGGGGCAAAACGCCTGCACTTAGAAAACTGTAAGGTACTGATGATCGAAATGAAAGACAACACCAACAGACGGAGAGACACACCCTGTTCTTGGATTAGAAGAATCAACACTGTGAAAATGACTTTACTACCCGAAAGCAATCTACAGAATCAATACAATCACTATCAAATTACCGAGAGCATTTTTCACAGAATTAGAACAAAAAGTTTTACAATTTGTATGGATACACAAAAGACCCCAAATAGCCAAAGCAATCTTGAGAAAGAAAAATGGAGCTGGAGGAATCAGGTTCTCTGACTTCAGACTAAGCTACAATAATTAGGACAGTATGGTACAGGAACAAAAATAGAAATGTGGATCAATGGATTGGAAAAGAAAGCCCAGAGATTAAACCCACAAACCTATGGTCACCTAATCTATGACAAAGAGGCAAGAATATACAGTGGTGAAAAGACAGTTTCTTTCAATAACTGGCACTGGGAAAACTAGACAGTTACATGTTAAAGAATGAAATTAGAACACTGAAGACCATACACAAAAATAAACTCAAAATGAATTAAAGACCTAAATGTAAGACTGGACAAAATGCTTAGAGAAAAACACAGGAAGAACACTCTTTGACATAAATCACAGCAAGATCTTTTTTGACCCACTTCCTAGAATAATGAAACTAAAAACAGAAAGAAATAAATGGGCTCTAACTAAACTTAAAAGCTTTTGCACTGCAAAGAAAACCATAAATGAGATGAAAAGACAACCCTCAGAATGGGAGAAAATATTTGCAAACAAAGCAACTGACAAGGGGTTTATCTCCAAAATATTCAAATGGCTCATACAGCTCAATATCAAAAAGACAAACAACCCAATCAAAAAATGGGCAGAAGACCTAAACAGGTATTTCTCCAAAGAAGACATAGAGATGGACTAGAGGTACATGAAAAGATGCTCAGTGTCACTAGTTATTAGAGAACTGTGGATCAAAATCAGAATGAGGTCTCATCTCACACTGGTCACAGATAAAAAAATCTACTATCAGTCAAGGCTGGAAAGGGTATAAAAAAGGGAATCCTCCTACACTGCTGGTGGGAGTGTCAATTGACACAATCACTATGGAAAACAGTATGGAGGTTCCATATGACCCAGTAAACCCACTACTGGGCGTATGACCTGAGAAAATTTAATTCAAGAAGACACCTGTATCCCGACGTTCATCGCAGCACTATTTACAACAGTCAGGACATGGACACAACCTAAATATCCACTAACAGATGAATGGGGAAAGAAGATGTGGTACAGATACACAACGGAAAGCTGCTCAACCATAAAAAGGAGTGAAACTGGGTCATTTGTAGAGAAGCGGATGGACCTAGCGCCTGTCATACAGAATGAAGTAAATCAGAAAGAGGAAAATAGATCTTGTATAATAAGGCATATTTGTGGAATCTAGAAAATGGCACAGATGAGCCTGTTTGCAGGGCAGAAACACACACAGACACAGAGAATGGAGGCAGCAGGGGACGAGCTGGGGACTGGGACAGACATGCACACTGCTCCGCGTAAAGCAGAGAGCCGGCGGGAGCTGCTGGACAGCACAAGGAGCTCAGCTCAGTGCCCTGTGCCGACCTAGAAGGCGGAATGAGGGGCCGGGGGAGGGAAGACTGAGAGAGGGGGGATATGTATACATGTGGCACAGTCTATGCAGCAATTACAGCTCAATTAAAAATATATATATATACTAAGGGGAAAGATAGCCCCTGCTTTCATAGTTCACACTGAATATGAAATTTCACTGTTAATATGAAATATGTGTAATTTTTATTATGGGATTTCCAAATACATGTAAGAGTGAAGAAAGGTATCATGAACTCACACATTACCATCACCCAGTTTCAAAAATTGTCAACACTTTGCTAATTTTGTTTCATCTATTTCAATTACCCAGCCCTGCTTCCCTCTTCTCTCCTCCAGCCTCCTCCTGCCTCAATCCCATCTGGAGTATTTTTAAGTAAATCCCATACAAGTCATTTCACTCACAAGTATTCCAAGTATAACTAACAAGGACGTAATTATGGCATTAACTCTAAAAATTTAACAATCATTCTTTGATCTGATCTAGCCCAATCTATATGCAAATTTCCCACAACTGTCTCAGAAAATATCTTCCCACAGTTGGGTCTGTTAGGATCAGAACCCAAAGTCTACACAGTATACATGGTTGCTATGTCTCCACGTCTGCTTGATTTCATGAGTCTCTCTCCCTGCCTTCATTTTTATGCTGTTCCATAGTTTCTAACGGAATAACCCTGCCCTTTTCACTTTCCTGGAGAAGCACAAAGTTCATGTTAAGGAACGGCAGAAGGGCATTAAGCAAGGACGCCCCCCATGGCAGCTGCCCAGCCATCACCCCACCCAGCCCTGACCGACCTCTCCCCCGGCCGGTGGAGAAGCAGCGGAAGATGACCATGCGCATGCCAGGCCCTCCTGGACCCAGATCTTGCTCATGATGCGGATCATCTGCAGGGTCAGCATGTCCTGGCGAAGGTCGTCCCCACACTGGATGAAGGAAGACAATGACCAGAACCACCTCGCTCACCTCCCCAGCTCACATCAGGCCCCAGCTCCCTCCTGGGAGGGCACCCGCGGCCCAGCCTACAGTGGCCAGGCACTGCCCGGCTCTCCACCTCAGCCTTGGACCTGCCCACCCAGCGCCCCCAGGTCAGACACCAGCAAGGGGCCAACAGCCACGCTTTATCCCTGCGCTGCTCTGGCCTTTCCCCAGCCCCACACCCCCGTCTGAAGCCCAGTCTGGGTCCCCTCCTTCATGCAGCCCTCCTAACCATCCAAGTCAAGTGCTGACACCTTGGTGGAGCTTACATACAGCACACGTATGTGACTAAGCCATGCTCATGCCTTTCACTCCAGCCCTGGACTGTATGCTCTGAGGCTATATTTACTCCTCAGAATCAGGGACGGCCCAGTTAGAGGAACCTCAAGATTCATCTAAGTCCAGCCTGCACCTGATACATGAATCTCCCCCTCAGCATGCCTGTCACCGTCATTCAGCCGGAAAACCCCAGGGACAAGCAGGTTAGCACCTTATCCGCTTTGTTGCCGGCCTTCTAGAAAACACTTCTGACACAGGCTGTCAGCTGCCTCCCTGTACATTCCAACACTGTTCCTAGTTCTCTGGGCTCACACACAGTCGATCTGTTTCCTTTTTCAGCCAACAGTCTTTCATGCACTATAGCGGCAGCGGGAGCGCGGTGAGCAGGACGAGAAGGGCCCTGAGGCTGTTTCTGCCCCGGGGATGGACTCCCTCCTCTCCTCTCCACTGCCTACACCCCACCAGGCTCGAGAGGGGGTCCTCACCTTGAAGATGACCCGGATGTTCTCGCCCAGCGGGTCCACGTTTTGGAAGGAGAGCTTGAGGGGAACGGCGTTGGAGTTGAAGTAGGAACAGTCCTGCCGCCGTCGAGAGGGTAGTGGTGAGGGCAGGGCGGCCCAGGCCCAGGCGGGAAAACGGCCGGCCCAGCGGCCGCTCACCGCTTCCCCAGCCTCTGCGGGCCCACCCTCCTCTGCCCTCCGTCGCCCTCCCCCCAGCTAGTGTGTTACGGCTTCAGCTGCTGCGCCTGACCTGACCTCCTACCCCTTCCGTTCACTCCACGGCTCCGCTGCTGACTGTGGGCCATCAGGTGCCCCATCGATACCCTCCCCTAAAACGGGGCTCACAGTACTGACTTAGGAGAGTGGAACGCGACGTCAGAGGGAAGCACCGAGAACACGGCCGGGCACAGGGGAGTGCTTGACAGACGACAGACAGACGACAGACCGCCAGCTGCCCTTCAGCCTCGGCATCACCAGGACAGAGGCTGCCCCAGCCACACTCACCCCCACACACACTCACCCCGCCACACACTCACCCCACCACACTTACCCCCACACACACTCACCCTGCCACACACTCACCCCACCACACTTACCCCCACACACACTCACCCTGCCACACACTCACCCCACCACACACACATTCACCCCACCCCAAACACACTCGCCCCACCACAAACACACATGCCCCACCACAAGGACCTTCTTCACACCCACC
>SJXQ01002359.1:195906-207115 GCA_006408695.1 Aepyceros melampus
GCCAGCCCCAGCCGCCGCTGCCCCTTCCCCCGCTGCATGTCCCTCTTCTGTGTCCCTCTCAGTGGGCGCACGGGGCACCACCGTGCCACAGATCCTGAATTTAGGGCCGTGGAGTCCCATGCAGACAGAAAGTCGTCTGAAGTGACACTCAGCTGGCTCCCTAGTCCCGGGCCAGGAGCCTGCATTTACCTGGTAGCCCAGACGATCGGGATGCGGTGGGTGGCATAGACCGTGAAGGCCAGCGGCCCAGAGAGATGGCAGGCCTCCTGAACCAGGGCGTGCTTGCGGCTCCCAGGCACTGCGGTCTGGAAGTCTGCGTTGAACGTGTTGCAGTACAGCTCCACCAGGTCCAAGATGGCAGCTGTCAGGGCTTCCACAACCTTCTCTGTTTAAGGAAGGGGACAGGAGGAAGAGCACCGAGGGTCAGTGAGCCTCATCGTGCGGGCAAGACACTGCCTGGGACCGCGGTCCTGAGCCGCCAGTCACACGTCTGTGCTGAAATGGGGAAAGCAGGAGCACAGCACATGCTGCTCATAAAAGGAAAGATGCTCAGTTCTAAACACCGTCCTTATTTATATGTGCTGCTACTTATTTTGTGTTAAATGTCCTTTCTTTTAGGAAATAGTTGGAATAAGAGTTATCAGTTACTAGGAAGTCACTGCTTAGCAAAATAAGACCAACAACTGTATGTCGGTCACCAAAATAATACTTTTTGGTCCACAAAATCTGAAAGATTGGGAATCACTGACCAAGAATCCTGGAGATATGAGCAACATATTTCTAGGACATGGGCAATATTCTGCTTGAAAGACTTAAGAGGGAATCCTAGGGAAAAATTCTTTATCACTGTCTCCCCATACCCCTGCTAAATTGGAAACATGAGCCTACAACCTACTCAAGTGAAAGTTTTCCCATTTGGAAGCTGGGGTACCATGCCCACCCCCACACTTATACCAACTCATCTCCATCTCCCAGGGACACCATAGGAATAACTAGGAAAAATAATGCAAAAACATTTTGTGAAAGAAATGTGCTCTCCAGCTGTGTCCACACCTCATATAGGAAAACACACACACACACAGGCAGACCTGGACCCATAAATCAAGGGAGCTGGGGAGAAAAAGGAATCTGGGCAGAGCCTGCGGTTTTCACTTTCCCTGTCCGCGTGAAGAGAGCAGTCCCTTACCTCGGTTTTCCCTCACGGCCAAGACAGTGGGATCCTGTTGGGGAGAAAGGAAGAGAAAGGGAGCTTCAGGGCCACAGTCCTTTCTGTCACAGCTTTTCATAGCCGCCTTCATCTGGACCAGGCTGGACCGAAATTCAAGGAGCAGAGGCTCCCCAGGAAAGATAGAGTAACAGTCTGTACCAAATCCGTGTGACGGACAGTGAGCCAGAGCAAGGATACAGTCCTCGCGTCCACCCAAACTAGCCACAATACAGCCACTGTGTCCACCCAAACGAGACACGATACAGTCCTCCCGTCCACCCACACTAGCCACGATACAGCCACTGTGTCCACCCAAACGACCCAGGATACAGCCGTCACATCCACCCAAATGAAACACGATATAGTCCTCCCATCCACCCAAACAAGCCACGATACAGCCACTGTGTCCACCCAAACGAGCCAGGATACAGCCGTCGCATCCACTCAAACGAGACACGATACAGTCCTCCTGTCCACCCAAACGAGACACCATACAGTCCTCCCGTGCACCCAAACTAGCCACGATACAGCCACTGTGTCCACCCAAACGAGCCAGGACACAGCCATCACATCCACCCAAACGAGACACGATACAGTCCTCCCATCCACCCAAACTAGCCACAATACAGCCACTGTGTCCACCCAAACAAGCCAGGACACAGCCATCGCATCCACCCAAACGAGACACGATACAGTCCTCCCATCCACCCACACTAGCCACGATACAGCCACTGTGTCCACCCAAACGAGCAAGGATACAGCCGTCACATCCACCCAAACGAGACATGATACAGTCCTCCCATCCACCCAAACTAGCCACGACACAGCCACTGTGTCACCCAAACGAGCCAGGATACAGCCGTCGCATCCACCCAAACGAGACACGATACAGTCCTCCCATCCACCCAAACTACCCACGATACAGCCACTGTGTCCACCCAAACGAGCAAGGATACAGCCGTCGCATCCACCCAAATGAGCCACGATACAGTCCTCCCATCCACCCAAACAAGACAGGATACAATCCTCCCATCCCCCTAAACGAGCCAGGATACAGCCGTCGCATCCACCCAAACGAGACATGATACAGTCCTCCCATCCACCCAAACGAGCCAGGATACAGTCCTCCCATCCACCCAAACGAGCCAGGATACAGCCGTCGCATCCACCCAAACGAGCCAGGATACAGTCCTCCCATCCACCCAAACGAGCCAGGATACAGTCCTCCCATCCACCCAAACGAGCCAGGATACAGCCATCACATCCACCCAAACGAGACACGATACAGTCCTCCCATCCACCCAAATGAGCCAGGATACAGCCTTCCCGTCACAACACAGTCCTCTCATCCACCCAAACGAGCCAGGATACAGCCATCGTGTCCATCCAAACAAGCCAGGATACAGCCCTCCCGTCCACCCGAACGAGCCAGGGTACAGCCATCGCGTCCACCCAAACGAGCCCATGCAGCCCTTGGGCCGCAGCACTTCAATCGCAGCTCCTGCCGTGCAGCTGGCCCTGTCTGCACAGCACGCAGCCCCTCCATGGCGCCTCCCGTCCCAGGCTCTGAGAGATTCTGGTCTTGCACCCCAGTGGGTAAGTGAACCGCCAGGCAGCGCCTCCGTGACTGTGAGCAGCCTGTGCCTGCGTTCCCGGCCTCAGTCCTGGTGGCAGGCAGGCCCTGGCCATGCTCAAACTAGGGAGAAGGAGACACGCTTGGCCTCCATTTCCCAGGAACTGTGTGACCGAGTGTGCAGACGTGAAAGATGCGGGTGGAGGGAAGAGCCCTTCAGTAAGTGAACACCCCGCCACCTGGTTCCCCGGGCTACTGCCCTCCTCCTTCCCCATGCTAGCACTCTCACCCAGTTACCTTCTGGATCTTAGGCTTCACTCGGGAAGGGCAGGGGGGCAGCTGGTTGAGAGCGCTGGTGATCTCAGGAGTTTCCACGGCAGCTAGGGCGTTGCAGATGGCCTTGACGGACTGCACCACCCTGTCGGCCTTCAGTGGGAAGTCCCCCTGCAGGAGGCAGCACAATGAGGTCGGCAGGCAAGTGCTGAAGGGGAACAGGTTGGGAGGGTAACCTGTGGGACCCACGCTTTATTTTCAGACAGCCAGCATTAGTGAGTATCACACAGCTCCTGATGAATTAAAGGAGCCGTGCCCCCATTCCCCAATGCTTTCAGCCATCCTCACCGAACCTCGTCTTAATCTCCAGTCTCCCTCTGTCCACTTGTCTGTTTATTCTACACAAACACATGCGGGGTCTCACCAGGGTGACGTGCAGTTTTAATAAAATCAGCACAGAGAATGAAGAGCAAGGGGACAAGATGCATTGAGGGCGCATCTGTGCACACAGCTTTCTGTCTCCCACCCGTGTCGAGCCTGTCCCGGAGGTCTCGTCTCAGCCCCACAGCCACGCCATGCCCTGGACCAAGGCTCCAGCGGTTTCTATTCTGGAATCCCTTCACCTTCCCTGTCCTGACTACCTAAGTAAATGCAGATCACAGACTAGCTAAATTCTCACTTCCTTCCCAGAGCCTTCCCTAGCAGTCCCCCTCTACATCACTCTCAAAGAGCCCTTGATTACCCAATACCAACCTGTTCTGTCTACTAATAGCTTTATGTTACTATTTCATTCTTTTGGCAGGAACACAAGCTCCCGGAAGCCTGACACAATTCTTATGCCTCTCCACCCACAGCGGCCACTAACATAGGGCCAGACTAGTACAAAAAAGGCATTCAGAGAACTCATCTCTCATCACAGGAAAGGTCCAAGCAGAGGCTGCTAGAGCAGGGAGTCTGGCAGTCAGTGGAGGGGTGAGCTAGATACAAAGCTATATCCAGCTCCCCCAAAAGGATGACCACCATTTAAACAGCATCATGAGACAGGGATTGGTTTTGAAGACCACTATGTGATTTTCTTCAACTTCACAGCATGTGGGGCACATATTTATTCCTATGGTTTTGAGGCTTAAAACTCCATGTGAATCCAAGTGGGGAGAGTCCTGGCCCTTCCCTACTTTTGGGATCTTCCACCTCCGGATGGTTTGCCACCTGTGACTCAGCACATAGGAGGTTCCTGGCCTTGTTCACAGGACATTCAAGGTCTGCAGCGGGGCAGCAACTCTATGTCTCTTAGCTTTGGAGATGCTGTGCTCCAGAGAGAAGATCCGGGAATGACTCCTGACCTGCTCCCACAGAGGAGCAGAACCCTTCTGAACACACCTGCCAGCCGCCCGACAGCCGGCAGTCTTGGTGTGCCCATGTGCTAGACGAATGAACTCTCCAGATCCCTTTAGTGCTCACTGATCCCAGGAGGACTGGGGGAGAGGCAGGAAGAAGTTCGGGGCCGCTGGGCCAGCTCCAGAATTCGTACTCACATCAGCCAACAGGAAGGCATCCACCTCATTGTGGTAAGTGTCGAACAGAAGACTCAGGGCCTGCCTGGGGAGTTGGGACAGGGAAATGTCATAGGAGAAGTCAGGACAGATCCAGTGCTCTGGAAGACCCATTTTCTCTCTCCTCCTCCTCAGCTCAGGAATCAGGCTCTGGTTTAAGGGGGGTTTCCACTCTTCCCGTCTGTCCCTTGCAGACTGAAGGCCAGAAGTCCCTTCTGTGGGCCCCCTCTTACTTGGAGAACGTAGTAAAGTACTAAGGGAAGGCACGTCACACACCCTGGAGTGGGGATCTTCTCCTGTGAGACTCTGGACCACATGCCTGACCCCTGCAAGAAGCCCGGGCCCCGGCAGAAAGGCAAGCAGGGGTGCCCCTAGGGTCCCCTCGCAGTCTCTGCTTGGCCCACATCCAGGACGGCACCCGCTCTCACCTGCTGATGGTCTGCTTGACTGGCCTCTCCTGCAGATGGACGAGGTAGTTCAAGGTGGAGGGGCTCTGGTCATCATCACCTGTGTGAGGAGCACCCCGTTCAGAGAAGGGCGCTGCCTCGACCGCAGCCCCGCGCTCCTGCCCCAGGCCCACGCAGCGTGCTCCGTGTCCCCGTGCAGCACCCCCTCCCCGGCACACACGAACCGTGCGGGCCAGGTCACCGCGCACGGCCTTCTGCTCCATCAGCTGCAGCCGGATGTCGACGCCAAACTTCCGACAGTACTGAATATACTCGTGGCTGCCCAGGGCGTGCTTGCTGGAGGGACAGAGGGACAAGGCCATTAGCATCCTACAGACTCAGTGGAACTTTCAAGGGAAGTGCATACCTCAGCCTAGGGGGAAGAGAAACAAGAGGAAGGGGAGGCGGGAGAGGGCAGTATACTTGTGTTGTTCCCTCTACCTTGGCTGCTGGGAAATGTCGCAGCAGAACTCAGGGAAAGAAACAGAGCTGTGTCTAAAGAAAAGCCACCTAATATAGCTAACCCTCGGTCTGTACAAACACTAACTCTGCTAGGTATTTATTACCGTTATCACTGGTTCAACTCCAGGGGTGGGAACTTCTGGACAGAGGGGGGAACAGAGATTTCTCAGGGGTAGTGTTTAAACTCCATCCTCCCTGGTGGCTCAGACAGTAAAGCAGGAGACCTGGGTTCAATCCCTGAGTCGGGAAGATACCCTGGAGAAGGAAATGGCAACCCACTCTAGTACTCTTGCCTGGAGAATCCCTTGGACAGAGGAACCTGGTAGGTTACAGTCCATGGGGTTGCAAAGAGTTGGGCACAATTGAGCAACTTCACTTTTCCTCTTGGCTTTAGTATATATGTGTGTTAGCTGCCCAGTCGTGTCTAACTCTACGACCCCATGGACTGTAGCCTGCCAGGCTCCTCTGTCCATGGGATTCTCCAGGCGAGAATACTAGAGTGGGTTACCATTCCCTTCTCCAGGGGAATCTTCCCTACCCAGGATTCGAACCTGGGTCTCCTGTACTGCAGGCAGATTCAATACCAACTAAGCCACCAGGGAAGGCTAACTTTGGTACTAGGACAGATCAGAAGCCAGCATAAGCACAGATGGTCTTAAGTCCCCCCACATTGTGGTCTTAAGTCACATACTCCTCACTATTACCATCTGGGGTGCCGAGGCCAACCAAGCAAACCCACCAAGATTCCAGGTGGAATTATCCCCAACCAAAGTCCTGCTTCTCACCTCCCTCTGTGGGTCATGTGACTGTGAATAACAGTATAATCTCTACAGACAACCTGCATGTCATTACCCCTGCTCAGAGGACAACACATGAGACCTCTGTGCCCCTACCCTGCCCAGGCTCCAGAGATGGCGCAATAGGGGGTCCCTCCGGTGATCCAGCCTCAAGTCGAACCTTGGTCAGAAAGGAAGCCCGGGATAAGGGCAGACTGAGTCCCCCCTGCAGGCCAGGTCAGCAGGCCTGGGCCAGGTCCCAGCAGCTGGGGAACAGAAGCCGGAAAGGGACTTCCTTCCTCAGCAGAGTCGGGAGTCTAGGCCAGCAATGGCGAGGAGAGCAACGCAGAGGGCTCTATGCAGAAGCCGACAGAGGCGCCCAGGCCCGCGGCCAGGCCAGGCCGCTAGGACCTAAGTGGGCTGTCCACACCTAGAGGGGCCAAGCCTCTGAACTAGGCCCCCCCTGCTGAGACTGGGTGGCAGCCGAAACCTGGGGGTGGGAGAGGCTGGGCCATGGGGCGGGGCTGGCGGGAGTGCCCGGGAGGAAGGAAGAGGCGGCGGAGGTGGGGGAGGTGGCAGGAAACCCAGCCCTCCCCTGGGACCATCTCAAGGTTCTTATTCTTATCGGAGCAGCCTGCAACCTGGACTGCCACTCCCACTCACTCAGCGTCAGCCCTTCTGCTAGGCCAGGGGAGGAAACCCAGGGCCTCTTGGGTGCCAGCAGCTTTCTGGAGCCCCCGGAGGGGCCTTCCCACCTCCACTCAAGGCAGGTGCTCAGGGGCCTGGGCTTTTCTGTTATACGAGAGGGAAGGGAAAAGCCCTGGTGGAGGAGGGGCTCCTGGACCAAGAGTGATGGACACAAGTCCCGGGGAGCATGCCTGACTTTCTCTGTGGAAGGCCTTCCTCTGCGTGCATTCAAGGTAGAGGGAGACAGGCCTGACTCTAGGACCAACCATCCTGCTCCACCTCGCCTGTGACACTCCCCCTGCATCTTGGCAAGAAGTCCGCATCTGACCCCTTATCCACCACCTCTGAACTCAGGGGCTGAAGGACTAGGGGCCATAAAGGAAATGGCAGTATCCAGCTGACCTGGATCCTCTCTTTGGACTGGTCCTTCTTTGGGAATATTTAGGGATTGCTCATTGGGGTGTTCTCATCCATAACCTTTGCTGCATTTTACAGAAGAAGCTGAGGGCCAGAGTCTCACAACCCGTAAGAGGCAGCCAGACCCCAACCCGCTGCCCACAGTGCCCACTGCTCCTTCTGACAGTGGCAGGGGCTCTCTGCCAGGAGCCCCTGAGTCTGGGGCCCCTTTTATTCTTCTGGGGGAAAGTAAGTATACATTGAACTTCCCTGGAGTTGTGCCACGTAGGGCCCTGCCCTCTTCTTTTCTCTCAGTTTTCCTGTTGAGGGCACAGAAACAGGAAGGGCCCACAATACCCCTGAGAAGCCAGCCAAGAATGGTGCTAGTCACAAATCAGGCGTCCTAGCCTCTCGACCTGCATGGAAGGGAAGGAGCAAGTGGTGGTGTTTCCCGAGCGCCCCTCAGCCCCTCAGCCCTGAGAGGCAGCCTCTTGTCCCCATTCCCAGCATCGGCTGCACCAGGCGGCCAGGGACGAGGGCAGCAGGTGGCTGAAGCTTGAGGGGGAGCTCAGATCTGTTTCCTGATCCGCTGACCTCTGGCTGATTCTGCAGCCTGCCACACAGCCATGCCACCCGAGGGGTGCAGCCCCCTCTCCGCCAGCCCAGCCACCCAGAGCCTGGCACAGTGGAAAGAAGACTGATCCCCATCAGACTTTCCAGTGAGGCTGCTTGCTGCAGAGGATGCTGAACGGACAAGTGCTGGAGGCGCGCCTCTGGTGGGGAGGACAGCCAGCCTCATATGCAGCGGGGCAAGGGCTCGCCGGCAGAGGAAGGAGGAGGAGAGCAACTGTGGTTCTTACCCCTGGTCCTGCGGGGCACTCTGCCCAGTCCTCCTCCTGCCCCCAGCCGTAAAGACACTGCACGTAATCTAGGGCAGGAGAAGCACAGCCCCCCGCTCCCCACACACATCTCTCCACGTGCAGAAGTCTGCAGGCAGATACGATCTTTGCCCAATCCCAGTTCCAAGCTCTTTCCACAGCAGATTTGTCTCAGGAAGCTGGCCAAGCCCTCTGGAAGACCGAGCTCCTGGGGAAAGCGCGACGTGGCTGAGAGTATGCCCAGAAAGCAGGAGTCCTGCCTGTGGCCAGGCCTCGAGCCCAGCGCGCCCCTGCAAAGCCCTCTCACAACCCTGCGCCCCAGAAGACGCGTGCCAGCTCCTGCCCGCTTGTCCCCGCTCTCCCCCCGCCCCCCCGCTCACTCACTTCTGCAGGAACTCCTCCAGCCCACAGGGCTTCAGCACAAAATCACCCACGTCGACATCTCTCAGTTCATCACGGGTGTAGCACAGGGTCTGATAGATGAGCAAGTCCACAGTGGAGGAGCCTGAAAGGGGTGAGGCGGGGGGCAACGAGGGGGTCACTGCGGCAGGCGGGGCTCAGCCTGAGCCCCCTCGCCCTGCAGGCCCAGCACCACCCGATGAAGCAGTCTGGGGTTTCAAAACAGTCACCCCTGCCGCACCTCTGAGGATGCCCACGCCGCCTCCCCACCAACTTACAGTTGCAGGTGAAAGTGAGTGGCTCCCGCAGGCTGTCGCACAGCACGGTCACCTTCAGGTTCACCTCATCTCCGAGGTGCTCCGGGCTCGGGGTAACAGCGCTCCAGACATACCCGGTGAGGGAGTAGTCCTGGACATCAGAGCCGGATCGGAGGCTGTGCAAAAAGAGAGGGGAAGACCTGTGCCTTCGGGGGACAGTGGCGGACAAGACGCCTGCTGGGACCTCTGTCCTGAGGCCCAAGGGCCCCTCCATCCCCACCCCGCCTGCGGCCTCCAGGTCTTCAGGCCAGGATGGGGACAGTGGGGAAGCATCTCTGCGAAAACATGTTCTTGACACATTTGTTACAGTTGCAAAACGTTTCTCAAGCTGAGTTGAACATCAGGGACAATTCTAAACAACACAGCTTTCCATAATAAGTTCCGAGGAAATATTTTTCTGAATCCATTTCCTTTCTCTTTTAGCTCCAGATAAGATTACACCCTTTATCTTCATCTGGGGTATATTTACTCCTAAGGGCAACTGCTCCTGAAGTAATTGGAATAGTTTGTTAGAGCCAAGTTTCATGAATTTTGTCCAAAATGTGAAAATTCTAAGACTCCAAAAGAGCCTACAAATACTGGTTGCAGGAAGCACCCCATAGTTATAATTGAGATCTATTACACGTGGCCGGAGAAGGCAATGGCAACCCACTCCAGTACTCTTGCCTGGAAAATCCCATGGATGGAGGAGCCTGGTAGGCTGCAGTCCATGGGGTCGCTAAGAGTCGGACACGACTGAGCGACTTCACTTTCACTTTTCACTTTCATGCATTGGAGAAGGAAATGGCAACCCACTCCAGTGTTCTTGCCTGGAGAATCCCAGGGACGGGGGAGCCTGGTGGGCTGCCGTCTATGGGGTCGCACAGAGTCGGACACGACTGAAGTGACTTAGCAGCATTACACGTGGCTCTTCCTCCCTAGAAAGTTCTGAAAGGAGTGAGTCTCCTCCCTGCCCCACAGCCCTCCCTAACCCCGTTGTTAACTCTTACACATCCAGCATGTGGCAAAACGCAGCAACTTCCTCATCTCTCTCCTCTGAGACCTCAAACAGCTCGTGGCCATTGGCGACGGCGTGGGGCCGGGAGCCCACCTTTAAGAGAAGAGCAGCTGACTCAGAGCCTTTCCCTCATCGTCCCCTTCCCACAGGCTGCTCCTCGATCCAAACTCAACCTCCAGGTGTAAAGGCTTCCTGGTGAGAGGGGCATAGGAAAATGTGGGACTTTCAGGAATATATTTATCTATTGTCCTGGGAGCTAACAGCCAAGATGAAAAAGCACTTGAAGTCTTGGCTAAGTTTGGAAGCCTGGATGAGACAGATGTGAGTGTGGCCAAACCTTCTGGAGAAGCCAGTGTCTAATAAGCTCAAGCCTGCAGGTCAGGCAGCGCCCGGGCTTGCTGGACCCCAGGGCTGACTTTCTGGGGGGTGCTCTCAGAGGCGTGGCGGGAAGCTGAGCGGACAGCTGTTTCCCCTATCCCAGAACGGAAGCCCATGGAAGCAGGTTGCCCAAACAGTCCCCAAGGAAGCGGGGCCCTGGGCACCACTTCAACATCCACAGCAAGCCCCAGGGACCCAACACAGAGAGAGACTAAGAGACCACAGATGGAGGCGATGACTCAGACACACGTGCCTTCCCGGTCAAAGCTGTCTGAGGAATAAAGTGTCAAAGCAGCTTCCTGGGCAGGAAAGGACCTGCTAAAAGGGGTAGGTCCTGGGTCTTTACTCTGCTGGTCCCCCACAGCTGGAATGTCAGGGAGCCTGCCTGAGCTCCGCTTCCGGTCCAAGAACACGTGTGTGCCACCTGGGAGTCTCAGACAGGACCTCCACCACAGGGCTGTCCAGTCATCCACGGAGAGTTTTAAAGCAGTCCTCCAACAAGGCCTGCAGCACAGCCCCGGGGGGACAAAGTGGAGGAGGGGCTGGTGCAGGTCTGGCCTGACAGACCTGCCCAGAGCCCCGGGGGAGGCCACCCACAAGGAACGAAGTGACGGCTCAGATGGAGCGCCAGCCGGCACCGGGTAAAAGCGCCACTTCCGAGAAGCAGCACACCAGTCTGCTCACACCAGCCCTACCTCTCATCCTGCCTGCCCCGCCCCAGGGCAGATGGCAGGAGGTGAGCTCCTCGTTTGAATATCCAGATCGCTTCCTCTGAGTGACCCTCCTTCACTGGCCTCGCCCCCTGGGCAGGCGTGGAGGGTGTGCAGAGAGGGGAGGGCAGCGTGGGGGCAGTTGTTACGGGAGGCC
>SJXQ01002359.1:207520-224946 GCA_006408695.1 Aepyceros melampus
GGGCAGGGGGCAGAAAACAGAGCGGCCAGTGAGGGCCACGCAGGCCCTTTCAGTGCTGCTCACGGGCTCCGTAAGAAAACAAAACAAAGCCACTTACGTTTGCCTGGCCGGCAGGCCCTGGAAACATCGCCTGATGCTGGCCAGGGGCACCTGCAAGGTAGAGGCTGGCAGCAGGGGCACCGCGCCGGCACGTGGAGCCAGCTGTTTCCTTAGCTGGCCCTGCAGCCCCGGGATGAGGAGGGTCGCTCCTGCTGGAGGCCCGGTGAAGGCGAGGAGGTGGTGTGGGCCGGGAGCCGGAAGGGGCCCCGCTCCTGGGGTGAGTCCCCGCACCAGGCTGGGGTGGGGAGGACCAAGGCCGCATGTCCCCCTAAGAACGGGCAAAAGCTCTGCTTTGCCCTAGCTTCTTCAAGGAGACTCTGGATCAAGTTTCCCCCAAGAATTCTGATAACACATAGGGGATATGGGAAGGGTGAGAGCTGGGGAGGGGGAAAGGGAGCCACAGGGGTGCCCACCTACCAGGGTGGCCTGACTCGGTGCGAGCAGGCCTGGCTGTGCGAGAACAGACTCTCCCTGTCCCTATAAATAGCAGGAACAGCCCCACCTCTCGGAGCAGGGCCTTTAAAGAGCCTGGCGCCCTACAGCTTATCCCAGGAGCTGCCTCTGCTCTGGGGGACTCTCTTAACCAGCACAGGAAGGAAGGACCACGTGGCTTTTCCAGAGTCATGGAGGATCCCAATTACTGGGCCGTAACGTGGGAAAGCCCCAGTGTCCGTTAGACAATGGGTAAGGAGAAAACAAGGATGGAATGAAGTGGAACGCCATCAGCACAGAAGGTGTCTGCCAAGGGGCGCCTCTCGGCTCCTCTGGGGCCAGGGTGTCCCGGGCCCAAGGGTGAAACACGAAGCAGGCTTCAGGTCCTGCCCTGAAGGGGATGCTGCTGACACTTTTTAAACCAGAAAGAAAACCTATCCTGTGCTTCTGTGTAAATACTTTGCTATTGTATACTATGTACTGATAAAAGTAAACTATTATTGTCATACTGCATACTTTTTTCTAAATATTTTCACTGTAAAATGAGATGGATGATGGTGATGACGGCACAACAACATGAATGTACTTAATGCCGCTGAATTGCATACTTACGACTCGTTAAGAGAGTAGATTTATGGGATGTATATTTTATCCCAATAAGAGAGAGGCATGCGCGCACACACACAGATGACAGGAAGGAGACAGACAGTGGGGCAGAGAGACAGAGAGCCGGAGAGAAGTGGGGGAAAGAGCAGAGAGAGAAAGTGAGCGAGCACCGTGGAGCTTTGGGGTGAGAGGCAGCAGGGTGCTGAGAGGTCTGGCTAGGACGGGCTCCGTGAGCACCAAACATGGGTCAGGCTCGGGACTCAACCCCATCGTCACGCAGCACTTCTGGCCGAGCAGAAAGTCAGAAAGCAGAGGCCATTCGGCCATGGAGTCAATGCTGCATCTCCTCACCCCAGGTCTCCCCTAATATTGCTAAGTGGGCATTCAGAAACGCCCACCCACAAGGGCCGCTTGGCCGGGACACACGACACTTGGCCCTGAAAAGGAGCTCCCTCTCCTGGCGCCCCTCCCCCCTTCCCCAGCCTGGCCTGGGGCACAGTGTCAGAAGCAGAGGCAGGAGTGCACTGAAGGGGCAAGGGTGGAGCAGACCTGCATTTGGACAGCGAAGAGGAAAGAGGGACTGTTCTGTTTCTGAGAGACAAGGGGAACAGGCAGAGAAGAAACAGAGGTCCTCACCGGGGCTGCAGAAATGCGGCGGTTCTTGCCGGGTGTTGCGTTTTTCCGGTTGGCGCAGCGGGAGGCGTATGTGCGAGGGGGCACCTGGGGGGGCATGGTCTTGCTCCGGGCCACGGGCTTCCCAGGAGTGTCCTTGGCAAAGTCCAGGGGCCCCCGACCCTCCTTCCAGCCCCTGGTGGCATCCCGCAGCATCTCTGCATCGTAGGTCGACTTCAGGTTAAGCCGTGTGATGGCGTCGTTGATGCCGTCGTAATCCATGGACCCCAGCGGCGCCCTGGACTCCCACCTCCCAGCTCCTCCTCCTCTTCTAGGATCTGGGGCCCCAACAACTTGCCTGGAGGTTGTTCAACCAAAGAGAAAGTGTTGATGTCACTGGACTGGGAAACTTTGGAAGAGGAGGGGGACCCCTTTCTGGGAGGCAGGGGAGGAGTGTCCCAGATAGAGACTCGGGGAGGCAGAGGAGGCGGGGACAGTTTCTTAGAAGAGTCTTCTCTGTGCCTTGGTTCTGGGGACAAGGAGAGCCCCCCATCTGAACCATCAAAAATGTAGAGATAGTCTTCGGCCAGGGAGCCTTTGGGCCAAGGATCTGGGCCAGGCTGGGAGCCCCGGGAGGTAGAGTGGTTGGGCAGCCCTTCCTGTGGGGAGACTGAGTTGTAATTGAGGGTAGGATCGGAGCCAGAAAGACCGCGTAAGAGCTTGAGGTCCTTCCGCCTTCCTGCTGGCTTGCTATAGAAGTCCAGGACAGGCTCATCCCAGCTGATCAGAGAGGGGTCTGCGTTCTGCTTTGCCCTGCTTTCCTCCTTGTCGTGCCGAAGCCGGGACAGCGCATCGTACTCCATCTGCAAGGCTTCAGCCATGGCCAGTTCTTTGCGGCTGATGCCCACCGACTCCAGGGACTTCCAGTGTTCCCCACTGCCCTGAGTCGAAGACATGATGAGGATGGGGGACACAGCAGGCAAGGAAGTTGTCTACTTCACGGCGACGTCCAGTCTGCAGGGTTGTGGCATGGTGTCTGGGCACCTGCAAGGAAGGGGTAAAAATATCAGTCATTAGGTCTCAAAAAGACATGGGGTCAGCAATCTGACTGGGCGCTAGAATCTGGGCCACTACCTGTTTCTTGAGTGCCTACAACAGACGGAAAGAAACAGAAAGATGGAGAAAAAATAGAGAGCCACCAGGACAACTTTATGTATCTATTCATCCACCCTTCCATTCATCCATACATGTTTCTATCTCTGGTCCCTAAATCCCATCCTCATCTCGCTTATAGGTACTCCAAGGAAAGAAGGAGGCCCTTGTGTCAGCAAAGACGGAAAGATAGAGGCAAGGGCTCTATAGTCAATTGACAGCTCTCCAACATGAATTGACCTAGAGATGACCATACTAAGTATGTCAAACAGAGAAAGACAAATTCCATAATGATATCACTTATATGTGGAGTCTGAAATATGATGCAAATGAACATATCTACGAAAGAGAAAGAGAGGCACAGACACAGGAAACAGACCTGTGGTTGCCAAGGGGCGGGGGTGGGGAAGGCTTAGGCGTTCAGGAATAACAGTCGTGTCAAAACCTGAAGACAACCCAGTGTCCATCAGCAGGTGAGTGGATTAAAAAATGTGACACGTCCACACAGCTGAATACCCCTCAGCAACAAAAAGGAATTAATTATTGATACGTGCAATAACATGGATGAATCTCAAAATAACTATGCTGAGAAAAACAAGTCAGACAAAAGACTATGAGTATGTAGTATTCCATTTATATAAAGTTCTGGAAAAGGAAAACTAATCTACAGTGAAAGGGCAACTGTTAGTCGCTCACTCAGTTGTGTGGACTCTTTGCAATCCCATGGACAGTAGCCCGCCAGGCTCTTCTGTCCATGGAATTCTCCAGGCAAGAGTACCGGAGTGGGGTGCCGTTCCCTTCTCCCATGGATCTTCCTTACCCAGGAACTGAACCTGCATCTCCTGCTTTGGCAGGCAGATTCTTTACCACTGGCCATATATATGTATGTCAAAATTTATGAAGTTGCACACTGTAAGTAGGTACAATTTACTATATGTCAGTTATACTTCAATAAATCTATAATGAAAAGTACAATAAAGCCCTACGAAATAATTAGTCAGACTGCACTGAGAGCCTCCCAAAATACATCAATACAAGCAATAAAACAAAGCTTGCCAACAGGTAAGACCCGGTGCTTGATGAAGGGACAGTGTGCCAGGACGATGTGCCCTCAGCCCTTGGGAAACCAGACGGAAGATCTCACACAAACACACACACACACACACACACACACACACACACGCCTGCCAGCTGCCTCTGCCGTGAGCAGCCCCGTTCATTTATTCCAGCGTTGGCATCCATCTTCTTCAGGTGCCGTGGGATGAAATGGCATGAAGACACGGTCGTTATGACAAGCTTAGCCTGGCCCAGTGGTTCTCAACCCTGGCTGCATATTAGAAACACTGGGGGAATTTTTAAAAGTACTGAAGCCCAGGTACTTTCAAGAGGTTCTGATTTAATTGGTCTGCAGTAAGGCAGTGGTATTTTTAAAAACTCCCTAGGAGACTTTAGACTGTAGCCGAAGCTGAGAACCGCAGACCTGTGTGTGTATGTGTGTTTCCGATTAGGTTGGGACAGCTGAGTGTGAAGTAAGTCACTTCTGATGCTTCTCACCAGCAGCTGAGTTCACCATTTCTAAAATTATCAAAAATCCTTCATTTTATTGTACTGCTTTGCCCAGCAAATTACAGACATACGAAGCATGTCCTTCCTGATAAGAAAATTGAAAACATCAATAGAAAATAAGTTCAGATAGGTGCACGGTGGCAAGTTCCATCACAGCCCAAATGAGTTAGGGCAAGAGCAACCTTTACATGCGGCCCCTCCCAGATCCTGGAGCACCCATTAGGCACAGGCTGGCTCCGTGAGTCTTGGAATGTATTTCTCCCGAAGTGGAGTAGCCCAAGCCCAGTTTCAGGGTATGCAAAAACGGCTCTCCGCTGCTTCCGCTGTCTGTTGCGTTTCTCCACCCTTCAACATCTCCTTATAGCCTACTTTTTATCCACAGAGGAAAAGAGAGAGTCCTGCTATTTAAAATTCCAAGGAATTGGATGAGCAGATGGAGATACCCAGAACTTGGCTGCCCAGAGACGGGACACTGGACCCAGGGAAAGGAGGCCCAGTGCTTTTGACAGGAGACAAGAGATAAACGCTCAAAGCTGAACTGAGCTTGTGCTCTGCTTAGTCGCTCAGTCATGTCCAACTCTGTGACCCCGTAGACCGTAGCTTGCCAGGCTCCTCTGTCCATGGGGACTCTCCAGGCAAGAATCTGGAGTGGGTTGCCATGCCCTCCTCCAGGTTTAATCCAGAGAATGGCTCTATTTTTAGCCCCAAGCTGGAACAGGCATAGTAGTAAGATGGCTTGGCCTGGCACCTCTGTGAAGAGAGAAACTGAGGCCGCTGGAAATAATCTCTCTCAACGTCTTGTCTCTCTTGCCCACTAACTAACTGAGCCACGCCTGCATTCAGCCTCCTTTTCTTCCGTTGGCCTCTGGGAAAGCAGTGCCCCTCCCAGTGACTGAGAAGCCTCCTGGGCACTTGCCCCACCACTGGGTCTCCTCCACACACGCTGCACAAACTCCCCGCCCGTCTCCTGGACTTTCACCTCTTCCCCTTACCTGGCTTGGTCTCTTCGGCACTTAAACATGTTCCAGCTTCTTCTGGTCTTAGAAAGAAAGAAGAAGAAACGGAAGCCCACACACCCTAATCACCTTGGCTTCCTGTCCTTCAGCTCATGCCCTCTAAGTGCGCCCTTCCCTTCCCAGCCAAGAGCAGACGACACACGGCGCTTCTCAGGTCTCCATTACTGGCTCCTCAACTCACTGCCACCGGCCTTCTGCCCCCAGCATTCCACTGGAATGCCCCAGAACAACGCCCAGGCTCCCTGCTTCCACAGAGGTTCCTATCTGCCCAGACACTGCTGCCGCCCTTGGCTCGCGGAGCATTCCCTTCTTCCCGTGCCCTCGATCCGCTGCCTCCCGTGACTCTCTCTCTTCTCGTCTTCCACCGTTGTCCTCCTCTTCCTGTGTCCACCCCTGCAATGCTGGCGTAGGCGCAGGACTCCATTCTCCGCCTCGGTTGGCTGACGCTGAGCAGTCTCGATCTGTTCCCCACTCATACAAGGTGCGTGCTGATGGCCCCAGATGAGTCTCCCTCCCCTCAAGTTGCTATGACCATCCATATCTCAAGCCCAGATGCCCAAATGAACGACCACATCCATATTTCCTTCCCACAGCCTTCCCCCTCCTGGTTCCCCACCGCCGTCAATGGCACCACCCAGTGACCCAGGCTGGCAGCTGACAGCCCTCCTGGGTCCCTCCTTCCTTTTACCCCCGTCCAGTCACCAAGGCTTGTCCTCTGAATTCTTCCCAAATTGAGTCCCTCCTGCTATCCTAACTGCTGCCGCCCTAATTAGACCCACAGCTCAGCTGGACTATCGTAATAGCCTTCTAACAGTCCTTCCTGCTAACCTTTCCCTCTTTACCACTTGCTCCCCAAAGCGGCTTGAGGGCTCTTTCTAAAGTGTAAATCTGATCATCCCACTCTGTTTAAACCCCTCCAAAGGCTATTTGATGCCTTAACAAGGCCTTTATCACCAGCCCACATCTCCCTCCCATCTCCAACCATTTATTACTATCTATTTGATATCTCTGTGATTTTATGCAGTATCTTCCTGCCCCAGGGTACCCTTCCCAACTGCCAGTGTTCTTTGCTTATTTGATTCTAAATGCTCAGACTTTGCTCAGACATCAGGTTCTTCAGGAAGTCTTCTCTGGACCCCCAGGTTGAATTAAGGGCCCTATCTTCATGTTCTCAATGTGCTAAGTCCCTTCAGTCATGTCTGACTCTTTGCAACCCTATGGGCTGTAGCCCTCCAGGCTCCTCTGTCCAAGGGATTCTCCAGGCAAGAATACTGGAGTGAGTTGCCATGTCTTCTTCCAAGGGATCTTCCTGACCCAGAGATCGAACCCATGTCTCCTACATTGGCAGGCAGGTTCTTTACCATTAGCACCACCTGCGAAGCAACTTATATATACCTCAAATACCAGCTTAAAATATTTATCCAAAATTAAATGTGTATGATTCTGTTATCCCCCAACTAAGCTCAAGTTCCAATATCACCTCATTTCCACTGAGAAAAAAATGCTCCTGAACTGGGACCCAAGGGTAGAGCTTTCTGACAGTAAGAATTTTCAGACATGGAGATAGGTGGTCGGGATACAGATGGATCCTTCCTTGAGGATCCTTCAAAGGAAGGACTAGGCTTCAACTAATAGGACCAGGTTTAGCATCTGTAAATGCAGGTGGGCCAAGGACAAGACCACAACACAAAATGCCTTCCAGCCCTGGGATTCTTTGATTCTGACCTATTGATTCCCTTCAGTCCTGTTGATTTCTCTTGATTCCTCAGAGGACTTCAAAGTTAGCCCTAGGAAGAAAGAGAAGAAAGCCCCAAGGGGGAATTTCCTGGCAGTCCAGTGGTTACAGTTTGCCGCTCTCACTGCTGAGGGCCCAGGTTCAATTCCTGGTCCAAGAATTAAGATCCCAGAAGACATGTGGTGTGGCCAAGGGAGAAAAAAAAAAGCCCAAGGGAGATCCAGCAGGCCCCGCTCCTACGGCTCTTTCCAAACTGGAATTCAAATCAGAAGGCTGAGCTACCCCTCTCTAACCACCAGCTCCCTGGCTCCCTGCCAGGACACCACCAGGTCAAGCAGAGGAGGCCCAGCCTGCTGACAAGTCTCGTGTCCGCGCCACACTGGCAGCTGCCTTCCAAAAGCGCAGTGCTCTGCTCGCTCTACTGCGGACGGGCCCATGGTGCGCAGGCAGGACTGGGAGAGCCATCCCCCAAGGCGGAGTGAAGCTTCAGAGCTGCAGCAGGCACAGGGGAAATCTAGAGAAAGGGAAGGCAGGATCCCAACCACCTGCAGCTACAGGGAGCTGGCTTCCACTGAGGACTCGTTCCTGAATTTCATCCTCCAGGAGGGGTGTGGATACACAAAGTATTTTAAGAATCAGAGTCTCGTGTTTCTTGCCTCCCCCATTCTCTTTCCAATTCAGTTCCCTCCCTGCCAAACTCTGCTGGGTTGACAAATTCTCTATTCCTTGAGTCCTCAAGGGCTACTAAGGATTCTGTTTGAAAAAGAAGAAGAAAAAAATAGACATGATGTAGGTCCCAGGAGAGAGCTGGGGGAGAGGAGGACCAAGGTCTTTGCTAATCTGCAGCTCATCCAGGAAGAGAAGGCAGGGGCCAAGACCACTCTGTCACAAACTGCAAGGAGCACCCAGACACTGTACTCTATGTAACTGACACCATCTACCACAACAAAGAGAGTGGGCCCCCTGGAGTTGTGTGCCTTGGTGGCCCCAGCTATTTTCTCTTCCAGTATCCATCTCTCAAGAAAGTAGATGAAAACCATCTGAAAGACCATTTTCAGCCAGTTACCTTTCACCTGCATGCACTCATTATTAACATTTCCCTACATATCTAGAACTAGGCTATTCTCTGAGGTAAACCCAACGCCAGTTAGCATACCCACAAAATGTAACGCTGACCCAATAATATTACCCAATATAGGGCCCACATTTGAATGTTTTTAATAGCCATCTGGTAAGTTTTTCAAACATACAAATTCCTGGCCCTTCTCCTGGAGGGTTTGATTTAGTGGGGTGAGTCCCTGGACTCTGAACATTTCAAAGACCCTCAGGCAACACAAGATGGGCAGATCTGACACCAAGGACTAAGGTTTCAGAACCACCAGGAGTATAGGAGGAAGTGGGCAAAGGGACCCTGAAGAGCACCAGGCAGTCAGCTGGTGAAGGGAAAGGGGCTTATGGCCAAGCGGGTCGGTGCCAGGGTCTAAGCAGCACCAGGCACCAAACTCAAGTCACACAGCTGCCAACAGATGGCTAGAGGTCAGGGGGGTGGAGGCCGGTCTGAGCAGAGCCACACAATGGTTCAGAGTCAAAGGGTGGGGAGAAAGGAGAGGGCACTCCCTGCGGCGAGCTGACTCTGTGCAGGGCCTGTGCCAGAGAAGGCGGGGCCCCAGGGGCCAGCGGTGACTGCAGCTCTGGGTGGAGAAGGCTTCCTGTTGCCTCGATGAGGGGCACTGTATCAGAACTGCCCTGCTTGGGACAGAGTAATGGGTCTGGGTCCTCTGCCCACATCGTGAGCCACAGAGTGGAATCTAATGGGTGCCAGGCACCATACTAGACCCAGGTATTCAGCTGACAGTGGCACAATTCCAGGAAGCTTAGGATCTAGCAAAAGCGACAGGTGTATCATAAATAATTCAATCCCTGCCGGAACCTTGCCCATCTTGGCCCATCGTCACCAAGGGGGAAATGGAGAGAGATCAAAAAGGTGGCAAGAGATGTGCAGTCTCAAGCCTCTGTCTTCCCTAAGATGACTCAGTTCTAGGGCTGCCCTAGGAGGAGACCTTCCACACCACCTCTTGGGACAGAATGGGTCAAAGAGTTGGAGGCCATTAGGGCTTAATCCCTTTGGCTCACAGAGTTTTCTCTTCTGAGAGGACCCACCCCCTAGCCACGCCCAACAGCCACACTTATTCAGACCTCCATTCCAGTGGTTCTGCAGCCAGGGACCCATCGCCCACCCCTCAACCCACACCCTGCTGTCCTGCTCCACGTCTCCCCGCCCACAGCTCCAACAGGGAAGTCAGCGTGCCCTGTGCCAGGAATCTGACTCCTCCAGCTGGGAGGTATAACCAGAAGTCAAGTAGGTCAGCTCTCCGCCTCAAACAGATGCAGCCGTATGAAAACCTACAGGTTTTATACAACTCTGCAGGCTGCTTTGAAGTCAGGCCCATCACTGAGTAACACACACCAACAAAGTCTTTCTCTTATTAACCATGTTCTCTCGGCATGGTTCTCACTTAGCTCCAAATGTGGAAGAAAGAGACTTGCGCTTTCTTCCTACACACATAGCCCCTCTCCGGCACCCTCTTAGCCAAATTAAAGCAGTCCCATGTAGCTCAGTCTTTGCTACTGGACTTACCTTCCATCTCTCTCTCCTGGGCCTACCCTGGATTCTCCACCAATCTGAAGCCTAAGCGGACCCAAGAGCCCGAATAAAAGGCTCTCTGGTCCTAAGAGAGCAGAGGGTCAGGAGGTCGTGTGACAGTTTCATCCGTCAGGTTGGCATTCACAGTCCCCAGCCCCTGCTCAGAAACCATTTGTGCAGCAGAGCACACACACATACGTACACGTGCACACACAGGGAATCCCTGGGGCTCAAAGCTCCTGGCACACACCCTGTAGACGTGGGGTCTTGGCATTAAGAGAGTCAGGGATGGAAGAGGTGAGGCGGCAGCTCACGGCTCCTCTCAGAACTTTCCAAGAGCCGCCCTGTTACGGAAGGCGGGCCCGGGACCAGGAGCTGGCAGTCAGCTGAATGGAACATTTGGCAAGAAGGAAAGAAAGGTCTTGGCAGCATGTGAGTTTCTAACCCAGGAGCCAGAGCAGCCACACCTCCCCTCTGTCTGGGCCACGTTTCCCACTTTCTCTGCTGCCTGCCCTCCGCACCAAGAACCAGTCCTTCTAGTTCAGATCAGTTCCCACCAAAGTGCACCCCAACCTACCTACAAGAGAAAAACAACCTAATGCCTCCAAAATCTAGGAAACCTCAGCCTCTGTGAATCTACTATAGGCCCCTGAAGCATAAAGGAAGCTGCTCAAGGAGGGGGATATTAGAAAGTGGATGGAGGAGGGCACGGGGACACAGCAGCCTTCCCCAGTGCCATTTGCTGGCTGCAGCTGAGAGCTCCTGCAAGATTAGACTATTGCCTGACATCTCCAGCTGAACCTCCAGTCTAGCTTCCCCCGCTCATGCCCGCTGGAATCCAGTTCTCCGGGATTCTTGCGTGGGCTGGGAAAACTCCCTAGAGGAGGCCAGCCCATTAAGCAAAATCCAGAAAGCAGGTCACAGCTGTTCCCATCCAGCCAAGGCACCAAAGTAAGGACCCAACACACCAGCAAGGCTCTGCTCTGCCTGGAGGACTCACCGGAGGGGAGATATGACAGGTGGTGTCACTCTGGCTCACGGCTCCAGTGCAGACTCCTCAAGTCCTCACAAGCTGGGCAGGGCCAACCCATCAGAGTCTGCAGGGAAGAAGAAGGGAGCGCTGAGCAGCATTGCAAATGACGCCCCATGCCCACAGCAAGAGGATGGGGAAGTATCTCAGGGTAACCACCGAGGCATCAGACTACCCAGAGTCAACTGAATAATGCCAGTGAGACCATCCTCCACAAGAATGGCATCTTTGCTGAGGATCAACTCTCTGATCTGCAGGAGTGTCTCCAATTCGTTCACTTATAACAATTCTTCAGTTGTTTTCTGGTAGCACCTTTCCTGGACATCTGAAAGGCTATCTCCCGTCTCCATACAGGATCCGCCTGTCTAATAGAAATGAGTCAAATGAGACCCATGAACGGTCAGTGCATTTGCCCCAGCTCTCACCGCAGAGGTGGGAAGGGCCCATGACCCAGTGTGGGGAGGCCACATGGTGCTGTTGGTCCTCCGAAACAAGCCTGCCCCAGCCCCATGTGCCTCCCTACGAGGACACGCTTGGCACTGATGATGGTCAGAGCCCAGGACAAGAAGGACCCGGGGGCTAGGTCCCCAGAACGAGTCCACAAAGTAGAGAAAGAGAGCCAGCAGCCCCCACGGCATGGTGCCACCCGTGGGGAGGGGCAGGGCCACGGCTGAAAGCCCGAGCTGAGGAGCCAGCGGGCAAGCCAGGCTGTGTGGGCAGCTGACAGCCACCTGCTTGGCTCAGAGAAGGGTGAAAGGAAGTCGAGCAGAAAAAGACTAAGCCAGTCACCCATGGGAACCTCGGAGGAGTGAAGACCGGCCCCCCACGCCGACCCCAGGGCAAGCTCTTTCCCGCCCTCTCTGCAGGGAGGCTCTGCATCTCCCTCCGCCAGCTCTGACCGCTCTCTCTCTGCCACCACAGTCCCTAACCCAGCAATCCTGATAGGCTGTCTGAATATCTTCCATTAGTGCTAGCTCCCCAAATCAAGAAAGTCCCCAATAGACTGCAGTCACTCCCAGGGGCCCAGAGCCACAGCAACCACACAAACTGCACACGTTCCCACCCCGCACACTCCCACCCACCACACACCCTCCGACTCACCCCCTCAGCAGCTCCCCGAGGGCAGAGGAAGCCTGCCTAGACACCTGAGGGGACAGTTTTAGTGCCGCTGGCAAAGAAGCCTAAGAAAAGCAGCAGGAAGTTGAACCCAAAGAAAAGGAAAACGGGGCCCCTAAGTTCCAGGGCCCTTCCCTATCCACATTCCAGGGTACAGGGCCAGGCTGGGCCAGCCAGGAGAGCTCGCAAGAAGGAGAAGCCAGAGAAGGAGACCCCAGACACAGAGCTCCAGAGGGCCTTTGCCCAAACAAACCTGTCAGCCTCAGCAGCGGCTGGTTATCCCCTCAATCAATGGAGAACCCTGGGGTCCTCACAAACCAGGATGGGCAAGGGAAGAGGTGTCAGTTCCCAAGTGGCCCCCTTCTTTCAGACCAGAAACACACACATACCACACACAAAACACCACCAAACATCTGATACTAATTTACTCAGGGGTGTCAGAGGGACATCTGCAGTTAAAAAGCAGAGTCTGAGGAGAGGGTGCTCAACCTAAGGGAATCTGGAAATGGAAAAGGAAATTGTGAGTGGCACCAGAAGCAACGATCCATGAGAAGGTGGAGGACATGGATCTCTGACACAGGCCTTGCCACTCTTCCCCTGGTCCCAGCTCCCGACCTTTCCGGGGCACAAGTTCCCCTAAGCGCTGTCCATGAAGTGGCCTGACTCTTTAAGTCACTGACCCCCAGATCCTTGGCCTTGGCTGCTGTTAACCTGGCATCACCCCGCAGCCATGAAATCCCTCTCTCCTCTTCCTGGTAGCAGACCGGAAGGATATCCTGCCCCAGGTCAGCCAAGGACACAGAACCCAGGAGGAGACCAAGGGTTCCATCTCACCAAGGTCAAAGGGGAAACCCCACTGGGGATGCAGGGCCCTAAGAGGGAACTAGGAGACGAGATCCTCCCCCAGAAGGCCTCCCAGTGCTCAGAATCCCCAAACCACAGGGAGGGGACACCAGGGAGGGGGCTGGGAAGTGGGCACAGGTCCTGATGGCACCCGATCGCAGGGGATCCCAGACAGGACTCCCCTCCAGCTGGTCACCCCCTACCTACCCCTGCCACAGTGATGGTAGCTCCACTGCCCGGGTCCTACAGGTCCCACTTAACCCTTAGCGCCTTACGAGCCATGAGTGCAGCTGGAGGCGCTTGTCCTCCTGCTTTCTCTCTCCTCTTTCCACCCCAACTCAAGATCTTCAGAAACCTTCCCCGGTCAGCTGTTTCAAACTCGCCTTCCTTCGTTTACACTCTCAGTGTTTCCTAAACATTCTGATGCTGTGTACAGACATGACATTAGAATGGGGGCCCAAGAACAATACCTTTGTCTTAGATGGTGTTACAACAACCATTCTGCATTTCTGCACGTGGAGGGGTCAAGATTTCTTTCCTAAGTAGGAAGTAACCTAGGCTGTGGGGGAGTAGAGGAGGAGTTCTGTCAGTTTCGGTGTTGCTCTGTACACACCCTAATGCCTTTTTCCCATCTCCTGTGTCTGCAGGTCACGAAGCAATAGTTAGAACTGGACATGGACCAACAGACTGGTTCCAAATAGGAAAAGGAGTACGTCAAGGCTGTATATTGTCACCCTGCTTATTTAACTTATATTCAGAGTACATCATGAGAAACGCTGGGCTGCAAGAAGCATAAGCTGGGATCAAGATTGCCGGGAGAAATATCAATAACCTCAGATATGCAGATGACACCACCCTTATGGCAGAAAGTGAAGAGGAACTAAAAAGCCTCTTGATGAAAGTGAAAGTGGAGAGTGACAAAGTTGGCTTAAAGCTCAAAGTTCAGAAAACTAAGATCATGGCTTCTGGTCCCATCATTTCATGGGAAATAGATGGGGAAACAGTGGAAACAGTGTCAGACTTTATTTTGAGGGGCTCCAAAATCACTGCAGATGGTGACTGCAGCCATGAAATTAAAAGACGCTTACTCCTTAGAAGGAAAGTTATGACCAACCTAGACAGCATATTGAAAAGCAGAGATATTACCTTGCCAACAAAGGTCTGTCTAGTCAAGGCTATAGTTTTTCCAGTGGTCATGTATGGATGTGAGAGTTGGACTGTGAAGAAAGCTGAGTGCCAAGAATTGATGCTTTTGAACTGTGATGTTGGAGAAGACTCTTGAGAGTCCCTTGGACTGCAAGGAGATACAACCAGTCCATCCTAAAGGAGATCAGTCCTGGGTGTTCACTGGAAGGACTGATGCTGAAGCTGAAACTCCAGTACTTTGGCCACCTCATTCGAGAGTTGACTCATTGGAAAAGACCCTGATGCTGGGAGGGATTGGGGGCAGGAGGAAAGGGGACAACAGAGGATGAGATGGCTGGATGGCATCACTGACTCTATGGACGTGAGTCTGAGTGAACTCCGGGAGTTGGTGATGGACAGGGAGGCCTGGCGTGCTGCAATTCATGGGGTCGCAAAGAGTTGGACACGACTGAGCGACTGAACTGAACTGATGTCCCACTTTGCACAGGAAGTTCCAAGGGAGGCAGAGGCCAAGGCTATACCCAGCATAGGGACTCAGTTGCCCACCTAGCTCAGTGAGGCACACTCACTTCCCACCAGCCCCACCGTCACTGGGCCCTTGCCCATGTGCCCCTCACCCAGGGTCTATAATAGGGTAGCAAAAGTCAGAGGCTGTTCTCAGCAGAGATTAGCTGCATGCTTGCAGCTGGAGGAGAGAAGCCAGAACGTGGCCATATGTGCAGGCACAATGGAGCTAACCATCCATAGCTACCTTGCTGAAACACCATTGCAATGCATGTAAACATCATTACAAATCTGTCAAGTTAGTACCCCAAGGATATGTCCACTGTCCTGCCTGGAGTGAGGTTATCACACTTTATTCTGGTGAAAACAAAGCGAAGGTGAGAGGGGGGTGTACTAGGGGTTGACAGAGAGGAGGGCTAAGTGAATATGTGCGTGCATGTTTGCATGCTAAGTCGCTTTAGTCATGTCCGACTCTGTGCAACCCTACGGACTGTAGCCTGTCAGGCTCCTCTGTCCAAAGGATTCTCCAGGCAAGAGTACTGGAGTGGGTTTCCATGCCCTCTGTCAGGACCTGACAACTTCTACACACTCCTATAATACAGGGCTCCTCAACAAATACTTATTACCATCTCCCTAAGTTGTGGGCACTAATCGATCTAACAGCTGTGCAACAATCTGATGCATGTTACTAACCTGGTGACTGACTATGCCATAAGGGTCACGGTCAGTGAATAAGGTCAGCAGTTACTCTTCAAGGACTCTAGCACACTAAGGCAACAGCTGATACCCAAGTGTGACCCTAGCCTCAATGAGTGAATATAAGTATCAAGAAATGGAAGGAAGGAAACAGACCTTTCCCCCATCCCACCCTATCTGGCATTCTGTGCCAGGTATTGTCTTGTTTCATCCTTAAATGTTTATATTATTATCCTTACTTTATGAAAACAGGAAAGGAATTGAGTAATTTGCCCAAGGTCACACAAGTAGTAAAAGAGACCTAGTCAAATGGTTATAAACCAATCAAACGTCAATAAGCAAATAATAAAATAAAATTTAAAGTAAATAAGTAAAAGCTAAACTGAATCTTGTTTGAGGCCAAAATTGTTTGAGGTCTTTTTCCCATTCTGTTATGGAGACCCAGGAATATCACATTTTACCAAATGTTCAAGCTGAAATTGGTGACTATTCTGGTATACTCCAGTGTCAGGGAATCCTGGAGCTCTGGTCGCGTCATTCGTCCAGTGAGAAACTCTGTCTCTCCTCTTCCTCATCAGGTACTCAAGACGCCCCACACATCCCACTTTGCACAGGAAGTTCCAAGGGAGGCAGAGGCCAAGGCTATACCCAGCATAGGGACTCAGTTGCCCACCTAGCTCAGTGAGGCACACTCACTTCCCACCAGCCCCACCGTCACTGGGCCCTTGCCCATGTGCCCCTCACCCAGGGTCTATAATAGGGTAGCAAAAGTCAGAGGCTGTTCTCAGCAGAGATTAGCTGCATGCTTGCAGCTGGAGGAGAGAAGCCAGAACGTGGCCATATGTGCAGGCACAATGGAGCTAACCATCCATAGCTACCTTGCTGAAACACCATTGCAATGCATGTAAACATCATTACAAATCTGTCAAGTTAGTACCCCAAGGATATGTCCACTGTCCTGCCTGGAGTGAGGTTATCACACTTTATTCTGGTGAAAACAAAGCGAAGGTGAGAGGGGGGTGTACTAGGGGTTGACAGAGAGGAGGGCTAAGTGAATATGTGCGTGCATGTTTGCATGCTAAGTCGCTTTAGTCATGTCCGACTCTGTGCAACCCTACGGACTGTAGCCTGTCAGGCTCCTCTGTCCAAAGGATTCTCCAGGCAAGAGTACTGGAGTGGGTTTCCATGCCCTCTGTCAGGACCTGACAACTTCTACACACTCCTATAATACAGGGCTCCTCAACAAATACTTATTACCATCTCCCTAAGTTGTGGGCACTAATCGATCTAACAGCTGTGCAACAATCTGATGCATGTTACTAACCTGGTGACTGACTATGCCATAAGGGTCACGGTCAGTGAATAAGGTCAGCAGTTACTCTTCAAGGACTCTAGCACACTAAGGCAACAGCTGATACCCAAGTGTGACCCTAGCCTCAATGAGTGAATATAAGTATCAAAGAAATGGAAGGAAGGAAACAGACCTTTCCCCCATCCCACCCTATCTGGCATTCTGTGCCAGGTATTGTCTTGTTTCATCCTTAAATGTTTATATTATTATCCTTACTTTATGAAAACAGGAAAGGAATTGAGTAATTTGCCCAAGGTCACACAAGTAGTAAAGAGACCTAGTCAAATGGTTATAAACCAATCAAACGTCAATAAGCAAATAATAAAATAAAATTTAAAGTAAATAAGTAAAAGCTAAACTGAATCTTGTTTGAGGCCAAAATTGTTTGAGGTCTTTTTCCCATTCTGTTATGGAGACCCAGGAATATCACATTTTACCAAATGTTCAAGCTGAAATTGGTGACTATTCTGGTATACTCCAGTGTCAGGGAATCCTGGAGCTCTGGTCGCGTCATTCGTCCAGTGAGAAACTCTGTCTCTCCTCTTCCTCATCAGGTACTCAAGACGCCCCACACCAAGTCCCAGCCCAGTCCCCTGCACGCCCCCCAAAGCGCTGACATTAGCCATTCTCCAGGGCCCCACGCTCTCCCACAAACTGTCACTCACGCGAGCGCCCTCTGGAGCGTGCCTTCGCTCAGGCGAGCGCCCCCTGGAACACGCGAGTGCCCTCTGGAACACTCCTTCGCTCATGCGAGCGCCCTCTGGAACACTCTTTCCCTTACGCGAGCGCCCTCTGGAGCACTCCTTCACTCAGGCGAGCGCCCTCTGGAGCACTCCTTCACTCAGGCGAGCGCCCTCTGGAGCACTCCTTCACTCAGG
>SJXQ01002359.1:225489-244438 GCA_006408695.1 Aepyceros melampus
CCTTCGCTCATGCGAGCGCCCCCTGGAGCACTCCTTTGCTCACGCACGTGCCCTCTAGAACACTGGCTTCCCGGACCTGCTGTTATGTTAGAGCCTTCTTTTATCTCCTATGTCTGAAAGTGACTTTGCTCTCTTTCAAATGTCTGTAAAAATTTTAATGCATCCCACTGTGTTTATATTGTTTGGTACTACCCCACTGGTGATTAGAATAAAAATAATTTATCCATGTAGGTGGGGCTTCCCTGGTGGTACAACGGTAAAGAATCCGCCTGCTAATACAGGAGACGCGGGTCTGATCCCTCCATCAGGAAAATACCCTGGAATTGGAAATGGCAACCCATTATCATGCTTGGGAAATCCTACAGTCCATGGGGTCGCAAGAGTTAGACATGACTTAGCTACTAAAAACAACAAAAGCAAACATCCATGTATGTGGTTTATAACTACAAAGCACTTTATAAATATAAGCCCATTAATCTTAAGGAAAAATTACCTCCTATTTGTCTTTGTCTTCCCCACAATACTCAATACAACACTTTACACACAGGACAGAGTTGTTAAACACTGTGTTCTGAAGGTGCTCTGACCAACCTAGAGAAGAATGATCACTTTCCTGTTGTAGCATCAGGGATTCTGAAGCTAAATAAGGAAGGCAAAATTGTACTTGATTTTTTCCAGGTTGATACCCAATAGCATTTATTAGGTTCTCAGAATTCAAGTGTCCCACAAAATATTAAGTAATATAGTCTTAGTTTCTATACTTTTTTAAGAAATGCTGCCTTGGGGCAACCATAGGACAACTGACTCATATTGAGCTTACAGAATTACCCCCTACATAAAGCTCATCTGTTCACTTGAGTTTTTTGGAGTATAGTGTGGTTACCCCAAGGTCAGGGACCATGTTGAACTCAAGTTTATATTCTGAGGGTGTAACACAAACCTGCTACTGGAAGATGATAAAATAACCGACCACCAGCATCTACCGAGTCCTTGCTGTGCATCAGCTACTGTTCCCAGTAATTCAGTTTTCTGTCCTCTTCCCTGCTCTGCACTCAGGTTCACCATGTGCATTCAATGCATAATGGGTGATGGATGAATAAAAGATAAAATGCAAGCTCCTTCAATGCAGCTGCTGCTGCTAAGTCGCTTCAGTTGTGTCTGACTCTGTGCGACCCCATAGACGGCAGCCCACCAGGCTCCCCCGTCCCTGGGATTCTCCAGGCAAGAACACTGGAGTGGGTTGCCATTTCCTTCTCCAATGCATGAAACTGAAAAATGAAAGTGAAGTCGCTCAGTCGTGTCTGACTCTTCGCGACTGCATGGACTGCAATCCATGGGATTTGCCAGGCAAGAGTACTGGCCAAATTAAACTACCCTTCCTTTACCTCCTTCACCACTTGTTTCACTCCCCATTCCATCCCAAAACCTACTCATTGTCCAGATCTCAGCTAACATTTCATTTCCACCAGGAATTCTGACCACCCTAAATGCCTCATTTATGAATTCTTTCAGCATCCCATACTATAGCATACTCACTTGTCTATGTTCTCCACCCAGCAGTAAGTTCTGGAAGGCTGTATGTGCTAGACACTGAAAGCACCTAAAGTCATTAGCATGCACTCAAAAAACATCTGTGAGCGAACAGATGAGCTCTTTTTAAACATTAACTGACAAGCCTTCTTCCCTCTGTGATCACATCTTCCTCCACAGACGACTTTAAGAACACTTGTTGCTGTCACCTGACTCTTGAGGAAGCCCTGTCTCATTCAGAACCTGGGCCTCATTGACATTGTTTCCTCACAGGTGCCTCCAGTGCAGCATAGAAAGAATCCAGGTTCTAGAGGTATCTTGACCTACATTAAAACTCTGGCTCTTTTCTCATTAGTTGTACAACCTTAATCTTGGTTTGAATCTAAACCTAAGCTGAACCTCAGTTCTCTCATCTGCAAAGGAGGATGAGACAATTTCATCATCTATTTCCTCCAAGGATTGCAGTGGGGATGGGAATTAAGATAAGGTTTGAAAAGCTACAGGAAGACAGACACTCAGTCTGGTGGCTATTCTTTTTTATCATGCTTTGCTTGGTATTTTTATCACGCCTTGCTTGGTATTTGAACTTTTTCTCAAATGGCTCCTTTTTGCCTTCCTTGTTGGGACCATCTACAATAGCATAACCAAAATTGCACTTCAGAGAACTGACAATCCTTTGGAGCCACTCTTTCAAAATCTCTTGTCAGGGAACTATATCCATCTTTTCTCTTAATTTAAAAAAAGAAAACAAATCTGTCTTCCTGAATTCTAAAGTATAAATCTGACATCCTAGTTATAATACTTTGGGGGAAAATACAGTTGCCTTCTCTCAGGTGCCCATAATATCCAACTTGCAAACAATCTCTCCATTTTGGGTCAGAATTAAATGAGTCCTCCAGTGCTCCTCGTACTTTAACTTCTTTTACCCTTTGGAAGACACTTGAGCGTGACAAGTCAGGGATGGGGCAGACACTCAGGGCCCTCAGAGGTGTCTCAATGGTGGCTGGGCATCATTAATCACTCCAGTCCGGGTTCTAGGTTAATTTGGACCTGAGATGAGAAGAGCTCATATCTGTTTCTTCACCTGGCAAGGCAAACTGTACTATTTCCTCAAAATGGAATCTCCTTGGCCTTCTATTCCTTTCCGCTCACCCTGTGTCTCTGGTCTGCTGTCAAGGATACTAAGTAGACTAAGACAGAAAGAGAGAAAACCTTGGCAGGAGAGGATGCCTCCATGCAAGCTTATTCCTGGTGGGGCTGGGGAACCAGAGTGTGTGAGCAGCTCTCAGGACCTCCACCCACCTCCACAGTGGGGAGGTGCAGAAATAGAAGCTAACCTCTAAGACAGGATCCACGGGCCGAGATTTGGAATGAGGCACAAAACATAGTGGAAGAAAAGCCAAGGAGAAAAGGAGCCACTGCCCAGGAAACTAGTCTCGCAGTGACTAGGGTTGGCTGAGGTTAGGAGAGAAAGGTCCAGGATGAAGGGTGTCGAACAATGTTTTCAAGAAAGAAGAGTGGCAGGTGCGAAAGTTAAGGAGGAGGAAAAAAGTTTCCAAAGAGGCAAATGATTTTTGGCCTCTTGTTGAAACACTATGGAGCCTCTGCTAGGTGAGACTTCTACAGGAAGTTCTCAAGAAGAGGAAGGACAAATTGCTAAAGATCCCTTGCCACAGACTTTATATTCTGCCCCAAGACTACTGGGACTGCTCTCTTGTTCCTCTTCCGTACCTTGCGGGCTTCGTCCCCAAAGCTCAAAAGGTGTTCTGTGTCATTAATCTCTTTAACACTATGGAGATTTGAGGACAGTGAATTCCATCACTGATATCCTGAAAGAAGAGAATTTTCCAGCAACGATAGGGTCAACTGATAGGTACATTCCAAAGTGCTAAAAGACAGGTCCTTTCATTGGTGGTAAAATGATCTGTGGAACAAGTTCCAGCATTGTTAAGAATCGGGTGACCTTGGAAGAGCTGACTTTCCAATTCTAAAACTATATATGATCCTAGGAAATACAAGAATTAAGGAGGTGCTATGCTGGACTAGGGCTGGGTGGAGGAAATTTGTCCCCCAGGATCTCTGTCCTTGAGAAGTGAGTTATCTAAGGTATGTCCCAGTCTGGTAACATCTCACTGGCATTCAAATCAAGGAATCCAGTATAAATGAATTCTGTAACTCTGCTGCTCCTTTCCCAGGACACAACATCTCCCTGAGAGGGGCACCCAAGTTATGAGCACAGGGTCTAGAGAGGGAATGCCCGCTTTGAATCTCTCCTCTGTCATTGACTAGCCAGCTGACATCAGTAAGTGTCAGCTACAATATTATTTACCAGCTCAGTACTACCCTAACTATAGACAGCAGTCAGCCTTTGGGGGTGTATATATCCCCCTGATTCCCTAGAAATATCATATCATTAAGTAGACTTTCCTTCTCTCCTAGTTCCCATTCTAGCAACCCTATTTAAAGAGAAATACCGAAAGAATAGTTACCTGGGCACTGTCACATTACTTTCCCTTAGCCAGAAAGGAAAGTTTCCAGAACATTCTCTATTTCATATCCCTTTCTCTCACCCCTTTCCCCCATCCCCACCAGCTTTCCCTCTCTCATTAGCGAGACTAAACTCAGGATGTAAACCTACTTTTGTATAGCACTCTGCAGTTTTCAGAGTGCTTTTGCATACATGATTTTATTCAGTTCATGGTAAACAGTGTTTTTCATTTTTAAAACAATCCTATGAGCCAAAGGTATTTTTCCCCATTTTATAGATATGCAAACTGAGTCTTAGGTTCCTGAGTTGTTCATACTCACACAGCTAGGAAACCAGGCCTCCTGACACTGAACCCACCCACTGCTTCTCTACTACTACGCATTATCACACCCAAGTTCACATCCTGGGAGCATGAGGAGCCTGAAGTTTATGGCCAGTTACAAACTCCCAAAGGGAACAGAGTTCTGTCATTTTTATTCCTGTTGGCCAGCAGGGCTGTCCAGGCTGAATGACCATACACATGAGATGCTTGCAAAATGTCAGGCCTAGGTGGGGTGGAGAAACCAGAGAGAGGAGACCTAAGGCCCCCAAGAATGTGGGGTATCTGCTAGAGCATCGTTACACCCTGGCCAAGTACGCAGGTATTCCAAGTCCCTGGACAATCCTGAGGGCCCAGATAAATGGAGCCTCCCTCACCAATCTTTCCAGGAAGAGGGAAATGGGCTAGCTCCCTTCTGGCCAGGGCTGAGAGTTTGGTCAGAGTCAGACACACACACCCATGCACACTCAGCAGTAAATTCAGAGCCATGGAAGTCAAACCCTGGGCTCACCCAAAGGCCAAAGGGGAAGCGGCCACAGCTTCAGTACAGAGTTCCGGCTCCAAGCCACCACCTCCTCAGACGCTGGCTGCCAGGCAGGGCTATAAAATGGGACTCGACTTAATTTTTCCATGGACACAACCCCAGAGGGGACCGCCAGGCTCTGGAAGAGCTGCAGTTCTGGAGCCTCATAACTTCTGTGTTCTGGGATGCACAGCTGGAGTGCAGGAGGGAGGAGTATATGGGGATCAGGTTTGCCACCCCCTGGACCATTTCTCTTCAGTATCTTCCTGAGGCCTTGTGTGGCAAGAGAGTAAGTTTTCATTCAGCGGCTGATACAGGGTTGGAATTCAGTGCAAATTACTTACATCTGCTTGGCCACAACCCATACAGTCAGGTAGTTTAGACAGAGAAGGAAGGGCATGTTGGCCCACTTCTGGAAGCCTGGGTAGTTGTGTGCTAAGTAATCTGGTGCCACGCTGGGACCAGCCACCCAGGGTACAAAATTCTCTAAAAGAACCGAGAAAAAAAAACATCAGGGCAGCAGAGACAATAGAGATTCCATCGCAGCCAGGCTGGAGGGACTGGGAAGCCGTAAAGACCCCACAAGGGGGTGGAGACCAAGAGAAAGGAGGTCGGCCTGAAGAGCGGGAGCAATGGCAGGGTCTTCACACGCGCCCCGCGGCCAACCAGGGTGTGTGCGCTAACCTCACACGTTAGTAACCTCTTCTCACAACCCGGGAGCCTGCCGAGCCCCTGGGCTTCCCACCCCACCCCACCCGGCCTTGGCAGGCTCCCCGGGGCTTCCTGCTGCTGCTATTGCGCCCCAACATCAAAGCCACCGCTGTCGGGAGCTGAAAACCAGAGACAAGTACAGGCCGGGGGAGCTGCGCCTCCCCGCAAGGACCTGGAACTCCGGCATGAAGGCCCCTCTCCCTCTCCAAGCTTTCCGCTTTTGCTGCAGTATCTTTATAAGGCAGAAGCCAATTTTCCTATCTGTCCGCATAAAAAATGTGTATCTATTATATATTCCCTAGGCTAGATGCTGACTTTTCACCTACCGCAAGAGAAAGCACCACCCCACCACGCTCACTCCAGGGCAGGTTTTGCCTTTTATTTTCTCATCTTCAACAAACCAAAACACCAAAACCATTGGCTGATTGAGGGCGCCTTGCCGCTAGGAGCCAGGAAGTGTGTTTAGAGGGAAAGGGGTGGGGAAGAGGGCGCCCAGGGTCGGAGACACTCGGAGACCCCAGGAGCGGGGAGGCGGCGGGGCCGGCCGCTCGGGTGCGGGGCCCGGAGTCGGCGCCCACCGCTCACGCGGCCCGCGCCCCGGGAACCCTCGGCTCCTTCCATTGTTGAAGCTCGCAGCTGCCATGCTGCAGGGAGAGCCCCCGACCTCCGTCCGCCCCACTCGGCGGGTGATCCGCAGATGCGGGCCGGGTCGCCCGGCCGGGTGCGCGCCTTACCTGCGCCCACTGCGGTTTCCTGCGGTCGTGCGCTCGGAGACCCGGGCTGCCGGCTCCCAGCGGCTCCGGCGGCGCACCGCCTCCTCCGGGCCGCTCCCTCCCGGGCAGCACGCGGCGGGCGCCGGGCCCGGGGCAGCGGGGAGGCAGAAGGGGCGCGAGGACCGGCTGGGGAGTCGGCTCAGCGGAGGGCGTGCGCGAGCCCGCGGGGTCCGGCGGGCCCGGGGGAGACAATAGCGGCAGCCGCGGGTGAGCGCGGGGAAGCCATCTCCCGGAGACCCCGCGCACTGCACGGCGGCGGAGGCTCGGCCGGACGCGGGCAGGGCGGGCAGCCGCAGGCCGCGGCCCCAGCCCGCAGCGCCCAGAGCGCGGAGGAGGGCGGGCCCCGATCCCGGCCGCCTGCCCCTCCCGCTCGGCTCCCCGCCTCCCCGGCCTTTGCGCTCGGGGAGGGAAAAGCAAGGCGTCGAGTCGTGCTTCGGGAACCCAGGGGCCGAGATCTCCACTCCCCACTCGCGTGAGGGTGTTTGCAGATGGTCGTTACCTTCCCCTGCTGGGACCCCTTTGCTGTGTGCCGGACGAATGCCAGATCATTCTACTGGAAATGACAGAGTTTTGAGGTCCGGGTATCGGTGGATGGAATTTCCTTCCCCCCATCATTAACAGAGCGATGCTCGAGAGAGTCCCTACCTTGAGGTCGGAGGAGACGGCGAGGGGAAGCTGCCTCTGCCTTTTGCACTTTTCTGCTTCATCGGTTTTTCGGTTCGCCCTAGTGGGTCGTGTGACCCGAGCCCCGTTAAATAGCAGTCTACAACCTGAGGGGGAAGGGTGGTGGTTGATCCTCCAGCCCAACCAGCGCAAGGGAAAATCTTTCATACATTACGTTCTATTTAAAATTTTGACTCAGTACCTTTGTTTGAGCAGTGGTCTCTAGAAGAATTTTCCTAAGGGCTCCACCCAAAGAAACCCATGTAGTTGGCCAGCACCTCATTTGCATTTGGTTTGCATAATAACGATGCTCTCTGATCTCAAAGTGCGTTTTCCTCAAAACTTGAGTCTTGCTCTCCACCAGGGTCCTCTTTGTTTCTCCCTTGCCAGACTACGCTCAGCACCTCGTTCTCGGCGTCCCTCCCCTGCCGTCCCCTTCAGGTATCTAGGGCTCAGTACTCCCAGCCTGAGGTCAGAGGCCCAGGACTCCCCTGCCAGGGTTCTCAGGGAAACATCTGCAAACCCGTGCCTTCTCTGGTCTCAAATAAATGTTTGTTAAAATGCTACTCTTACAGTCTGTTTGGGGTTCACTGGAGTTTTGTGGGGTTTTTTTTAAGGGTGTCAGAAAGGCCTTTTAAAAAAGATAAGGGCGTTTTAAAATTTCCTAAATGGAAGAGACTTTAGAGCTCAAAGGAGGATAACTATTTTGGGGAAGGAAATTTGAATAACTAGATGAAGTCCTATGTAGAGGGAGAAAGCAATGTAAAAAGTGAGATCATGATTTGGAGGTACCTCTTGGGATATTGTTTTGTTCTCATATAAGGTGAAATCTGGGCCAGTGCAAAGAACCATTAATTGCAGGCAACCTTGAGTGAGACAATGGGAGAAGCAGCTCATGAAAGGAGAAGGGATAAAGGCTTGTGTTTATTTTCTACTCACTGCACCGTGGCCTTGGGTTGTCCACTTCACCCTCTCAGCATCAATAGTTCTATCAGCTTTGCTTCCCACTCAGGCCTGTTGTGAAAATCAAAGGAAAGAATGTAATGGACCATTTTGATGACCACAGCCTGCGTGTTCTGTACATATAACGTATATATGATGCTATTCCTAATGCTCAAGAGCCTCGGGGGATAAAAACATGCATTCATTCACCCATTCACTGTGTGATCACAACAACATTTATGACCGCTTGCTCTGTGCCTGTCATCAGGCTAAGCTCAGAAGCCTGAGAGGACACCGTAGTGTGGAGCCATCAGTGATCCAGGGCTGCTGGAGTGGAGAGTCTTCAGTGAAGAGCTAACCGGAAATAGGCCTGCCCGAGTTGCTGGAATCATATTAAAGGGTTTTTAATGCATCTTGGTAGGGAGAAAATTCTGTATTATAAGAGAAACCAGGGCATGTCAAAAAGTTTAGGTTTAGCCCTGTACGCCACAGAGCACCCAGGATGCAGACTGGGAGTGGTATGATGGATGGTGCGGCCTGTTACGGGAGGATTTGGAATACATGCTGATGTCTTCCGTTTGCCCTGCAGATCCACTCTGGGCCCTCTGGTTTCCTAGAAGCAGTGGGCCAGTGGGGAGCCTCCTCAGAAGAGCGTGAGGAGGGAGGTCAAGAGGTCTGGACATTTCTTCCTTGGGCTCCTTCTCTTTGGGGTTACTGTGGGCTGGCTGCCACGCTCAACAAAGCTTCCTCCAGGTGTTTCCCCTTCCCTCTCAGCTCCTTTCCCTCCCTCTTCCTTTCCCTCTTTTCTCTTCATTTAGAGAATCGCTCACCACCTTCCTTCAACTTTCAGGCCAAGAAGTGGAAACTCCCTTTTCTGCTGGCCCCGGGGGACTGCACACTTTCTTTTGGCTTTCTATACCCTGCTGGCCCTTTGTAAGTTGTTCCTTCGAATTGGAGTGTGCCATTTGCACACTTAGGAATACCAGCTGGGAACTCATGGGGAGGCATGGCTGCATTCAGGGTGCAAGAGCAGAGAATCTCGAAGCAGGGGCAGAAGCGTGGGATGGGAGGGAAGGACAGATACAAGAGAGTCAAGCAGTCAAGTCAGTAATACTTGGTACTGTACTGAATGTCGGAGAAGGCAATGGCACCCCACTCCAGTACTCTTGCCTGGAAAATCCCATGGACGGAGGAGCCTGGAAGGCTGCAGTCCATGGGGTCGCTGAGAGTTGGACACAACTCAGTGACTTCACTTCACTTTTCACTTTGATGCATTGGAGAAGGAAATGGCAACCCACTCCAGTGTTCTTGCCTGGAGAATCCCAGGGACGGGGGAGCCTGGTGGGCTGCCGTCTATGGGGTCGCACAGAGTTGGACACGACTGAAGCGACTTAGCAGCAGCAGCAGCAGCAGCAGTACTGAATGTAGGGATCATCAGTGAGGGGGAAGACTGTAGAATTACTCCCCACCTGATGCCTTAATTGGGGGCAGGTGGTGCCATTTACTAAGTGAGGGACTGTAGTAAGACAGGGTCCGGGTGTTGGGGGTGCAATCATGACTGATTTTGGACATTAAATCAAATTTGGACTTGCAGTGTCTCTGGAATGTTCAGGTGGGGATGTCTAGTAGACTTTAGATTTATGAAACTAAATTGAAAGTAGAGGCATGGACAAGTGGTTTCAATTTTGGACTCTTCCATTCATAGATGATAAACAAAGTTACATATGTGACATCACCCAAGTGGGCAAATAGAGGAAGGAAGAGACCTGAATGGGAGGAAGAGCTGAAATGCCTGAGTGTCAACAAGGAGGAGGAAAGTGTCAGGAAAGAGGGATGGGAACACGAGTGCGGCTGAGACATCCAGGGGGGCGGGACTGGAAATGCCTTTTGGAGTGATAAGAAGTCGGTGAATTCTGGATGCTAGAGGGATTTCTTGAGTTGTTAGCCTTTCTGTCATAGAGAGGAGGGTGGTGGGAGAGAGCTTGAAGAGCCCACCAGAAACCCAGGCTGCTCTCAGTTTGGAGTTATTGGGCCAAAAACACAAAAGGAAACTTTTCAGAGCAACTCCTCTGCACCATGCAGGTCTGCAGCTTGTAATGGTGTCAGCTCAAAGACTCTACAGTGATGGTGAAGCACGGTGTCTCTGAGTAGGCACGTTGGACATTGGTTTAGGGACCCATTTCTTCGTCCACAACTTTCCTAGCTCTGATACAGAGTGGATGGAAATTTTCGAAGACCAATGAGTCTGATAAGTAGAAGAGCAAAGAGCATGTGTTTATAATTAGTGGGGAAATTTCAGTTGGGGGAGGGGGGGGGGGTTGGGCCACAAATCTAGAATCTGTGAGTTTAGACTGCCCTCCAGTGGGAGAATTAAGTTCAACAGTCAACGTGAGCGAGAAGCTTGGTAGCACTCCAGGAAGATTTCATGCTTAAAAAGGAGAAAGCTCTACTGATGGTATTTTGTAACCCAATATAGAAAAAGCAGATTCAGTTCACGCTACTTCAGATGGGACTTTACAACGTTAACAAGCCAAACTTTTAATTTGACTTTCAAACTTTGCTGTAGCCTATATGATAGGGGGGGGGGTTGGGCCACAAATCTAGAATCTGTGAGTTTAGACTGCCCTCCAGTGGGAGAATTAAGTTCAACAGTCAACGTGAGCGAGAAGCTTGGTAGCACTCCAGGAAGATTTCATGCTTAAAAAGGAGAAAGCTCTACTGATGGTATTTTGTAACCCAATATAGAAAAAGCAGATTCAGTTCACGCTACTTCAGATGGGACTTTACAACGTTAACAAGCCAAACTTTTAATTTGACTTTCAAACTTTGCTGTAGCCTATATGATAAAATTATTCTCCTCTAGCCTGAAATAAATCCCATCAGCTGTCTCCAATCCCACACTTTCTCTGTCTACCTCCCTTCATTACAGCCACATTAATTTATTCACCATCCCCAAAACACAATTTTCGTTTCTCATTTTCCTTCTAGACTTACTGTTTTCCTTCCCACTGTGCCTGTCTCCTTGCTGTGGAAATAATAGGTGCTCAATAAGCAACTCATGAGTTAAGTCTATTTAAGCAGCTGGTTTATTTTCCTGGAAGAAAGGCAATACAACGTAACGAATGAAGCCATTGGCTGGGGAAAAAAAAAACAACTTTTTATTTTTGCTTCTTTGGGGACACTGGACAGCTACTATTTCCCTTCCTTAAAAAAAAAAAAAAGAAGTTAGGTATAATACATTTTCACATCTCATTCAAACAGAGCAACAAGTTTTTCCTTATTTCACACACGAGTGCTCAAGAAATATCTGAATAGATAAATGTCTGTCTGGCTCACTACAGTTTCCTCTGCATACCTCTGACAGTTAACTTGTTGAAACTTTGATCCTATTTTTCTTGCTGAAAACTGAAGGACCCCTTGCCCTCATTTTGTACACCCTTTCTGCCCCTTCTCATCTCCTGCCTCTTCTTGTACTTGAATTCTTATCGCTGCATTTATTACTTTGTTAAAATTAATTGCTTAAATGTCTGCTTTCTTTCCTAGACTGTGAACAGGACCCAGGCCCTATATATCTCTGACTTTCATCACAGAATCTAAGCCATAATATCAATAGATGATCAATAAATGTTTGTACAATTACATTATTCCTCCCTGTTGCATTTTGATCTTCCTTCTAATCTTATTCCCCGCAGAAAAAGTAAAAAGAGTGGTAAAAATTTTAGATTTAGAAAGTGTCTTCAGTTCAGTTCAGTTGAGTCACTCAGTCGTGTCTGACTCTTTGCAACCCCATGAATCGCAGGACGCCAGGCCTCCCCTAGCCATCTCATCCTCGGTCGTCCCCTTCTCCTCCTGCCCCCAATCTCTCCCAGCATCAGGGTCTTTTCCAATGAGTCAACTCTTCGCATCAGGTGGCCAAAGTACCAGAGCTTCAGCTTCAGCATCATTCCTTCCGAAGAAATCCCAGGGCCAGTCTCCTTCAGAATGGACTGGTTGGATCTCCTTGCANTCCCTTTCTCCTCCTGCCCCCAATCCCTCCCAGCATCAGGGTCTTTTCCAATGAGTCAACTCTTCGCATAAGGTGCCCAAAGTACTGGAGCTTCAGCTTTAGCATCATTCCTTCCAAAGAAATCCCAGGGTTGATCTCCCTCAGAATGGACTGGTTGGATCTCCTTGCAGTCCAAGGGACTCTCAAGAGTCTTCTCCAACACCACAGTTCAAAAGCATCAATTCTTCGGCGCTCAGCCTTCTTTACAGTCCAACTCTCACATCCATACATGACTACTGGAAAAACCATAGCCTTGACTAGATGGACCTTAGTCGGCAAAGTAATGTCTCTGCTTTTGAATATACTATCTAGGTTGGTCATAACTTTTCTTCCAAGGAGTAAGTGTCTTTTAGCAAGTTTAAAATATGAAGTACAGTATTATTAATCATGGTCACCATAGTTACCATGCTATACATTACATCCCTGGGGTTTATTTATTTTACAACTGGAAGTTTGTACCCTTTGACCCCCTTCTCTACTCATTTCTCAAGCTCTCACCCATGAAAACTTAAGTAGGAGTCATATAGAGATGTCAGGTGAAGCAGAACTTGTCTGACTGAAGTGAGAGCCAGAAAGGGCAGAATGTAATCTTCTCTTCCTTGCTCATTTCAGTCCCAGGCATTCCTCAAGAGGGCGCCCTAGTGTCCTGTCTGGTGCAGTTTGAAATTACAGGAAGAGACCCAGGCTCCCCCATTTGCCCTGTCTTACCAATGACACCAGGTGTAGTTCTTGGTCTTGGTAGCAAGGACTTTTTATCATACAGGAGAGTCAAAGAGGAAAGAGTTTTTCCTTTTTTTTTTTTCAATGTAATTAAAAAATGGATAACCATTTTTGTTGTTGTTTTTCTTGGCCTCGCCACTCAGCTTATCCCCAACCAGGGATTGAATCTGTGCCCCCCTTGCACTGGAAGCACAGAGTCTTAACCACTGGACTACCAGATCACATTTATGTCTAGCATATTCCCATCATATCCCTCCTCCATCCCTCTCTTCCTGGGTGTTCCAAAGCCACCTGTTGCTGAATCTTGCCCACACCTGTCCTGTCTGATCCTTAGAAATTGCTTTCTTCTCTCCCATAACCCAAACCACCATTCTGTCCTACAGTTAGTTTGGTATTCAAATGAGAGCAGTATTGTGTGAGGAAGTTATTGGCAATTCAGTGCCATTCCCAGCTGGTTTTGACATTTGAGAAGAGGAACTTCCAATCCACAGGAGTCTATAATTGGCAGATTTGATTTTTTTTCACACCTAATTAATTTTATCTTTCAAGTTCTACATTGTAAAAGCAATATAGCATTTGTTAAAGAAAATTTGGGAACTTCCATGATAGTGGAGTGGTTAAGACTCTGAGCTCCCACTGGGAGGGGCAGAGGTTCGATCCCTGGTCAAGGAAGATACTACATGCTGTGCAGTGTGACCAAAAAAAAAAAAAAAAGAAAGAAAAGAAAAGAAAATTTGGAAAATGGAGAAAATTATTACCCTCAACTTCCCAGCCACTATCATTTTGGTTATTTCTTATGAGCCTGTTGTTTCTTGGTTGTTAGCAAGTTGAGAATTGATGAGATATCCAGTAGTGGTAATAAAGAGGATGGGCCATATGTCCTGAGCAGGCATGAGGGCTTTGTGTCAGGAGGCCCCCTGAGAAGCAGGCCCTGCTTTTGATTCTTCCCAGATGCCAACAACCCTGTGCTGTTCCTGGTGGGATTCCTAACCACAGTTAGGTCTGCTTTCCCTGCTGAACCCACAGCAGTGGCTCTTCCAAACTCTCACTGTTTTCATAACAAGTGCCCTGTTGCTCTTTTGATATTAGCCACCCATCTCCAAACCCCTAAAATCTCCAAGGGTCTTTTATGTCTCTAATAAACTTTGGTTGAGAATCAAGAGTTTGTAATTGACATCAAACAGGGTTCAGGTTTCCTGCTATCTGTATATCTATTCCCAGGGAAGGTACTTTATCTTCATAGACTAGTTGGACCCAAATCCATTTGATTCACTTTTTATTTGTAGGTGACCTAGTTACTACCTAATGAACTATTTCTGGCTTGTATTGATTTTTCTTTTTTTACTTTTTTCTCTCTTTTTTACTTTTAATTTATCACAAATTGGGCACACTAACAGAGTAGTTTAGTATTTCTAAAGTACATCAGAGTGAGGATGGATTGGTATGTGGTAACCAATTCATGAGAATGCAAACAACAGTGGTTACCATGGAAACAGGGTGGGATAGATGCAAGAAACATTTCCATGGCAGGTAAACAGCAGGCTTGTTGACTTACTAGATACAGAAATTAAATAATACCTGACATTGGAAGGAAAAATTTAGCCTGTTTTTATTTTGATTCCACAGTAACGCCTAGTGTCCTTAATAAAAGACATTCGTCACTGATGCCTGCAAGGATTGAGGCCAGTATTATTAGGAAAATGGTGATGTTGCTCAAAGAGAAAGATCAAAATTAAGCTATTTCTTATAAGCCTCACTATGCTTACTTCCTCTTGCTTACATGAGATTCTGGAATTAAATAATCGCTGGTAGGACTAGTTGGTATGTTACATAAGAGTTTGGATTCCTGGTTTCAGAATCTTCCCCTTGGTAGAGAGGATCTATGTGGAAGCACTTTCAAGGAACTATTGCCTTGACTTCATGATATCAAGCTGGAATTTCATGGCCTGACAGCTATATGATGACTGCATGCTATATTTTAAGTTGACAGCTCCTGTGCAAAGGAAAGGCCCTAAAGTCACAGTTAGTCAAATGGAGACATTCGAGTTCTTCAGATTCCTCAGTTCATGCGTTTATTATTTTCATCTATGTTTTAAGTTTAACACATATATGCGTCATGCTATTTTCTAGGAGCTGTTTAAATGTTATCAATGTTAATTCATTTAATCTACATAGCAACTTTATATGAAGTAGGAATTATTATCAACCCCATTTAAGGATAGGCAAGCCAAGTTCCAGAGAGGTAATAATTCATCCAAGGGCATAGATTCACACCCAAGCAGATGGCCTCGAACTCCATGATCATAATCCTGCGCCATGCTGGCAGGTCTTGTTCTTGCTTGTTTATTTCATTCCTTCATTCCTTTTTATCTCTATCCTCTGCACTTAATCTCCTCTCTACTCCTGTAGCAACCACTCTAATTTATTTGATGTACATCCTTCAGTTTGTGTGTTCTTTTTAAATACGTACTAATGTTCTGGGCCCATTTAGATGTTTTTAATATAAATTTATTTTAATTGGAGGCTAGTTACTTTACAATATTGTATTGGTTTTGCCATACATCAGTATGAATTCACCACAGGTGTACACGTGTTCCCCATCCTGAATCCCCCTCCCACCTCCCTCCCTGTACCATCTCTCTGGGTCATCCCACTGCACCTTCCCCGAGCATCCTGTATCATGTATTGAACCTGGACTGGCGATTCGTTTCACATATGATATTATACATGTTTCAATGCCATTCTCCCAAATCATCCCACCCTTGCCCACTCCCACAGAGTCCAAAAGACTGTTCTATACATCCGTGTCTCTTTTGCTGTCTCGCATACAGGGTTATTGTTACCATTTTTCTGAATTCCATATATATGTGTTAGTATACTGTATTGGTGTTTTTCTTTCTGCTTACTTCACTCTGTATAATCGGCTCCAGTTTCATCCACCTCATTAGAACTGATTCAAATGTATTCTTTTTAATGGCTGAGTAATATTCCATTGTGTATATGTACCACAGCTTTCTTATCCATTCATCTGCTGATGGGCATCTAGGTTGCTTCCATGTCCTGGCTATTGTAAACACTGCTGCAATGAACATTGGGGTACACATGTCTCTTTCAATTCTGGTTTCCTTAGTGTGTGTGCCCAGCAGTGGGATTGCTGGGTCATATGGCAGTTCTATTTCCAGCTTTTTAAGGAATCTCCACACTGTTCTCCATAGTGGCTGTACTAGTTTGCATTCCCACCAACAGTGTAAGAGGGTTCCCTTTTCTCCACACCGTCTCCAGCATTTATTGCCAATTTTTATAAATTATATTCTGATATAATCCTCATTTCTTTCTTTTTTGATCCCAGAAACTTTTCAAGATACAGTTATGTTACAGTTTTATACCCAATACCTTGCTTGTAATTGTCTCACGGCAGTTCAGCCTTGCTGTATTTTTTGTTTTGTTAATGTGATAAATTTTAAAGTAATGCTAACTCAAGAGGTAACTATTATGTATCCCAGATACATAAATAAAAGTCTTAAAATAAGTAGTTATTGGTTATAATCCCAGAGTTCTTGACCCACGGGGAGACTTTAACAAGGCAGTTGACATCATTGTACTGCCCTGAAGACAGAAAATTAGTTTAAAAGTTGGGGCCCTGAGTACTTGATGCAGCAAGATGTCTTCAGATAAAATGCTTTGAAGTAAAGAAAATAAATTCACAGCTGTCAAAAATCATCAATGAAAATGTGAAAGATGAGGCAGAGATCACAGTTATGGTATAACTATAGAATCAGCTTTGTTCTTTTGTTTTATATATATGTTATTTATTACATAGTATATCATATGACTGATAGTTAGAACTTTAACTCTGCCTCTATTCTTAAAAACCTTTCAATAAAATCTTTATATTTTATTATTTGAGAAAATATGTACAATCCATGAATTACAAATAGATTGTATTACAGTTGATCATTTGTAGTGAATTGCTTAGAACTAAGAACAATATTGGAGAAGGAAATGTCAGCTCATTCCAGTATTCTTGCCTGGGAAATGCCATGGACAGAGGAGCCTGGCATGCGACAGTCCATAGGGTCACAAAAGAGTTGGGCACAACTTATCTACTAAACAACAACAGCAAGAACAATATAGTTTGATAGAGATAATTGTTAGATTTCCAGAGTAACTCAAGATTTATTTAATCTGTAATGCTGTGCTCTATGTAGGCAGTGAAAAATAGTAAAACTTGCTATTCAAATAAGGAAAAGCTGAGAAAGCAAACTCATACTTTAAAAAAACTCATCTTGTTATCTAAGCCTTTAATGCATGCTATATAATCCTTCTATCAACTCTATGATATAGGTACTCTTCTATTTTATAGTCAACAAAAGTTCAGAAAGATTAGGCAACTTGCACCAAGACACTTAGCTAGCTCATGGGCTTTCCATCTTATCATGCTGTTAGGACAAAACCATGTATTGAAACAAAATCAGTTTAAATAGAGCTTGAATATGAGATTATTATTTATCTTAAAACCTAATGTTTGAACAAAAGTAATTTAGTTAGAGTGGTTGAGTAGAAATATAAAGATGACTTTTGGACATTCTGAAAATAACTTCTGAGTACATTCAGGGTAGACGTCACAGGCTTTTTCATTTCTAAGTATAATCCCTTTTCTTTTTCTTGATATGGGGATCTCACTAAGAACTACTCTTAATGCTTATCAGCTCTAATTAGGATCATTTGGGACACATGTAAATGGAACAGAGTGTGAGATATTCCCTTTAGATAATTAGGCAGGAATTGAAAGAAAAGAAGGCAGAAGGAGACTAAAAGAGAATGTGTACAAGGGAATGAAATTGCTCAAAATGGAATTAACCAAGCTACTAGCAGCACAGGATAAAAGAAAATGGAAAAGTTTGTGCTTTGCACAATCATGTGAAAGAGAAGAAAAACTATGGTAAGGAAGGACTATTGCATGTCAAAGCTTCACTGGCCACAAGAAGACATCACTCTCCCATGAGAGATTATTGTCCAGAGAGGCTGAGAGATTGGTGGAAATAGAGGGGATTTTTGTGTAGCTGATTGGTTCCTGCCTGACCTGTAAATTGGATGTCTATAACATGTAGGACTTCGATAGACATAAGTAATAATTTATGAGATTAACTTATCTGGCCTATGATTATTAAAAATAAACCATTTAAATTAGTTTTAGATGACTTTGTTCACTGATATTTAACTGCTTTTACTTCCGTGTTTGACAAAATTTGTTTTTATAGTGTACTGTTAATTTATAACAGAATTCAATCTTAGGTGGACTACTTGTATATTCAAAGTTATAACATTTGTTTCAATCACTGGAATGGAGCGTGTAATCTGTACTATAAGTGCAAGTTCAGTGAAAACATAAATACTCACGTCTGTGATTATATTCATCATTTCATATTCTTTGAATGTAAAAGTATATTTTGCACAAATGAGAAATTCTTTTTTGTTTAGAATATGATGAGTTATGATGGGAGTAGATTTAATGTAATTTCATTTTCAGAATAAAATGCTCATAAAAATCATGACATATATTGTAGATGGATGAACTTGGAATCACTGAATATGTAAAAGGAGACAACCGCAAGTTTGAAATCTGGAATGCTGGAAAGGAAGAAGCTTATATTGTTCAGGTTGGTCATTTAAGAATTGTTCTAGAAACTCTACCTGCCTTAAGATACAAAAGTCTGAATTTGCAAACAAAAATAATTTTGATTACATTATAGAAATTCTCAGTCCTTTCCTGTAGGTCACCTAAATATTATTTGATAATTACTCTTTGTGATATAGTTAAACATGTTATCAGTTAGCAAATTTTCTTTGATTCTTTTATTTAAGTATAGTTGGTGTACAATATTATATATTATAGGTATACAATATAGTGATTCATAATTTTTAAAGATTATTTTCCATTTATAGTTATTATAAAATATTGGATGTAGTCCCCAAGTGATTCAATAAATCCTTGTAGTTTATTTTATACCTAATAGTTTGTAGCTCTTAATTCCCTACCCCCACATTGCCCCTCTACACTTCCCTCTCCCAACTGGTAACCACTAGTTTGTTCTCTGTATCTGTGAATCTCCTTCTTTTTTGTTATATTCACTAGTTTGTTTTATTTTTGGATTCCACATACAAGTGATATCATATACATGATATCAATCATATTTGTCTTATTTCACTTGATATAATACCCTCCAAGTCCATC
>SJXQ01002359.1:249970-263731 GCA_006408695.1 Aepyceros melampus
ATCATCATTCATATATACCTTATATATTGTATAAGTATATATATATATATATGTACATATCTATAATGTGTGTGTGTGTGTATATATATATATATATACCGAATTCATTAAAGTTAAAAGTTCATAGAACAATAGTGATTTTTTGTTGTTCTTTATATTTTTCCTACTTTCGGAGTTATGGTTGACAATTAAAATTGTATACATTTAAAGAATACAATTTGATGATTTGATATTGTGTTGATTGCATTCATGCTCAGTTGTGTCCAACTCTTTGCAACCCCATGGACTATAGCCCACCAGGCTTCTCTGTCCATTGAATTCTCTAGCAAGAGTACTGGAGTGGGTTGCCATTTCCACCTCCAGGGCATCTTCCCAGCCCATGGATTAAGCCTGTGTCTCCTGGGTCTTCCCCTTTGGCATGTGGATTCTTTTCCACTAGTGCCACCTGGGAAGCCTATTATTTTATTTATATGTGTGTGTGTGTATATATATATATATGCTGCTGCTGCTAAGTCGCTTCAGTCGTGTCTGACTCTGTGCGACCCCATAGATGGCAGCCCACCAGGCTCCCCATCCCTGGGATTCTCCAGGCAAGAACACTGGAATGGGTTGCCATTGCCTTCTCCAGTATATATATGTATATGTGTGTGTGTGTGTGTGTGTGTGTGTGTGTAGTGAAATAATCACCACAGTCAAACTGATTAACATATCCATCACCTTACATAGTTATCCTTTCCTGTGTCTGTAGTGAGAACATTTAGGATATACCTCCTAGCAAGTTTTGGGTATACAATATAATATACAACAGGAATTTTATGTAATATACCTGCCTTGGGTTTAGAAGGGAATCATTTTTTTCCATGCTGGCTTGGATCCTAGGATTTAAGCTTCTGTATATTATGAGCTATTATCACACAGACTTAAATACAGGGGAAAGTCAGCTCTGCTTGAATGGATTCTTAGATTATATTCTCTTTTTTTTTATAATTTACTTATTTTTGACTCTGCTGGGTCTTTGTTGCTATGCAGGCTTTTCTCTAGTGCAGCAAGCAAGGGCTACTCTCTAGTTGTGGTGCACAGGTTTCTCATTGTGGTGGCTTCTCTTGTTGTGGAGTACGGGCTCTAGGGCATGCAGACTTCAGTAGTTGTAGCATATGGGCTCCCAGGCTGCAAAGCACAACAAGTTCAGTAGTTATGGTGCACAGGCTTAGTTGGTCTGAGGCATGTGGGATCTTCCCAGACCAGGGATCAAACCCAAGTCTCCTGCATTGGATTCTTTGCCACTGAGCCACTAGGGAAGCCCCTAGATTATGTTCTTATCACATGGTATCAATGGAAGTAATACCATTTAAAATTTCTTATTACTCTTAGACTGTAATAAAGCTCACTTTTTACATATTTATTATTTCAGAGGGCAACAGGGAGCTTCTATAGGCGCTGAGGAACCTGAGTTGGAACATACCAGCACTATGGTGAAGGTCGGAGAGTCCATCACATCAGTTCAGGTGGAAGCAAATACAGGTATGTGTAATGGTTATCCAAAGGGAGGATTCGTGGTTGTGCAAATTGTTTTCTCTCATTGATATTTTGAGAAATCTTGCCATCTATTCACTTTATACTGAAGAAAACAGAGTTAACCCATTTTTAGAAAGCTCTTCTGTCTTGTATATATATGCAAGATTCTCTGGTGGGCACTGCCGAGCGGTCTGTGTATGGTCTGTGGACTAGTAGCATCAGCATCACCTGGGAACTTGTCAGGAAGGCAGGTACTTTGGCTCCATCCTGGACCTTCTAAATCAGAAACTCTAGGAGTGAGACCCAGCCCGCTGTAATGTCACAAATTCTCCATGTGATTCTTTCTGGCACCTGCTTAAGTTTGGAAGCCCCTCCTACACAGGATACAGAGGTGCATAGAACACATATACTGCATCAAGGGATGCACTCATGACTCGCTATAGGTTTAGTGAATAGAGAAGAGTTATTTACAAATGGAATATTTTCTTTTCTCTTGCAAATTTGGTCATTTAAAGGGATTTAAAACAATTTGTTTACTTCAACGAACAAACAGCCTGATTGCCAGGAATCTTACAGTACTCTGGGCATACAGTCTAATTGAGATACACTCAGCTGCCATCCCAGTAAAGCTAGGACTGTAGAAAGATAATGCAACAAGCAATGAAAATCCAACTTGATAGTGTGATAACAGGGAAGTAAACAGTGCTTCAGAGACATCCAAGAGGGTCACATTAACAACTCCGGGATCAACAGAATAGACTTCTCTGAAGAAATGACCAACAGAGTGCCTGATTCTCAGTGCTTAAACATGATGGTCCTCAATCTGGAAGACTTCTCTACTAGCTGAGGAGAAACAGGACCAACAACCTTGCTCAGCTTCAGCTCCATTTACAGGTCACTTCCCTCAGGTCATCTATACTGTGGCCCCCTGAACCGTCAGGAGAGAGACTAGTATCACTGCTTTCATTTGACAGATGAGGAAACCAAATCAGAGAAAGTTGACATGGCTTTTTCAAGGTTACATTCACAGTTCAGTGTGGCCAAGATGACGTTCTGTTACTTCTTCACCCCATCCAAGTGCTTCATTCATATGATTTCAATGCATGCTATTAATTATTTTATTAATTAAGCATCTCTTACAGGCAGGTTCTTATGAGACACACTGTATAACACATGGTCCTTGCATAATAAAAGAGATAAGTCCAAAATAACCATATTACCAGGTAGAATATTATAAGTGTTATTAAAGTGGGACCAGGAAGAATGCTATAGAAAGAATTTTTGAAAGAGATGAGTTTTCTGTAATAAGGAGTATGATAACTTGCACCAATCCCAACATGAAACCATCTTAAAAAGTTAAAGAAGTGTAGATATTTCTGAAATATCAGAAAAGTATAACCCAATTGGAGGTTTTATTACAAAAGATGTTATTGGACCATTGAAGTGTATAGCCTTGATTATTACAGTTCATTGTACTTCTCTCCTTGTGGTGTACCAGTAACTGCCATCCTGCATGATTTTCTTACAGTTTGGACTGAGATGTCATCACCTGCAAACATCTCTGATGAACTGAGGAATGGTCCAGTAACTATTTCTACTCCTCTTATGATGGCCATGAAGAAGAAAGACCTCTAATGGTTAGTAATGACATATTGAGATAAATAAATAAAAACTCTTCAAGCAGTTTTATTGATGAAATAGATTAGGCACATAGGGGCCGTCTTTTATCAGTATCCTTGAGGTTATTAGGGATGTTCCAAGGCCAAAGACTTGAAATAAGTCTTACCGTGAACATTCAGTAAGCACTTCTCTCTGTAAGAACTTGTTTGAGCCATACATTGAGCCCCTACTGAAGTTAATGAGATGGTCAATCATTCCAAATCTTATATCATGACCAATTTTATCTTCAGTTTTATTTTGTTTTCAATCTGGGCATGTAAGATAAAATCAGAGCACAACAGGAAGTTCAGGTATACTTAGAATAGATTCCAGATTAGATATAGGAGATAAATATGACACATTTAAAAATATTTAATTTCATCTGGGGAATATATCTTAGTAGGCTGTCAAAAAACATGCTAATGCTATGAATCTTAGCATACTCGAGCAGGGGAACACCCCATAAAAATAAAGGCTGCTTTAGGGTAAAACTAAATGTTTTCTAGAAGAATTAGTTTTTGGTGTTATTAGGCTCCTAGTGGCTTATCCCAAGGAGTTAAGACTGTTTAGGATAAATCTCCAGTTTTCTGAAGTCACCAGTGTGGAGGGTGGGAATATTGCTTTTGTAGTGGACGGTTCCTTGGTGCTTTTCAGAAGAATACATTCAGTTGGGCAGTTCTGGTCTCAAAGCTCCATAGCATTGATGCTGGAATGCTTTTTTAAAAAAAGCAACAGAATATTTTTTTCATCAATAATATAATGACCATAATTCATATTTGTATGGTCATTTACAGTTGACAAAATGATTTCACACTGAATATTCATAGTCTTAGTGAGAAAAAGGGCAGGCTTTATTTTCTCCAACTGACAGAGGAGACCGAGGCCCAGAGCTGGTAAGAGATTTGTCCAGAGTTCATTGTCTAGACCAGTAGTCTCAAATTTTTTAGTGAATTTGCATTTTTCAAACAAAAAAATATAGTGAGAAGGGTGGCATGTGAAATATTTTTGCAACCAAAGAAAATGACATGAAGGACTTACATGATGGTCCAGGGGCCAGGACTTTGTGCTTCCACTGCAGCGGCACAGGTTTGATCCTTGGTTAGGGAACTAAGGTCCCTCAAGCTGCATGGTGCAACCAAACAATTTTTTTTTTGCAAATCTATTTAACATCTGACTTCAGAAAAGACAGCTGGATTCTCGTACTGACATTTACAGTCTGTTGTGCTATCACACATTTGGTGACCTCTTGAAAAATGCCTTAGTAGACTTGTGAGAAGATGAGAATGAAAAAGGCAAATAATAGAACTTTTACTCTTGCAGGCCCTGGGAACCCCCCAACCTTGAGAATCACTGAAAAGAACTTTCATTTCCTGAAGTAACATTATCTGAGGACAGGAGGGGTCATTGTTCAGATGAGAGCAACAAGTCAGGGGAAGCTGGGTGGGGTTTCAATGTTTGCTGTAAATGATGCTCTATGAAGGGACAGTCAAGAACTGAGAAAGCTTTCACTAAGCATTTTTCCAGCTATCATGTCAGAAAATAAAGCAAATATGCAAAATTAAAGAATGCTTTCATCTTAGGGGGCGGGATGGAGAAAAACCTAATAGCTCTTCTTCTTTCGCCCATGAATTCCCTGACTTGTGCTACTAAGGAAAATAGATACAAAGATAATATGGTGCATTCCACACCCCTCAATAAAATAACCCCCAAACTAAACAGCAAAGCGAGTAGGAATGAGCTATCTTTTAAGCTCGCTTTATCAAGTCAAAACCAAGAAATAATGGGTGATGCTTCCCTTGGAGAAGCCTGAGTCGGAGATGGCTGTCCTGTTTTAATGAAGCTACTCTTTTGAATGGCAAGGAGCTCTTTCCTGCCTGCTTCTCAGCCCATTTGATAAAAATACTACTCAAAAGACATTCAGCCCAAGTGATGTGGATAATATTTTCAGGTTAATTTTTTGGATGTGCAAAGGCTCGATACCGCATAATTGTTTTTTCTTTTTTTTTAAACCTTTTACATTGTATCTTATATTTAATTGGAGGATAATTACAGTATTGTGAATGGTTTCTGCCATATATAGACAACTTTCCTTTTATATTAAAAAAGCATTTTTAATTATGGTACTCCTTTTCTATAAAATCATATATCCAATGTCTAAGATACTGTGCTGGAAAAACTCACATCTCAGAATACATTTGGACTCGATTATTATTTCTTCTCTGTCTACCTTGTAACCAAATTCAATTTGTGTGCCTTGGATTATTTAGCTTATTAATGAATCAAGTTAAAATTCTAGCTGCAAAATGATTAAGGCCAAGTAAAGCACAGCATTATGGTTTAATATGCTTTTATTGGACTAAGCTTTTGCGCCCATGATTTTTACCTGTGCAAAACGATATGAAGCACAGAAATCCTTTTGGGGACATTTGTAAATCTTTGTTCAGGGCCATTGCCTTTTATATGTGCCAAGATAATTGTTTTTTATGAAAGTAATTTACAAATAACAGTATTTAAATATTATTTTCCTGCTTTTTTCTGGATTTATGTTTATTATTCATGTAACTTAAATCAGTCAGGCTCTGTTATTTTCTGTGTCGTTCACACTGTAATTCTGTTCTCACAAATAAAAATGAATTCTTCAGGTTAAATAAACACATGTTCTGCTGGTTTTTTTTTTTTGTTTGTTTGTTTGTTTTTTTGCCATCACAAACTGTTCGATGTTTGTTTGTTCCTACAAAGCTGCTACAGCTAACCACATTTGCCATTGAGGAAAAGAGCAAAGTCTTTATGTCACAGAACATGCAGTTATACAAGTAGTTTTGCATTCAAATTTGTAATGTCATTTTTCAAAACAACCTTACAGTCTCCAGGCAAATATAAAGCCCTAGCAGATTGCAGGAAGAGAGGCTCAGAAGACCTCCTGATTAGAAATGGAGATGTCATTCAGCTTCTCCATGAGGATGCTGAGGGTCGATGGAGGTGCATTCTCCATGGCTATGTTAACCTCCCCCTGGGGCACATAGATATCTAATCAGATGTTCTGCTTTACTCGTATCTTTGTTATACAGTCTCAAGAAGCAGAAATATCACATTTCTTATCAGTGTTTCAATTTCATTGCTTCAGCCATGCCTATATAGCTCACTGAAAGGAATGTTAACCTTTGGTGAGTGAAGAATGCTTTGAAAGAATGAAATGCTTTGAGTCTGCATGCTCTTTTGTGGTTTACCTTTGACTCAGATGTTTCAGCTGATATATTGGGCTACAAATCACATTACATTAGGTCAAGTCATTCATTAATTCATCACATGTTTAAATGCCCACTATGTGCCAGGGACCATGTTCACTATTCTACAGCATAGCTGCACTTTGCTTTATTAGTTCAAATACTGACTTTTTAGTCTTATCATTCTGTCCTCATGCATCTGACTTTATATAGCACTCATTGCAAAGATACTTCTGCCAAATATACTGTTTAATTACAGAGAACCCAAAGCAGGAAGGAGATATTGTTTGGGAGAGGACTGAATGAAACTTCCATAAAGCTTTTGGAAATTTTATATAAAATAATTTTGCCTTCATTGTATCAATAACTTTAACTGAAATGCTACATTGACTGTGTACTCTGACCCTAAAGGTGGAAGAGTGTACACATGAGAGTGAATTAATGATGGATCAATAATGTAATAGCCTTTTTTGTTAGTAATCTAAGTCCTATGTAGATTACTCAAAGGACTCAAGCATAGTGTCATGAAGTTCTTTGATTACATGCAATAGTTTTGTGAAAATTGGAGCTTCAGTGCATTGTATATGTCAATTTTATTACCTTCTACTACCATTATTGGCTACTAATTCACTTATTATTTAGGTTGGTGAAAAATCTAAACAGAAGAAAAGAAGGTCTGATTCCAGGAAACAGTTTGCAGATTTTAATCGGTGACTATAGGTTTCGGAATGCCAAAGGTACAGGTATAATATGAACTGGATTGTATGCTATTTGTTAAAGCCTAAAAATGTTACAGCTCCACCAAGTGTAATTGGCATAGGATAAGAACCTCTCTGCGCTTTGAAATAAGCTGCAAGTTGACTTATGAATAATTTTTCTTTTAATAGTTTTAAATTAATGAATAGAGATGTTTTAAACATGTCGAACTTTTCCCTACAAAATTGATAGGTTTGAAAGGAAAGTTCATATATAGTGCTGGCTTGTGAGAGATTATTCAGAACTAAATATTGATGATATACTTTTAAGGATCCAGCCTTACTATCCAAGAATGCTTTAGCAGTGTGGTTTTACTCAGTTATAAGAGCATATTCTTTCATTATGGTAGGTTTCTACTGTACTTGTGTGTTCATGAACACACATACACAAACACATTCTGTTCTGTGCCCAACTTAATGTGTGAAGATACTGTGAAGCAATGAGAATGTTCCTTTCTATTAACCATTAGTTAACGGTTAAAAACCATTGGTTAACAACCATTGGTTAACAACCATTAGCACTTGAAATTTCTGTATACAAACCAACATTCTTACAACATTTTCACCTGATACTGAGCTATTTATACAAAGGCAGCACAAAAAAACCCAGACTTGTTTGTGAACAATATTATTATTATAAGTACATATTTCTTTGAATTCCTAGTTTTGGACTTATATTTGAATTCTAGGTGATATTGTGTTTAAATGAATCTAACAGGCCAGGAGTAACTTATTTGATTCCAAATTTCATTTATGGCATGAAACAAAACCTAAGTGTGACAGAAAAAAATAGTGTGATAGGAGTCACTATAAATATTGGGTCACATGGGGATCCCCAAAATGGAATCTCTTCTGTTTTTTTTTGTTTTTGGTTCTCTAAATCTGGGCCACTTTTCAAAAATTTTTTGATAATTATTGAATTGCTGAATTATATAGATAATTAGTAATCAGAAGAAGTTGCTAGACCAACAACCTGACCCAATTGGCATTTATTCAAAATCTATACCCAACAACTGCAGAATATGCCATTATTTTTAAGTATCATGGAACATTCACCAAGATAGATCATACATTAGATCACAAAAGAAATCTCATAAATTTCAGAAGATCAGAATCATACAGTCTCAAAAGATATTATGCTAGAAATAGATAATCCCTAAATATTTGGATATTAAATAATACACATGTAAACAACACATGGGACAAAGAGGAAATAACAACAGTAATTATAATTATTTAAAATTGAATGAAAATGAAATGTGACGTGTCAAAATTCGAGGATGCAGCTCAAGAGGAGGGAAATGTAGGGAATTGTATAGGTTTAAGTACTTGTATTCAGAGAAGGCAATGGCATCCCACTCCAGTACTCTTGCCTGGAAAACCCCATGGGCAGAGGAGCCTGGTAGGCTACAGTCCATGGGGTCGCTACAAGTCGGACACAACTGAGCGCCTTCAGTTTCACTTTTCACTTTCATGCCTTGGAGAAGGAAATGGCAACCCAGTCCAGTGTTCTTGCCTGGAGAATCCCAGGGACGGAGGAGCCAGGTGGGCTGCCGTCTATGGGGTTGCACAGAGTCGGACACAACTGAAGTGACTTAGCAGCAGCAGCAGCAAGTACTTGTATTACACGCTTAAAAAGTCAGTATAATTTGCCATATTAACATAATAAAGGGGGAAATTATGTAATCATTTCAGTAGATACAGAAAAGCACTTGACAAAACTCCATACACATTCATGATAACAACTCTGTGATAGGAATAAAGGGAAAAATGTGTGCTTGTGAAAAACCAAAGTTAACCTCATACTTAATGATAAAATATTAGAAGCTTTTCCCCTTATGATTGGGAATAAGCCAAGGATATTCATTCTTACCATTTCTATTTAACCTTATATTAGAAGTGTTAGTGCCATAATTCAAGCTAAAGAGATAAGAAACAAAAGAAAAGAGACAACGTTCTCATACTTAGCAGATCTTGTTATGTCCAAAAACCATTGGAAATCTATACACAAAATGACTCTACTAGAAGTAATAAGCGAATTTTATAAGGCAATGGTATACAAAACATTATATAAAAATAAATTGTAATTCTCTATCCTAGTAACAAGGAATTGAAAAAAAATAAAAATACCATTAGTAATATAAAGCATAAAATAAACAGGAATAAATCTAACAAATGATCAAGGCTTCTATACTCAGAGGAACAGATAATTGCTGGGATATATTTAAGATGACCTACTAGAAAGAGAGTTATACCATGTTGGAAGATTGGAAATTTTATTGTTAAGAAATCCATTGTCCCCAAATTGACAGATAATTCAATCAAAATTTTAGCAAGCCCCTTTGAATAAAAAAATAAGGTTTATTATAAAATGCATGGCAAAAAGAACCTAGAACAGAAGAATCTAAAAAATCTTGAGGATTTACATATCTGATTTCAAGACCTACTAAAAGGCTATAGTAGTGAATACAGTGGGTATTGGCTTGCTGTTGCTGCTGCTGCTAAGTCGCTTCAGTTGTGTCCAACTCTGTGTGACCCTATGGATGGCAACCCACCAGGTTCCCCCATCCCTGGGATTCTCCAGGCAAGAACACTGGAGTGGGTTGCCATTTCCTCCTCCAATGCATGAAAGTGAAAAGTGAAAGTGAAGTTGCTTAGTCGTGTCCGACTCCTAGCGACCCCATGGACTGCATCCTTGCAGGCTCCTCCATCCATGGGATTTTCCAGGCAAGAGTACTGGAGTGAGTTGCCATTGCCTTCTCCGGTGGGTATTGGCTTACGTATCAAAAAATGGAGTTCAGAAATAGACCCACATATATTAATATATAACTGATTAATGGGTTTCCCACGTGATGCAGTGGTAAAGAATCTGCCTGCCAATACAGGAAACACAGGTTTGATCCCTGGGTTGGGAAGATCCCCTGGAGAAGGGTATGGCAACCCACTCCAGTATTCTTGCTTGGAAAATTCCATGGACAGAGGAGCGTGGCGGGCTCCAGTCCAGGGTGTCACAAAAGAGTCGGACACAACTGAGAACTGAGCACACGTGCAGTGTTTAATCAACGTGTCAGCTGAATGGGGAAAGGAGGTTGTTTTGGCAAATGGTGCAGGGTATCCACATGAAAAAATGAAGCTCCATCCCTACACCTCACTCCACACACAAAAATTAATTTGAGTGGGCATCATAGACCTAAACATAAAAGCTAGAAACATAAAGCTTCTAAGCACAATACAGTATCTTCATGCCTGTGAGCAGTGAACCATTTCTTTATTATGCAGGGCAGATACAGTGCTAAGCATAAAGGAACAGTATCAGACAAAGAAACATTGCACATGCTGAATTGAGCACTTTACCCTTTAAAAATGTGTATGTATTGAAATAAGGTAAAATCCGAGATAGTGACATTTTGAACACTTTCAAAAGCCAAATAGTTGTAATGAATCATATTTGCCCCCCGAAATTAACTGATTCCATCTTACACATTAAAGAGTTAAGTTCAAAAATAAATAAAGCCATCTTTCTGTCAACTGCTTTATGCTTATTTAAGTCAGTAATGAGAGACAGAGAGAAAAGAAACACATGAGTTACTTAAAATACATGCTCAAAGAACTGTGTAAATTAACATATATAAATCACTTTTAATGAAGCATATTTTAAAAGCCAATAAAGCTATGAAATAACAGTGCAGTGTATATACTAGAAAATAATGGCCTTTCTTGTGCTCAGGTCTCGAAAATTCAAAATTGAAAACACCAAGTGCTTTCATCTAACTTCCATATAATATTAGCATTTCTATTAAAGTCAGTAATGAGAGACAGAGAGAAAAGAAACACATGAGTTACTTAAAATACATGCTCAAAGAACTGTGTAAATTAACATATATAAATCACTTTTAATGAAGCATATTTTAAAAGCCAATAAAGCTATGAAATAACAGTGCAGTGTATATACTAGAAAATAATGGCCTTTCTTGTGCTCAGGTCTCGAAAATTCAAAATTGAAAACACCAAGTGCTTTCATCTAACTTCCATATAATATTAGCATTTCTATTCAACATTAGGAACACTCAGTAGATTTTCCATAACTTTTATCATCATCATTTAAATATAGAGCCAGATGTCCTCATACTTAATTCAAGACAAAGTTAATTACATTCAATTTTAGCTAACTGTAATGCAGGACATGTAAATTACATATTTGATTAGTTTTAATTTGAAATGATTCCATTACTGTAACTAATCACAGTAGATTTAGGGCATATTACCATTCTTTGAAAAGTACATGACAAAACAACTTAAATCTGCTTCAAGCCTGTGCTTATTTTTCAGGCAATAAAGGGCTTACCATACACTTGTTGATGTATGTACACTTTATTTGGGGAAAAAAATCACACTATTCTTTCCATTTGTATTTTCTACTTTCTACCATCAGTACACTTTTCACTATCCTTTTCTTTCTTGCAGTGTCATTGGGAGAGTTATGTGTAATGGATTGGTATATCATCAGCATTTAAAGCATGTATTACTCTCTTAGGGTGACGTGCTACTAGATAAAGTGACATGGTTCCATAGGTCCCTGTTCTCTAGCAAGTTCTGACTTTAGATGTTTTAAAAACATACATTTCTTTCAAGTAACATGTATTTATGACAGGTCAAATTAACAAAAATTAATACTTATTGGTAGATTTTGGTTGAATGCTATAATATCATGTGGTCCTGATTGAGATCTATCCTCATATTACTTGCATAGGACAAAATAGTATAACATGGCCGACAAAAATAGATTTATTGTGTGTCAGTTAATGGATTAGGAAATGAAAATTGACCACATATGCAACTGTCAACAGCACTTAGGTTTCAATATATATATTATTTGAATATATATTCTGGCAAATGGAATGTAAAGGTATCTCTGTGAATTATGTGCTTAACATGTTTCATCTGTATGTACACAGCATAATTCATACAATATTTGTGAAATCTGATTGTATGTGATGTGAATTGTACTTATTTTGCTGCTACTGAAGTTATGCTGTTTGTAAAATAGATGCTTTTTATAAGCCACTATGTAACAGAATAACAACTTTCATATTAAAATAAACATTCAAAAGACATCACCTTTGAAATTAGGATGGACCTTTTGAATCTTCACATTTTAGTGTTAGAAGTTGTAGCATGGACAACACTTTTGGCCTTAAAAGTCACTGGAGTATTAACATCATTCTTCATTATTTTGTAGATGCTGCTCTGAGTAACAAGGAAACAAAGTTCCTCTTGAATTAAAGGAGAATTAATAGACTTTAAAAAATAAGGTTTCCTTTGGAGGTGTGAACTAGATTATAGCTCTAGTTCAGTGTTACAGATAAACAGTACAAGAGTCAGATGATCCTATGCTGCCAATGACATTCACAGAATTTCCTCAGGACTGAGGTGGACTTCCTCATTCACAGTTTGTGTCTTTCTTGCAAGAAGCCATCTTCACACCCTCCATCCCCTCAGGTGAAAAGTGCAGTGTTATTTTGTTTCCAAGTAGGGTTTTTCATGGCATGCATTCAGATTCCATCTGAAAACCATATTATCAATTATTCTGAACATTTACAGGCAAAAATTTAGGGGGTAACTTTTCAGTAACAAAACAAAACAAAAATCCAAAGAGAGATGAGAGATAATCAGAGATTTTAAACCCCTTTGGTAATTGATAGTTTATTTTATTATTTAATTTCGTTATCTTTGTGACTTTACTATACCAAAGGGATATGTTCTGAGGACCTCTTTTGCACTTAGACTGATATTTAGGGTTGTCAGAGCTGTCTTTGAAAGGCCCAAAGCTAAAAATCCTGCAGTTAGGGTGCGAAAGTTTACATTTTATGCATTGAAATTTAGATACATCACAGCTTTAAGTTAAATATTAGTATTTGCACAAGAGGTGTTCCTGTAACAAAGCTCTGCTTTTCAGTGTCTTTACTTGCTTTTGAATTTTCTAGAAAACATCTATTCTAGTGCAGGGTTTCATAAGTTATATTGTATTTCTTGGTGTGCCCTTTCTTTAATAATATATGTGCATATATGGATGGCCTTCTTTTAAATATATAAACGGTAAGCTCTCTTTGTTTTAAGCACAAGCTCAGTTGTTGCATGCAGTGCTGAACTTAGGCTTGGAGTATTTTGTATGATGGGCCACTGAAGTCAGTGATTTGAAATTGCTGCCTTTTGAATCATGGATCGTGAGTTTTACTATCAAGTTGGCATATTAGGTGCATGGTTTTTGATGACTGGTTTTACAAAAAAACAACACAACTATATAATACACAAATTCTTTATCTTTTAAAGTAGTTTTGTGTATTATGTCAAATCATAGTTTATTTCAATGGTATCATTTGATGTAACCATTTATATGACAAACCAATTGTATTTTATTCAGGTTAGTTCAGTTCAGTTCAGTCGCGCAGTCGTGTCCGACTCTTTGCGACCCCATGAATCGCAGCACGCCAGGCCTCCCTGTCCATCACCAACTCCCGGAGTTCACTCAGACTCATGTCCATTGAGTCTGTGATGCCATCCAGCCATCTTATCCTCGGTCGTCCCCTTCTCCTCCTGCCCCCAATCCC
>SJXQ01002359.1:264245-339490 GCA_006408695.1 Aepyceros melampus
TCTTGGCAGAACTCTATTAGTCTTTGGCCTGCTTCATTCCGCATTCCAAGGCCCAAGATACGTTATTGTTGTATAATCCCTAGTTCAGTTCAGTCGCTCAGTCATGTCCGACTCTTTGCGACCCATGAATCGCAGCACGCCAGGCCTCCCTGTCCATCACCAACTCCCGGAGTTCACCCAAACTCATGTCCATCGAGTCGGTGATGCTATCCAGCCATTTCATCCTCTGTCGTCCCCTTCTCCTCCTGCCCGCAGTCCCTCCCAGCATTAGGGTCTTTTTCAATAAGTCAACTCTTCGCATGAGGTGGCCAAAGTATTGGAGTTTCAGCTTCAGCATCGATCCTTCAGTGAACACTCAGGACTGATCTCCTTTAGGATGGACTGGTTGGATCTCCTTGCAGTCCAAGGGACTCTCAAGACTCCTCTCCAACAACACAGTTCAAAAGCATCAATTCTTTGGCGCTCAGCTTTCTTTATAGTCCAACTCTCACATCCATACATGACCACTGGATAAACCCTAGCCTTCACTAGACAGACCTTTGTTGGCAAAGTATTATCTCTGCTTTTTAATATGCTGTCTAGGTTGGTTATAACTTTTCTTCCAAGGAGTAAGCGTCTTTTAATTTCATGGCTGCAGTCACCATCTGCAGTGATTTTGGAGCCCCCTCCCGCAAATAAAGTCTGACATTGTCTCCACTGTTTCCCCATCTATTTCCCATGAAGTGATGGGACCAGATGCCACGATCCTCGTTTTCTGAATGTTGAGCTTTAAGCCAACTTTTTCACTCTCCTCTTTCACTTTCATCAAGAACTTTTTAGTTCCTCTTCACTTTCTGCCATAAGGGTGGGTGTCATCTGCATATCTGAGGTTATTGACATTTCTCCCTGCAATCTTGATTCCAGCTTGTGCTTCTTCCAGCCCAGCGTTTCTCATGATGTACTCTGCATAGAAGTTAAATAAGCAGGGTGACAATATACAGCCTTGACATACTCCTTTTCCTATTTGGAACCAGTCTGTTGTTCCATGTCCAGTTCTAACTGTTGCTTCCTTACCTGCATATAGGTTTCTCAAGAGGCAGGTCAGGTGGTCTGGTATTCCCATCTCTTTCAGAATTTTCCACAGTTTACTGTGATCCACACAGTCAAAGGCTTGGCATAGTCAATAAAGCAGAAACAGATGTTTTTCTGGAACTCTCTTGCTTTTTCCATGATCCAGCGGATGTTGGCAATTTGATCTCTGGTTCCTCTGCCTTTTCTAAAACCAGGTTGAACATCTGGAAGTTCACGGTTCACGTATTGCTGAAGCCTGGGTTGGAGAATTTTGAGCATTACTTTACTAGCATGTGAGATGAGTGCAATTGTGTAGTAGTTTGAGCATTCTTTGGCATTGCCTTTCTTTGGGATTGGAATGACCTTTTCCAGTCCTGTGGCCACTGCTGAGTTTTCCAAATTTTTTGGCATTTCTCACTTCCACTGTATAATCATAAGAGATTTGATTTAAGTTATACCTGAATGGTCTATTGGTTTTCCCCACTTTCTTCAATTTAAGTCTGAATTTGGTAATAAGGAGTTCGTGATCTGAGTCACAGTCAGCTCCCGGTCTTGTTTTTGCTGACTGTACAGAGTTTAAACTGAGTTGTTTGTTGTGTAATCATCAATTCTGGGTTTAAAGAAAAAAAAGTTATGTGTAACTAAGGAATGTATGTGTGACTAAGGTCGCAAAGAGTCGGACACGACTAAGTGACTGAACTGAACTGAAGGAATATAGAGGAGAAAAAAAGCCTTTGTCCTTTCCTCTTCCTTGAAAATTCCAGACCCCTATCTCCTCCTTGAGAACCCCAAAACCCTTTCTCCTCTTCGGAACCCTGGACTTGGTATCAGTCTGCCTTGGAACTGACTCTCAGTACTTAAGCTGGCTTCATGGTTGAAACTGACATTTGATCACTTAGTTCCAAAGGCCAGAAAATTCCTATAGAAACTTTTGTCCTGGTGTCAGAGTTCTTCATCTGTGGGTCACAAGCCCTGTTTCAGTGTGTGGCTCGCATGAGAGGCAAGAGGAGGTGGGGTGATGGCCAGAACAGGGTAGAGGGGATGCTTTGCGTATTTTTCCAGTTTTGTTTTCCTCTGACTTTGGTACCTGGCTTTTAGGATTTCTTGCTCTGCTTCCAGAGGAGAAACTGTCTTTTACTGGAATCTTTTATTTAAAAACTAAGCTTTAAAAAACTGAGCTTTCGCTAGCTAGGCTGTCTCCTTGTCTGATAGAGAGAGAAAGCACTAGCCTGGGTGGGAAGGTGTGGTTCCCGTCTTCCCAGAACTGAGGGTCAGTGCCGCACAGTACACAGAGAGACCTGGATACCATCCTGGATCCCACGGGGTCCAGATACTTGGAAAAGACATGAGATTCGTTTTGAAGAGCTATTATTATATGGGGGCAATTTGATATAGAGCCACCCCAGTGTGTGAATACATCAGAGTGAGATGGTCAGATACAGTTAATCAGGAAGTTGCTTAGAGGAGTAATTGAATCTAATATCTCAGCCATAGACTCCAAGACGCTTATCCTGGGGAACGGATCTCAGTGCTGGTCCCCTTATTTTACATATGGTCATATCCCAGAGGGAATAATTTGCTCAAAGTCACTTAGCAAGTTGGTCATCAAATTAAAGATAGAAACTAAGTTCCTGTAGTTCCAGCAAAGAATATTTACATGGAAGAGGAGAGATTGGTGAGCAGAGGAAATACTGATTGTTTTGCAGAGGGAGAGATGAGGTAGAAGGCCAGAGAAGAGGCTTTAGACTGTGGCTGCATTCTTTGGGAAAGAAGATGGAGAATAGAATCTGGGTTTTCTGACACCCAGTGAGTGATACTATTGTCTCCATGACCCTGGAATGTCTAATTTACTCAATGGACGGTTTCTGTATTCCTGCTGCTATTGAAGACAAAGCTGTTTTTCTTTTCCTCCTGTCACTTTGATTTTAATCTCCAGAAATTCTTTTTTTTTTTGAATATATGATTTGTATTGGAGGTAGCTCAGTTGTAAAGAAGCTGCTTGCTCTTGCAGGAGATATGGGTTTGATCCCTGAGTCACAAAGATCCCATGGAGAAGGAAAAGGCAATCTGCTTCAGTATTCTTGCCTGGGAAATTCCCCGGACAGAGGAGCCTGGCAGGCTGCAGTCCATGAGGTTGAAGAGTCGACACAATTTAGTGACTAAATAACAATAAGAATAGCTGTGTAATTGATTTACAGTGTTGTGTTAGTTCAGATGTACAGCACAGTGAATCAGTTATGTATATACATATACCCACACTTTTAGATTCTTTCCCCATATAGGTCATAGCAGCATTGAGTAGCATTCTCTGTGCTGTACAGTAGGTCCTTATTAGTTATCTATTATATATATAGTAGTGTTTATATGTCAGTCCCAATCTCCCAGTTTTTCCCTTCTCTTCTCCCTGTACCCCCAGGTAACCATAAGAATCAAAAGCAGATACCCAGAATAGAAATGTAAAAAGGGAAACCTCAAAGATCACCAAGAGGGAGAAGTTTTCAGCAAATGCAGAAATGTCTGTACTGTCTGGTTGGAGGAATATTTAGATTTCTGTATTTTGTGTAGCTGGACAACTAAGGAGAACCTTCTATGTTGCTCAGAGCTCTCTGCTCAGTGCTCTGTGGTGACCTAAATGGGAAGGAAATCCTAACAGCGGATGTATGTGTATGTATAACTGACTCACTTTGCTATGCAACTGAATGTAACATAGCATTATAAAGCAACTACAATAAAACTAATTTTAAAAAGTTCCTTGAACTAAAACCAGAGTGTCATTTTAAGTCCAAGCTGTCAGAGTTTGCTTTTCGTTCACTCCTCTGTCCAGACTTGTGCTGACTTTTGCAGGGAGGATCAAAGACATTATTAAATACATTCCTTGCCCTCATGAATTATGTGACAATGTGTGTGTGCACGCACACTCAGTTGTGTCTGACTCTTTGTGACCCCGTGTCTGGCTCTGTATGAAGCCCCCCAGGCTCCTCTGTCCATGGACTTCTCCAGGCAAGAATACTGGAGTGGGTTGCCATTGCCTTCTCCAGAGGATCTTCCTGATCAGGGATTGAACCCGTGTCTGCTGTGTCTCTGGTATTGCAGGTGGATTCTTAGCCTGCTGAGCCACCAGGGAATGCCTGCTAGTACAAAGACTGAAAGTCGTAGGGCTAGAGATGTAGGAAAGGCACAGTAACGGGGGGTAAGGATAGAGGCCTGAGTCCTTGACTCTTGGTTTTACAGACAGGGCTTGATTTTCCCCTCTCGTGTCCTCACTTGCTTTCCCAGGAATCCATCAAGTGTCAGGAACCAGCTCCTGCACAGGACATCCTCTTAGAACAATCTTAGGAATGTGGTAATAAACTCCGTTTTCTTACAGTCGGAGACTGCATCCTTTGGTGTGTTCCAGCTTGTCTATTCAGAACTAACTTGGCACAGTGATCACGAGAAGAATGGCTGCCTTCATACTTCTTGGGGGGAGCTCTTGGCAAACCAGGCTGATATGGACAGGCAATAATTAAATTGCCCTGGATAGTGTCTAATATAATTGAGACCAAGAACTTGTGAAAAAGTACCCCACACAAAGAGCTGTCTCTCATAGGTAGTCCTTGGAGACTTGGAGCTCTTTCTTTACTGTATTCTAAGACCTAATATCTTAATTAAAATGAGAAAATATTGGGGGGAAAAACTAGGAGCAGACAAATAATTTGCAAGAAATAAAAGATCCTTTTCTGCCTGGAGGCTCTGAAAGGCAAAATTTTATGGGCTTGATTTCTCAATTTGAAAGACAAGGACATGGAAATATTTTATATGGAAATGAATGAATAAAAAAGCAGGGTTATTTTACCTTTTCAAAAATGAGATTTAAAAAAAAAAAGTTTCATTTATGTTTTTCTAAAGACTGATGAGGAAGAGACAATTCAGAAAATGCTAAAAGCCTAAAATGCAGGTGGTTTCATGATTTTAATCAGCTTTTGTGTTTTGTGCTTTCAGATCATTAGTATTAGTAGTAGTTGTTTAGATGCTAAGTCATGTCTGACTCTTTTGCGGCCCCGTGGACTGCAGCCCACCAGGCTTCTCTGACCATGGGATTTCTCATGCAAGAATACTGGATTGGATGCCATTTCCTTCTCCAGGGGATTATCAGAAAGTATTGCAATCACAGATAAATGTGTTCTTTGTCTCTTTCCTCTGTGTTTACCTAGAACCTTGAACTTCTTGAAGGGTTCTTACCTCTAATCCCATTGCTGTCTTCACTGTCCGCTCTTATGTTAAGGACCCTTTACTCCACATGTACTCTTTTTTTTTTTAATTTACTTTTTGGCCACACCCTGTGGGATGCAGGATTCGGAATCTTAGTTCCCCTATGAGAGATTGAACCCACACCCCGTGCATTGGAAGGCAGAGTCTTATCCATTGAACTTCCAGGGAAGCCCCTACATTTCCTCTTTGTTCAGGAGTATCTTGGATATTTTCAGCCTTGATTGTTGTTGATACCTGGGATGGATATGGAAGAGCATCACTGAGGACTGTGCCTGACAGCCATCAGCCACTTCTTTGTGTGGCTTTTTTTTTTTTTTTTGGCATTGTTTTTACAGGAGATTGTAATATTCCTGATAATTCTGGAAGTATATGTTATCCAATTGTATCATGACTTTCCACCTATGAATAAAAAAAAAAGTGGTCTCACAGTGTACAGAGGGTGGTGGCATATATTGTTGTATCAAAAAGGAAGCACAAAACAGTTTTTCCTGATTATTCTGTCTATGGAGGCCTCCTTCTACCAGGCATGCCCTATGATATTGCTCTGCCTCCTTTTGGCTTTTTTTCTTAATATTTATTTATTTGGCTGTACTGAGTCTTGTTGCAGCATGTGAACTGTTTAGTTGTAGCATGTGGGATCTATTTCTCTGACCAGGGATGGAACCCAGGCCCTCTGCATAGCAAGTGCAGGGTTTTAGCCACTGGACCACCAGAGAAGTTCCCTTGTACTTTTTATCATTTCTGAAATTATCTTGTGTGTGTTTACATATGTAATATATATTATATGCATGTAATTAATGTAAATATTACATATGATATTGATGTGATTATTTAAATGCTCATATTTTAATATTTTTATATATTTACATATATCTAAAATTTATTGCTGCCTTCTCCTTTAGAATGTACAGAAACTTTATTTCTAGCATGTGGTAAATGCTTATTGACTGTTTTTTTTCTTTTTAAATATAATGAATGCATCCCTTTGGATAGAACTAACGTATAATGGTATGAATATCAAGCACTAGACTCTTAAAATGATTGAGGCACAAATAATTAGTTGGTTGGTAAGTTCATTTTAGTTCAGTTAAGGAAGTTCTTACTGAAGCCCAGAATAATGGTTTCATTTATTCTAGGTCTAATGTTTTTCGGGATGGTATAACAATTTTCTGGGGACTTTATAATAACTGGTCACAGTCTCTTTTCAGTGATACCATATCTCTGAAATTACAGTTCTTTTCCCATCTAGAATTCATTGGCGTGGTACATTTTATTGAATGGCTACTCCGTACCAGCTCCTAGAGATGCAAAACTGACCTTGTCCTGTAGGTTCTTACCATCGAAGGGGAGAGGAACAGTAGCCAATGTGATACAGGTCGAGTGCTGAGAGAGGAACAAATTCCAGCATTTGTGGGAGAGATAGCCAAGCCAGAGTTACGGTTTTGAGGAAGAAACTTCTAAGATCCTGTAGATGCCAGAATTAGCAATTAGAGAAGGGTGTGCTGTGTGAGTGAGACGTGGAGGGCTGTGAGGGAAGAGGAAAAAAGTGGTTCCAGGTAGAGCAGTCACGTTACTGTGAGGATCTGGAGCGCATGGGAGAATACACATGGCTTTATGTGGAAGGAGCATAGAATTTTGAGATAGTGATCAGTGTACAGTGTAGCTGGGAATGTGGGTAGCAGCCAAGATGAAAAGAGACTTACAAAGTGATCTAGTGTGTCTGGAGGACGGTGGAAATCGCTGGATGTTTTTGTTCTTCTTTTTATTTTTGACTGTGCTGGATCTTTGCTACAGTACCTGGGCTTAGTTGCCCCTCACTCAGTGTGTGGGATCTTAGTCCCCCAACCAGGGATCAAGTCCATGTCCTCTGCATTGAAAGGCAGATTCTTAACACCACCAGGGAAGTCCCAAGTGGCTGGTTTCAACCAAAGGAGGAACATGGGCAGAAGTTTAAGGCATGTGGATGATTGATACACTTATAGTTAGGACCAACCCTCCATCCTGTCCATCCTACAAGTGGTTGTCTGTTTCTGAAGTTGCAGCAGAGGAGGAGGTGGGAATGGGTCAGGGCAAAGCCATCCCTAGGGATGTAAAGAGGTCGCCTCAAAGTGCACAGCTTGCTCTGGGTGTTCATGTTCAGTCGCTCAGTCATGTCTGATTCTTTGTGACCTCATGGATTGTAGCCCACCAGGCTCCTCTGTCCATGAAATTTTGCAGGCAAGAATACTGGATTATGGTCACCATTCCCTTCTCCAGGGGATCTTCCTGACCCAGGGATGGAACCCACATCTCCTGCATTGGCAGGTGATTTGTTTACTGCTGAGCCAAAAGAGGTCCCCTCAAAGTGCACAGTTCATTATATGGCAGAATAATTGGTTAAATAACACTTTATAAAGGATCAAGGCACAAGATATTCTCAACCCTCATCACACTTTTTTTTTTTGGTCCTTTCCTCTGCCTCATTTTCCCACCTTAGAACAACAAGGTCACGCTCTTCCGCCAGCTGCAGCAGATGACGTACAACCTGATAGAGTGGCGGTCCCAGATCCTGTCTGGCACCCTCCCCAAAGATGAACTGGCAGAGCTCAAGAAGAAGGTCACAGCCAAGATTGATCATGGGAACAGGTAAATCAGGGATGACATCTGTCTCACTGGGAACTTGGAAAAACCCGGTCACATTCAGGCAGAGGACACACCTTTCCAAGGGCTTGCGATCTTGGACTCAGCAAAGAATAGTGCTTACTACTTTCTTTCAGCTTTGGGAAACATTTGATTGTGTAGAAGAAACTTTGCCAGTGCCCTTCATGAGCCAGCACAGGCCCTGTGCTGGACCTCTGGTCTCAAGGAGAGGACAGATGAGCAGGGCATCTGCAACTTGAATGGAAGCAGCTCCACTGCCAGACAAACTCAGCATGTCTGAGCATCAGAAACTGACAATTTCTGGGACCTGAGATAATCTCTGTCTTTATTCCTTTTTAAATTTTATTTTATGTTGGAGTATAGTGATTTACAATATTGTGATAGTTTCAGGTATACAGCAAAGTGATTTAGTTATACCTGTATCTATTCTTTTTCAGATTCTTTTCCCATACAGATTATTACAGAATATTCAGTAGAGTTCTCTGTGCTATACAATAGATCCTTGTTGATGATCTATTATATATATAGTAGTTATATATGTTAATACCAGACTCCTAATTTATCCTTCCTTCCCTCTCTATATTTATTCTAACAGTGGATTCTTTTTTTACATTTTTTTTAATTGGAGTATATTTGCTTTACACTGTTGTGTTAATGTCTGCTGTACAATGAAGTGAATCGGCTATATGTATATATATGTCCTCTCCCTCTTGTACTCCCCTTACTCCCATCCACTCCTCTAGGCCATCACAGAACTCTGACAGTAGATTTAAAATCAGCAGCTTCATGCACGCTCTCTCTCTTTGTCTTCCCCTAAGTGGGACTATTGTTTATGCTGTGTGCAAACCAGATTTGCCAGAATAATAAAGCATGTTTTTAGCTTCTATTATGTCTTTAATAACCTCTGTAACCTCTTAATTAAGCTTCTCATTGGCCCCGGCATATACATAGGTTCCTGATATTACTGCCCTTTGGAAAATGAAAGATTCAATTAATTCATCAAAATTGATTGTGACCTGGGATTCAGCCCTCCTGCCCAGCCCTTTCTAAAACACTGGACTAGTTTCTCAGTTTTTGTTGATGATTCATTTGACATTTAGTTTCAGTTTCTGTTGTTGTTGTTCAGGAGCTAAGTCATGTCTGACTCTGCAACCCCATGGACTGCAGCACACCAGGCTTTCCCGTCCTTCACTGTCTCCTGGAGTTTGTTAAAATTCATGTCCACTTAGTTGATGATGCCATCAAATCATTTCATTCTCTCTCACCCCATTCTCCTCCTGCCCTCGATCTTTCCCAGCATCAGGGTCTCTTCCAGTGAGTAAGTTCTTAGCATCAGGTGGCCAAAGTATTGGAGCTTCAGTTTCACCATCAGTCGTTCTAATATAAGCAGTCCTTCCAATATTCAGGGTTGATTTCCTTTCGGATTGACTGGTTTGATCTCCTTGCAGTCCGAAGGACTCTCAAGAGTCTTCTCCAATACCACAATTTGGAAGCAGTGCTGGGAGATTCTTAAACAGCTAAGAGGGGATAAGTGTCTCCCTCTGGCACATATGCTGCCAGTGTATTTTTGAGTCTTGGCACAGTGTGGCATCAGCCTGGGGGCCCCTGGTCTCTACTACAAGACGGTAACATCCCATAAACAGCAGGACATGCCTGCCTTCTATTTCAGCCCTTGGAAGCAACTCAAGAAATTAAGCTGCTCCATCCATGCATCCATGATTCAGTCTGAGAGGCCAAGTGGGCCGTCGCTCATGATCCTGGGTGGCCTGTGGGTCTGGCTCCCATAATAAGGGACCTGCCACATTGAATCAGTTGATGGAGAAGCCATAAAACAGGGCAGAGGGAAATTAGGCAGTCTTGCTTTCTTCCCAAAGACTTAGCACATGGCTTGGCACTATTATGCCAAAGTTTTCTTGCTGTTTGGCCATCCCCACTCCTAGATTGCTAGTGCCAGGAATGCTCTCTGGGAATTCAGATTGCAGTATCATGTTTCAACCACAATCCCCAACTTCTTAGAACTAAGAACAGTTTTTTCTGCTTTGGTGTTGGGCATAAAAGCCTTGGTGGGATGGTGCCAGGCAGGGAGCCTATGGCCCTTACTATTGCTATGCAGCGCCCAGAGCTACATTTAGTTAACACAGCCAGAGGTTTCCTGTGCTAGTTGCTGCAGTCAAAACTAACATTCATTGAAAGCATGATCTATGCTAGATATTAGGTGCTTTATGTGCATTATCTCATTAAATTCCCCTGTAATCCTGACAGAGTGTATTCACAGATGAGGAACCCAGGGCTTTGCAAAATTAAGTAAATTACTCAGAGACTTCCCTGGTGATCCAGTGGTAAAGAATCGGCCTTCCAATGCAGGGGACTTGGTTTCAGTCCCTGGTTGGGGAACTAAGCTCACGAGCACAGCTAAAGAGAAAGCTGCCCACTGCAACAAAAGATCCTGTGTTCTGCAACTAAGACCCGACAACAGCCAAATAAATAGTTTATTTTGTTGTTGCTGTTTTTTAAATGTAGATTACCCTAAATGACCTTGCTAGCAGGTGTTAAAACCAGGATGTAAATTTTGGTTCAGCTGACACCAAAGTCCGTGTTCTGAGGTAGATTTTGTGATACCAATGCCAGGACTTACTTCCTTGGTCTCCTTTAAGATAATCTTGAATGAAGTACTATCTCCCTGCCTGTGCTTCTAAGGAAATCAGGACAAGTCCTCCAATATTTGAGCATTTGTTTTTCATAGAAGTTCCCATAGCAAACTACAGATGATTAGGGGGAAGGAAGCATTGGTTAGAGTATTTTGGTTAGAATGAGTGCCAATTTTGCATTTTCCTTTCAGGTTCTTGGGACCAGATTACTTTGCGTATTATTTACAAGTTTGGGTAGCATCATCCTAAATTTTTTAGTTTTTGTTTGGAAAGAAGGCTGAAATTGAAAGGAGAAAATTCAGTGAGTTCTCGTCTTAACTTGTCCAGCACCCAGCCTTTCATCCAAATCCTCTGGGTTCTTCCAGGAAAACTCTTATTTTCTGTTTATGACTGTGCTGGGTCTCTGTAGCTGAACACAGGCTTTCTTTAGTTGTGGCGAGTAGGGGCAGCCCTCTCGTTGCAGTGTTCGGGCTTCTCACTGTAGTGTCATCTCCTGTTGCCGAGCAGTGACTCTAGGCCTGCGGGCTCAGCATTTGCAGCTCTAGAGGTGAGGTTCCTTGGTTGTGGCGCATGGGCCTGGTTAGGCTTTATGTGGAATCTTCCCAGACCAGAGGTCAAACCCGTGACCCCTGCATTGGGAGGCAAACTCAACCACTGGACTACCAGGTCGTCCCTCTATGCAGATTCTTCAGAAAAGAGTCTGCTCCTGGTGAGGAGAACCAGCTGACCACTCCTTTGTTTCCAGAATGCTGGGATTGGATCTGGTCGTGCGGGATGACAAGGGAACATTTTGGACCCAGATGAAACCAGCACCATTGCCCTCTTCAAGGCCCATGAAATGGCCTCAAAGAGGATTGAGGAAAAGATCCAAGAGGAGAAGGTGAGCTTCCTGAAATGTGCAGACCTTGACCGTGGAGGTTCTGTTTTTGCTTTTTCGTTTGTTATTTTGCTCGTTGTTTGTTTTTAACTAAGGAAAGGGAGTCATTGACAGCAGAGGTGGCAGTGTTGTTGAGAAGAAATATCTATTTTCTCATTTTAGAAGCAAAATATAACAAAAAGAACAAGGCAGCGGTATATGTTCTGACCTGGAAAGATTGCAAAGATTACGTGGAAAAGAACAAGCTGCAAGAACCATGTGTATAAAATACTGTTATATGTATTTCAAAAAAGAATATATATCTGTGCTTGCTTCTGTGTAGACTAACTCTCTAGTGATAGATAAGAAATTGACCATTAATGGATGCCTCTGAGTAGAGCTGGGTGGGAGAGAACCCTTTTGACTGTTTAAACTTTTGAACTTGGTCCATAGATTATGATTTCTAAAGGAAATTAATATTTACAAATGAAGTTTTTGAGAGATTTTAAAAATTGTAACTGGACAATAAATAAAAATTTGAAAGGTACAGAAAAAGAAAAAAGTTGCCTACATTATGACTGCCCAACCATACTGATGTTTTGGTATACATTCTTTCAGTCTTTCTGTAGTAATGGGTAAAGAGTACTATTTATTTTCTTTAATTTGTAGGGTTTTTTTTTTTTTTAGTACATTTGTAATGAGATTTCATTGTATTTCTGGATCTAATGGCTAACTGTGGCTGAGGACAGACCTGTCCAATGGAGTCTTATTTACAATGAGAGTCACTCTCCCAAAGAATGATAATGAATCATGAATTTTATGCTTTTGAGGTTTCCCCAGAAGCCATTGTGAGAGAGATGAGAACTTCTCAAAGCCATTAAAACCATGAATTATTATATCCTTTAGATATATGCTCTTTAGACAGCATTTATTGAACTATTTGGGTTAAGGCCTTTCACAAGACCTTCATTAAAACAATAATTCTATTTTGCTCACTTGATTACTTGTCTCTTTACATTTACTTTCTTACTAAGTGCTTGTTTGGGGTGGTACTGGGTTGGCCAAAAAGTTTGTTTGTGTTTTTCTGTCTTCCTTACAGAAAAACCTGAATGAATGTTTTGGTCAACCTGATAATTATATCTGGCCCCGGTTTGGAGGCCAGTGTCTTTGCCAGGGTTTCCCATTTGCTGAAACCAAGATGACTTTCTCTCCTGTCCTCTGTGTTCAGTCCATTCTGCAGAACCTGGATCTGCGGGGCCAGTCCATCTTCAGTGCCGTCCACACCTATGGCCTCTTCGTGAACTTCAAGAACTTTGTTTGCAACATCGGGGAAGATGCAGAGTTGTTCATGGCCCTCTATGACCCGGACCAGTCCAAGTTCATCAGGTAGTGGAGACCCGGGTTGTCTGCCATCAATCTTGTGAAAATACCCAAGCTTCACCTACCCGCCTCCCTGAGGATTTCTTTGCTGAGTTTGAGAAGGGAAGATGGAGACGAAGGGGAGGATTTCAAGGCAGTGGAAAATTAACCCCGTTGGGCTGCTGTGTTTTCCTGAGTGACCACTGAATCAGTCCAGAAATAGTTCATGTCTTCACTGGGTCTTAGAAATCACATAAAACTCATCAGAATAAAGAAGTTGTGGTACATATATACAATAGAATATTACTCAGCCATAAAAAAAAGCATTTGAGTCAGTTCTGGTGAGGTGGATGAACCTAGAGCCTATTACACGAAGTCAAGTAAATCAGAGACAGATAAATATCATATGTTAATGCATAGATATGGAATCTAGAAAGATGGTGCAGATGAACCTATTTGCAGGGCAGCAGTGGAGACGCAGACACAGAACAGATGTGTGGACACAGCGGGGGCAGGAGAGGGCGGGGCGAATGGAGAGAGTAGCATGGAAACGTGTATATTACCATGTGTAAAATAGATAGCCAGTGGGTATTTGCTATATGAGGCGGGGGCTCAAACCTGTGACAGCCTGGATAGGGTGGGAGGTGGCAGGGAGGTTCAGGAAGGAGGGGACATATGTATACCTACGGCTGATTCACACTGATACACGGTAGAAACCAACACAATCTTATAAAGCACTTATCCTCCAATTAAAAATAATTAAATAAAACTCATCACACCATGGCGACAGGGATGAACGAATTCAAAAAACTATAGGAGAGCACTATTTTATGCTCCACCAGAGCACTGAGGGCTTTCTGGCCGTGAAACCGGCCTGTATGATGCTGTCACAGAGAGTGTGTGTCCTTTCACATTTTTCCATACCCATGGAGTATCCAATACCAAGAGTGACCCCTAATGTAAACCATAGACTCTGGGTAATAATGATGTCTCAGGGTAGGTTCAGTGATTATAACAGTGAATCCACCACTCTGCTGGGGGTTGTTGATAAAGGGGGAGGCTGGGCATGGAGTGCTGATGTTGTGTTGTTAGTCGCTCAGTCGTGTTCGACTGTACGACCCCATGGACTGTAGCCCACCAGACTCTTCTGTCCATAGAATTCTCCAAGTAAGAATACTGGAGTGGGTAGCCATTCCTTTCTCCAGGGGATCTTCCCATTTTAGGGATCAAAGCTGGGTCTCCTGCATTATAGGCAGATTCTTTACTGCCTAACCCACCAGGAAGCCTGAGAATGGAGTGGGGCATAAGAAAGTCTATACCTTCCTCTCAACTGGCTATGAATCTAAACTGCTCTAAAAAAGTCATGGTTATAAAATTTCAAACATTTTAAGGAATAATAATAGACTTTATTCAACCTACAGTCATTTGCTGCTGAGCAGCTAAAAAAACATATTTATTATTGAGAAGATGCTTAAAATTGTTTGTTTCTAAAATACAAATCTTATGGGAGTGTGTTGACGTGGATTCCAGGGAATGGACTTGGAACAGTTCTTATAAAATTATATTCCTGATTCAGCAAAGCTGAAATTTATACAGAGGATTTGGGATGAAAGAAAGACTCCAGATAGAATCGGTAGAATGTACTGTGTCTGTGCCTATCTTGAGTACTGCTTGTCATGGGGCTGTACTCTGTGTGCCTCTAGGAACTGGGCTGCAGCCAGAACACCAGAGAATGGTCATTGGTGTGGTCTCAGTCCTGCCTGAATTTCACTGAGCTCTTCTGGACTGCCTTTGGACCCTATTAAGCCTGTACTGAGAGCAGCTTCCTCCCTACTCAGGTGCTCACCGAGAATATTTTTCTTTCCCTTCACCAGTGAAAACTACCTAATTCGTTGGGGCAGTAATGGAATGCCCAAGGAAATTGAGAAGCTCAATAACCTTCAAGCGGTCTTTACTGTAAGTTCTACCTATGTTTAACCCTTTCCTTAGTTTATGATGTTTGCGAGTACATGTGATAAGTATATAGAAAACTTAAAAACTGAAAACATGAAAATAACAGTTCTCATAATCCCTCTAGTAGGAATAATCCACTCATTTATTCACCAAATATTTTTTGAGCACCTCTTAGAGACCAGGCACTGATCTAGGTACTTGACATACATCACTGAACACATCAGATAAGAATGTCCTGATTCTCTAGAGGTTTTTTTTGTCCCAAAGGAGCAGACAATAATAAGCAGTAATCAGGTAGATGAGTACTTTGTACAGAATGTTAGAGGTTTGAGTGCTTTGGGAGAATTGGGAGTTTCTGGTCTGGGGGAGGTGTGCTGTCTTAAATAGGTAAGTCAAGGCTGCTCTCATTGAGAAGGAGCTTTGGAGTAAGAACTTCCAGTTGAAGAGGGAGTAAGCTATGCAGATAGAGAGAGGAGTCTTCCAGGCCAGAGTTACTGCCTGGGTAAAGACCGGGCTAGACTTTTCTGTTGGCTTGTATTTTAATGGACTTTTCTCTCTGTTCTTCTATTTCCCCAAGGCAGGAGGTATGCTGCTGTATAAGGATTGAGAGCCAGGAAATGTATTGAGCTATAACTTGGAATCTGCTGACTCTTTCTCATAGGCTAGGAACTTTCTTGGGGTTCTTGCACTTTTTTTTTACACAGTGCTTAAAAAGCCCTGGAGCCGCTGCCAGCTGCTCTGAGCAGTGGGTGGGTTTCCCAGCTCCCATTAAGCCTAAAAGAGATACCGACAACCCTTTCTTCCTTTTTCCCTTAAGCCACCCCCATATTTTGTCTGCTTATTCTTCTTAGTCCTTCTTACAGCAAAGAAAATAAGAGTCTAAGATTAAAGTACCAAAGGAAGTGATAGGAGCAGTGGTCTGCGTGTTACCAGGTTCAAGCTTGCTCTGCTTGCCACTGGACAGGCCAGTAAGTCAGGAGACAAGGTGTTGAGGCAATGAATAACTTCATTCGGAAAGCCAGCTGACCAAGAAGATGGCAGACTAGTGTCTCAAAATAACCATTTTATCAGGGTCTGGATGCCAGTTTCTTTTATAGAACAGGGCAGGGGAGGAGGGGAGGAAGTCCATAAGTCTTTCAAATACCTCCTGGAATGGCCAGCCTCTGGGAGGGAATGTGTTCATTTTTTCTGTCTTGAAGCCATTCACAGGTGGACAGGATCTGGATGTTTCCCTAAACAAAGGCACTGTGGTTTAACCTTCAGGCAGAGGGGCAGGTATCCCTGTGGCAGGCCATTATGTGTAGACAGTATCCTTTTAGTGAACAAAAGCTATGGGAAGCAAAGGTTAAAGTTAAACAGGTCCAACATGCAATCAGATTTTGTTCTTCCCTGTAACACCAGTACAGGCTTATTCTTCCTCCTTCCCTTCCTTCCAACTTTTTGTTGTTCATTCCATCCATTAAAACTCTACCCCTAAGACAAGAGTGGTCTGTTTCTATCCCTGCACTGACCCATCCATACCTTTACCACCTAGTAAGTGTGGACAAGAAAGGGTCTAGAACTTTTCCCCGAAACAGTATTTCCTCAATTTTGAGGTATGTGTTTTTTTCCCCAAAATAAAAAGTCATTTATCAGTCAATATGTACATTATTAAAAAAATATAAATATTATTAAATTGTTGGTCCATCTTTTAATTAACACTGTTTTAGAATAGCTGCGATTCCTCACCCTCCCTCCTCCCCCTATCAATTAGGCTCTTCCTTTATGCAAATTCATGTCCAACTTTTTCTGTTAGATGAAACGTGACTGATTCCTTGGTCCTTAAACATTCTACAGAAAGTTCATTTGTAAATGATTGCATGTTAAATAGCATCGGTGTGCCCCAGTAAATGTAACCAGGCACTTCTGTTGTGTCTTAGTCTCTCAGTTCAGTTCAGTCGCTCAGTCGTGTCCGACTCTTTTCGACTCCATGGACTGCAGCCCACCAGGCTCCTCTGTACATAGCATTCTCCAGGCAAGAATACTAGAGTGGATAGCCATTCCTTTCTCCAGGGATCGAACCCAGGTCTCCTGCACTGCAGGCGGATTCTTACTGTCTGAGGCACTTGAAGTCTTTCCGTTAACAGAAGCCTTACAAAATCTAGAGTAGAAACTCAAGGTTGATATTGTCATTGGTATATATTCCTAGCTTGGAGCCCGGAGTTAACTTGATTATAGAGGATAGATGCAAACTGATTGAAAAGTTCTTTCTTGATTCAGTAAAGAGGCCTTGGGAAGCTGTTTCATGAAAAGAATTTGAGACACAGTTAAATCATTTCTGATGTTAAGGTGAATGAGTTATGTGAGCTTTGTGGGTTTACTCACCCATCCTAGGAGTACAAAAAAGCTTAGAGCATGAGCCACAAAAAGACAGAGACATTTCACCCACACATTTCTCATTAATCAACACACTCTGAGAAGCCCTCAATGGATACCTCTCAGAAAACAGTGGAATAATTACAGAAAGCAGAGCATATAAATTTCTGTGTTATAGTTGCCTCACAGGATTATTTGGAAGGTAAAATGAAATATCACCAGCCTGTGTGGATACAAAATAAATGTCAGTGTCTCATAAGTTTTAATTTCATTTGGCACTGGAAGGCACCTGGTGCTCAGATGTGCCCTGGCAGGATATAAAGTAGATGTGACAGAGGACCCTGAATAAGCTGGAGACTTGAGGATGAATATGATCTGATTTATAAATTTAAGCAGGAGCTGGGGAATTTTTTTTTTAATTCTTTTTTTTAATACAGTCATTTTCCTATGACACCGTGAGAGTTCTTGGCTGGATGTGGATGGGGGCAGGGGAGAGGAGTCATTCTGATATTTGAGCGTTAAGGAATGTACTCTGGGGTCTTCCCTGGTAGTCCAGTGGCTAAGACTCTGGACTTCTAATGCAAGGAAGCCAGGTTGGATCCTTGGTCAGGGAACTAGATCCCACATGCCCCAACTAAGAACAGTTACAACCAATAAATAAATAAATAAGTAATTTTTAAAAAGTATGCTCTGAACAGTATTTTATTGTAGAGTCAACGGAAAGAAACTGGAGGTGAGAGGGTGATGGAACGTGACCTCCTTTTTCTGTGCTCTCTGCCCCGTAGGACCTCAGCAGCACAGACCTCATCCGGCCCCGCATCAGCCTCGTGTGCCAAATTGTCCGGGTTGGCCACATGGAGCTGAAAGAGGGCAAGAAGCACACGTGTGGACTCCGGAGACCCTTTGGAATAGCAGGTACAGAAGGAGCCCGAGGTGGATGTAGAATGGTGTGGCTGCTGGGGAGACAGTATGATGGGGGCCTAAAAAAAATTAAACGTAGAACTTAGGATCCAACAATCCTACTTCCCTACACTCAAACCAGGTAAAATCAAGGTCTATATTTCTTTTAACTTTTAAAAAAATCTTCGATTGGAGTACAGTTGATTTCCATGTTGTGTTAGTTTCAGGAGTATGGCAAAGTGTTCAGTTATACATACACAGAGTGTTCAATTATACATATACATATATTCTTTCCTTTTCAGATTCATTTCTCATATAGGTTATCAGAATATTGAGTAGAGTTCCCTGTGCTATACCATAAATCAATCTTGGCCATCTTTTTCTTTTGAACTTTTTGTCTTGGAGTATAGCCGATTGACAGTGTTGGGATAGTTTCAGGTGAACAGTGTAGGGAGACACATCCATACCTATACATGTATCCATTCTCCCTCAGATCTCCCTTGCATCCAGGCGTCGCATGACCTTGCAGAGTTCCATGCACTGTATACAGTAGTTCCTTGTTGGTTATCCATTTTAAAGATAGCAGCGTGTACATGCCCATCCTTATACACTTGTTTACAGCAGCTCATTGGTCACGACAGCCAAATGGTAGGAGTAACCCAGGTATCTGTTGATGGATGAATGGGTAAACAAAACAGTCTATCCCTACAATGGAACAGCCTGAAGCAGTTGGAAAATTCTGTCACATGCTTCAGCTTGAAGAAACTTTGAAGATGCTGTGTAAAGTGAATTAAGCCAGTCACAAAAAATGAATACTATATGATAACTCACTTTTATGAGAAATCTAGAATGATCACATTTACAGAGACAGAAAGTAGAATGGTAGTTCCTAGAGACACAGGTGGCAGGGTTAGGGGACACAAGGAGGAGATATTTTTTAAAGGGGTACAGAGTTTCCGTTTGGGAAGAGGAAAATATCTGGAGGTGGATAGTGGTGATGGCTGCATGACAGTGTGAATGTTTTAATTGTAAAGACTTTTTTTGATGTGGACCTTTTTACAAATCTTTATTGATTTTGTTACAGTATTGCTTCTGCTGCTCATGTTCTGGTTCTTTGGCCACAAGACACGTGGCATCATAGCTCCCTGTCTAGAAATCAAGCCCTCACCTCCTGCATTAGAAGATGAAGTCTTTTTTTCTTCTTTTCTATTAAAAATTTGTATTGGACCATAGTTGATTTACAATGTTGTATTGGTTTCAGGCATATAGCAGAGCAAAACAGTTACACATATACATATATCCACTCTTTTTTAGATTCTTTTTCCATATAGGTCAAAGTATTGAGTAGAGTTGCCTGTGCTGTGCGGTAGAAGACAAAGTCTTAAGCACTGGCCTGTCAGAAAAGTCCCAGTGTGAAAGTTTTCAGTGCCACTGAGCTGTACATTTTTAAATGGTCGAAATGGTAAATTTCATGTTATGTATGTGTGTGTGCGTGCTAAATTGCTTTAGTCATGTCTGACTCCTTGCAACTCCAGGACTGTAACCTGCCAGGTCCCCCTGTCCGTGGGATACTCCAGGCAAGAATACTGGAGTGGGTTGTCATTTGTTCCTCCAGCGGATCTTCCCCACCAAGGGATTGAATCCGAGTCTCTTAGGTCTCCTGCATTGGTGCAGAGGTTAAAGCGTCTGCCTGCAATGTGGGAGACCTGGGTTCAGTCCCTGGGTCAGGAAGATCCCCTGGAGAAGGAAATGGCAACCCACTCCAGTATTCTTGCCTGGAGAATCCCATGGATGGAGGAGCTTGGTGGGTCACAGTCCTCGGGTCGCAAAGAGTCAGACACGACTGAGCAACTTCACTTTCACTTTCACTTTCTTTACTGCTAGCGCCACCTGGGAGGCCCCATGTTATACATTTATTTTTCCACAATAAAAATAATTTAAAAGAAAGAAAAGAGGGAGGAAGGAAAGAGAAGACTCAGAGACAATGCAAGATGAATTTGGTTGTAAGTGTCAGCCTCAGACATACCACAATCACTGCTTGGATTGGCAGGTACTCGCTTTCAGTGGTGCTCATGTAGATACGCCATGTTTGTTTCTCCTTCCCTGCCCAGTTCTGTATCTTGCACACAGCAAGCCTCTGGGTAACGCCTCTGTTTGTCTATTGGAATCTTCCTTGCCTGCAGCCACATATTGGTCTTATCTGAATAAAATTCTCCTTGGAAAGCTGTTTGCCTGTCTAGGAAATTTACTCATCACAGGCAGCATTGCTTTCAAAGAGGGTCATTGGCTTCAATCAGACTCCATAACCTCCAGGGGGCCCTCCATTTTCCTCTGTAGTTTGTTAAATGGAGGATATATATTTTTGGTCTTACTCTGACATTTTGGTCACTAAGTAGTCCTGAAAGCCATCAATCCTGCTCCTGGAACGAGGATCCAGAAACTCCACATTGTCAAGGTCGGCCTGTGGGTCACGTGGCTGGTGATGCGGCCCCGGGAGGCTGTGTGCACCGTGGGTTCCTTGAACCGCTCTGCACCCCTTTCCTCTCAAGGTCGGCCGGTTGTGTCCAGAGGGCACAGCACTATTCGTGATAGTGAATTAAAATGAAATCCCAGGAAAGGCAAGCAGCCTTGGCCCAGGACTGCTTAACCACCTACACAGCAATCTATTCCTTCATAGAAGTTGAAGGCATTTTCAAGGTCGTTGTCCTTCAAACTGGGCTAAGGAGATTGGAACATCAAGCTTGAGGCTTTTATTTGCTCCTGTGTTTCTGTGTGTGTGTGTGTGTGTGTATGTATGTTCAAGGCATGGAGATTAATTTAGTTTAAGCCTTGATGCCAAACGTCAGCAGAAGTTAGCAGTAACTAGATGATGTCCACAAATCCACTGCCTACGTGGGGGTTTAAATTCAAATTTTGCAGTATTTGTCTGTGTGCGTGTATGCACTCACACACAATGTTTGCAGGGGTTTTTTAAGAGCTGACAGCAAGTTGATGTCATGCCTGCTTTTTATAGCTTCCTTACACTAACATTAATTCCCAAGCCTAATACATTATGTGTTTAGGTTACTTGGAGCAAGCATTTCTTCCTGGTTCCTTAGTTTTTCTTATGATTATTGTCTCATAGCTTGGTATTTCTTTTAATCTCCAAACAGGTTACCTAGAGCGTGGATTATTAGTGTATGTTTTATGACTAGTTTGTAATTGATTAACCAAGGCTTGATGGCCTCTTGCCTCGGGGCCTTGTCTACCCTCAGCTCTCTGTGGAGTCAATGCCCCACTTCTTAGTTCTCTAGGGAGCAGGCAGAGTTCGGTTCAATGGTTTGCCCTGTGATCACTGTTGGGTTCATACCCTGCTTTAACCACTTAACACTTCTGACCTAGGGAAAATTACCTACGTTTCCCTGTGGGTCAGTTTCCTCATCTCTCTTTTTTAAACTTTAATATTGTTAATTTGGCTGCATTGGGTCTTAGTTTCCTCATCTCTCTTTTTTAAACTTTATTATTGTTTATTTGGCTGCATTGGGTCTTAGTTGCGGCACACAGCATCTTTGTTGCATCACGCAGGACCTTTCATTGTGCATGCAAGCTTAGTTGCTCTGCAACATGTGGAATCTTTGTTCCCCGACCAGGGCTCAAACCCACATCCCCAGCACTGCAAGGTGGATCCTTAGCCACTCGACCACCAGAGAAACCCCTCTTTTTAAATTTATTTTTAATTGGAGAATAAGTGCTTTACAGTGTTATGCTGGTTTCTACTGTACAACAGTGCCAGTCAGCTATAAGTATACATATATCCCCTCCCTCTTGAGCCTCCCTTCTCATCTCCTAAAGTAGGACTGAGACTAATATTTGTATCAAAAATCTAATATACGCAGTGAGGTTAGCACAGTGCTTCCTTAATTGATTGTGATTGTGAAGTCACTCAGTCATTTCTGACTCTTTGTGACCCCATAGACTGTAGCCTACCAGGCTTCTCCATCCATGGGATTTTCCAGGCAATAGTACTGGAGTGGGTTGCCATTTCCTTCTCCAGGAATCAAGCACTTCCTTAATAGTGCTTCTCATATGTGAAAGAGCAAATCAGTATATGGTCTTCTAATCTATGCTGATAATGACCTGCTGCCCTTCGTTTATGTGGAAACCAGGTGAGAAAATGTCACATCAGAGGGACAGTGAGCCACTTCAAGTCTTGAGTTCCTCTCCCAGGTCTTTTATTGTGTTGACACTCCTGCCAAAAAAAAAAAAAAAAGTATTCTCTTGTGTCTTAGAATGCGGGCTTACTAAAAATTGTCAGTGTCATGTCAAGAATTAAGCAACTTGGTCTAGTAGAATTTTTTTCATATTTATTATTTTTATTTTTTAAAATTGGAAGATAATTGCTGTACAACAACATGAATTAGCAATGTGTAAACATATATCGCCTCTGTCCCACTGCCCATCCCACCAGACGGGTCATCAGGGAGCAGCGAGCTGAGCTCCCTGTGCTGCACAGCAGGTCTCCACAAGCTGTCTGTCTCATACACGGCAGTGTAGATATGTCGGTGCCCCTGAGCCATCCATCCCCTCTCTCCTTCCTCCTGCTGTGCCGTCCGGTCTCTTCCTGTGTCTCTATTCCTGCAAGTAGGTTCAACAGTACCATCTTTCTAGATTCCATATATATGCATTAATGTAAGATACTTGGTTTTCTCTTTATGACTGACTTGACTCTGTATGACAGACTCTAGGTCCATCCACATCACTTACAGATGACCCAGTTCCATTCCTTTCTATGGCTGAATAATATTCCATTGTAAATATGTACCACATCTTTATTCATCTGTCAGTGGACATTTAGGCTGCCTGCATGTCCTGGATATTAGAGTTTTTAAAGAGGGTAGTCTGCAGGGTTGATCTGAGAACACTCAGATCCCTGCCGAGGACCCTGATGAATTGCTCTTCTGCCAGCCTAGGGACACTGGGAGTCATTGTTGACAAAAAAATACATCATCTCTGCCTGCTCTCTCTTCCTCCAGGATTCTATGTTTGCTGATACTGTAATTTTCCAAAGTTCCTCACTGAGGCCTGAAGTAATTAGCTTCCCTTTTTTTTTTTTTTTTTTTAATTTTATATTTTTTGTTAAACACCAAACACATTTTGTATTGGGGTATAGCCGATTAACAATGTTGTGATAGTTTCAGGTGAACAGTGAAGGAGGAACTAAGCAAATACTCGAGTGGGTTGCCATGCCCTCCTCCAGAGGGTCTTCCCAACCTGGGGATCAAACTCACGTCTATTAGGTCTCCTGTATTGGCAGGCAGGTTCTTTACCACTAGCCCCACCTGGGAAGTCCAGCAATTAGTTTCTTTAATTAAGTTTTATCTTTTTCCTAGTGATGGATATTACTGATATTGTTCATGGCAAGGTGGATGATGAAGAAAAGCAGCATTTTATTCCCTTTCAACAGTAAGTACTTTGGCACTTACCCAGGTTAGTTGAGACCTGGGTTAGGCCTTTGGGAGGTGCATTAACAGAACCAAGTGCTCGGAACCTTTTGCCCATTGAGACAAGGAAAACTCTTAAATGGGAAGATTGAGACAGGAGCTGACAGAAGACTATATTCAAGATCCTCATATTAGACTCCAGTTAAGAGAGTCACCTAACCTTTCTACAGAAATGACGGAAGCAATATAAGGGACACAGGTTATGGTACAGAGTCTGCCTGTACTTTGTCGTATGGAACGGTTACCACAGAGGACCAGGAATTAAGTAGGACAGCACAGGGCTTCTCAGACTGCCACCTGCACGTGGATCACCTGGGATCTTGTTGGGATGAATGCAGAACGCCATCTGGTGGGTCTGGAGTCTCCATCGAATAGGCTTCTAGGTGATGCTGCTGTTGCAGGTCTGGGGAACCCACTTGCTGAGAGTGAAGGGTGGACTAATCCTTGGGTTCCTGCGAGTGGAGGAAAGCCGGCCCAGGAGTGCCTGGAAGGATGCCCCCTGGCCTGCACTCCAGCCCCCTTACGGAGCCTCAGGAACTGGAGCCCTGAGTGGGCCACTGGGGGACGCTGGAGAGCTGTTCTCCATCCCTGTAGCTGAGTGAGCGTGCCTGTGAACATCATGACTGACCCCAGCAGGCATGTGCCATTTAACCTCGCACAGGCGGTTGGGAGCATTGCTGGGTCTAACTCCTAACGAGTCAGTCATGTCAGTGAGAAAAGATGATTGTCTCAGCCAGTGTAGCGCCACTACCACAGATCAGTGTGATAAACTGAGAATTCTAAAAACTAGACCCAAGGATATTTGAGTTAATGTGATTTTTTTTTTTATTAATAATGAGTAACAGGTTGGCCAAAAAGTTTGTTCAGGATTCTCCATAAAATGTTATGGAAAAATCACCTAACAAACTTTTTTGACCAATCCCAATAATATGGTTATATTATTTTCAAAAATTATTTTTAAATGATATTTAAAAATCAGTGGAGAAAGATAAGCCATGCAAAAGCTATTGTTCAAGATTAGCCAGCCATTTCAGAAACATAAGTTAATTCCTCATCTCCCAACTTAAACATAAATTCCAGATGATAACACATAAAAGGGTAGGAGCCAACAATCTTAAAGTACTATAGAAAAATAAAAGTTTTATACAGTGTAATGTGTAGGAATCTTTCTGAGTCAAATACCAGAGATTTGACTGAAAAAAAGAAATTGATTTAACCACACAAAAATTTTGAACAACTTATACATAGAAAAAATTTAATAAAAACCTTGGCAGTTTGCTATGTCATGTATAATACAATAAATATTAAAATACATAGCATAGACATGAATATATAAACTATAAAAACATGCTTATGATTAAGATAATTTTCACATCTATCAATGTTTCTGCTATATATACATATATTATTAGACACTGTGGATATATGTACTAGGAGCAGCATTCGTGAATATGAACTGTTATTCAGCTGTGTCTGACACTTTGTGACCCCATGGACTGTAGCCCACCAGACTCCTCTGTCCATGGAATTTCCCATGCAGGAATACTGGAGTGGGTTGCCATTTCCTTTTCCAAGGCATCTTCCCAAACCAGTGATCAAACCCGGGTCTCCTGCATTGTAGGCAGATTCTTGAACATTATATGAAATACTAAATGATAACATGATACAATAGCTTCCCCAGTGGCTTAGCGATAAAGAATCCACCTGCCAATGCAGGAGACACAGGTTCAATCCCTGGGTTGGGAAGATATCCTGGAGAAGGAAATGGTAACCCACTCCTGTATTCTTGCCTGGGAAATCCCACTTCTGTAGCTTGGCAGACTACAGTCCATGGGGCTGCAAAGAGTCAGATACAACTTAACAACTAACCAACAAAAAATATGATACAATATTATGTGTGTATATATAAATAATCGAGGCAGCATTCATGGACATGAAATTTAATCTGCTCCATACAAATAATATAAATAATTGTAGAACAGGAACAGTATTATGGCTATGAATTGTCTCGAATGCATTTCTCTGTATTTGTCTCACTTTATGAAGTGGGTTTCTGGTTTGGTTATGTGCCTCCTGCTTACTTTCAGAACCAACTCTTTCTAGCAGTTGTGCTGTAACACTGAGTCCTCAGATTGTCTCCGCTACAGAATAATACAAGCTTTGTGTCTCTGAGGAGCCCAGCCCTATTTGATTACCACTCACTTTGCAGCCAGCAGCCACTTTAAAGCCTTCATGATGTAAATCATGGCCTCTGGCATTGAACTCCCAAGATTGATGGCAGAGCTTTTGTAACTTAACCTCAAAAGCTTTACAGCAATTGTGTTGGGAGAGTTTTTCTTTTTTTTTAACTTTTTTACAAAAATTTTTAATAATTCTAAAACTCATTCAGTTCAGTTCAGTTGCTCAGCTGTGTCCGACTGTTTGCGACCCCATGAATCGCAGCACGCCAGGCCTCCCTGTCCATCACCAACTCCCAGAGTTCACTCAGACTCACGCCCATCAAGTCGATGATGCCATCCAGCCATCTCATTCTCTGTCGTCCCCCTCTCCTCCTGCCCCCAATCCCTCCCAGCATCAGAGTCTTTTCCAATGAGTCAACTCCTCGCATGAGGTGGCCAAAGTACTGTTGGGAGAGTTTTATACACATATCCTGCTAGACTGAGAGGGTGTCATTTGAAAACAATGCATTCTGCAGCAATCCCACTTTTAGGAACTTAGTGCAGTGTGGTGGTGGTGGTTTAGTCCCTAAGTCTGTGTTCAGCTCTTGCGACTTCATGGACTGTAGCCTGCCAGACTCCTCCATCCAGCCTGGGATTTCCCAGGCAAGAATACTGGAGTGGGTTGCCATTTCCTTCCCCAGAGGATCTTCCCATCCCAGGGACTGAACCCGGTTCTCCAGCATTGCAGGTGGTTTCTTTACCGACTGAGCCACCAGGTTCCTATACTGCAGTATGCTTCTTGTGTATTGTCAGGATACAGGTCTGAACCCTGCGGAGCAAGCTGGCCTGTGTGTTGTGGGCAAGAGACCAAAACCACAACAGAGAAGACTGGCGACCATTGTCCTACACAGGGTGACAGGGAGTTCGCAGCAGTGCTTGTGCTTTCCATAGAATGGGGACTGTGCTTCCCTCTTTGATCACCCTGTGAGAATCTCAGCCTGATTTGATTGTTAAGATGAGGCTTGTTTGCTGGTGCCTGTGCCATTGCACCCTGTATATAGTTCATCATCACATGGGATTCTGCAAACACCATCCACAATCCATTGCGTACGCAGCACTCTTGTACACGGAGTGTTGGCAGTAGGTGGGAGCTTTCAGGGCATGTGTTTTCAGGTCTGTTTCCTTACAGATGAAGAAACTGAAGCCTGAAGGGGAGACTCCAGCAGAGCTTACTGTCAAGTAGAACCAGAACTGGGGGCTGGGTCTCTTGCCCCTGCTTCCACCCTTCTTCTACAGTTCCGTTCCTGCAGCCTCTCCCACCTTGGAAAGCACATCCAGCACTGCCTCTGGTTTCAGTCTTAGCATTTGACCATCAGTTCTGTTTGTTCTTGAGTTGCTTTTTTTCTCCATTCCCCCCCCAAGTCATTTCGAGATGAATTTGCTAAGATAGGCACCGAGTGGGAAAATAAAGATGGAAAGTATCCTGTAGTTAGGTTGCTTTACTGTTTATATTTTCAAATGATAGGCCCATCAGACCCAGCAGTATCTGAGGCTCTGCTGCAGAGACTTCCTCTTTTTGTCTTACTGGGTATTTCTCATTTTCCCAGAATTGCTATGGAAACGTATATCCGACAGAGGCAGCTAATCATGTCACCCCTGATAACATCCCACGTGATCGGGGAGAATGAACCACTCACGTCAATCTTGAATAAAGTGATAGCAACCAAAGAAGTGAATCACAAAGGACAAGGTACTCGGCCCTATGTACCAAGCAGGGAGGGGGCTCTGGTGGGGCTGGGGAGTGGTGGCACTCAGAAGTGAGTCCTTGGACTCTGGCCCTTTCATTATCTTTCTGATATAAAGCAGACCCTGCTGGGGACTGCCCACCTCAACTTCTGACCGACACCGATGGCAGTTCAGACTTGAGAGCATTGTCTCGCAGCTATATTTTGTAAATTCTGTAGAATGAATTCTCATCTGATAAGTCTCCTCACTTTTGTCTGCTCTGTGATCCCAATGCTCTAAGGCACAAAGAAAAAGATTTTGAAGATAATTACGTTCTACTCTCTGTTAGGTTTATCCCATTACATTTCCAAAAACTGTGAAGAAAGAGACCAAGGTCATGTAAATGAATATGATTTCATATAAAATAATGGGCTTTCCTGCAAATCATTTTTTCATACCTCCATATGTCATTTTGTTGACTTAGTTTTAACTCCAAGGAGTTTTGCCGATTGAAACTAAATTTTAATTCAGGTAACAAGGGAAGATAGTTAAAATTTAGATACCAAGGTGGTGATGATTGGGGGTCAGTTTTTGAAGATTGAATTACTTTTTTTTAAAACCACCTTGTAATTGTCTTCTGAAGTGGAAGCAATTTGGAAACGTTATTTTTGGCTTATTTAGTTTGCTGTGTATTGACAGTTACCCTGAGTGAGAAATAGATGTGAGGAAACACAGATTCTAAAAATGAATAACCAGATATATTTTTGTTGTTTTAGAACTCCTAATCTAAGGATGTAATTTGTTAGAGTGGAAAATTCTTAAACTAATTAGATTGCTGTGTCTGTATAATTTTTTTATCAAAACTGTAAGAAAATATTCCTTTTCCTTCCTAACAAAATACTTTTCAAATATTTTCCTGCTCTTCATAAATATTTTTTGTGGCTGTGTGATATTCCATTGCTTGGATTATTATTTTTTCTTCCCAAGCATGGAATCCCCTAGGTAAATACTTAAGTACTTTCTAGTTTGTCACCATTATAAATTTAAATAACTCTGGTATGGCTATCTTTATATATGAAGATATATAAGATATACTCTAAAAGATACATACTGCTGCTGCTAAGTCGCTTCAGTTTTGTCCGACTCTGTGCGACCCCATAGATGGCAGCGCACCAGGCTCCCCTGTCTCCGGGATTCTCCAGGCAAGAACAGTGGAGTGGGTTGCCATTTCCTTCTCCAGTGCATGAAAGTGGAAAGTGAAGTTGCTCAGTCGTGTCTGACCCTCAGCGACCCCATGGACTGCAGCCTACCAGACTCCTCTGTCGATGGGATTTTCCAGGCAAAAGTACTGGAGTGGGTTGCCATTGCTTCTCCGAAAGATACATACTATCTTTTTCATATTTAGGACTATCTCCCCAAGAAAATTCCCAGAAGTAGGATTTCTGGATTAGATGATGGGAATGTTTATGACTGGAGACACACATATTACCAGATGCTTTCCATAGATGGGTACTAATTACTATCTGCCTGCTTGGCAGATAAAATTCTTTACCTGTTTCAGGGGTGAAAAATTGACTTCTATAACTCTGTTGCATTAAAAAAAATGACTTCAAATTATCTGGCACTCATGTATTTATACTTTTCTAAAGTTTTCATTCTCAGTTTTTGTAAACTCTTTGTATACTAAAAGTAATAGTCCATCTACTCAGGATGCATACTTTTTAGTTTTTGGCTAGCCAAATATTTATAAACTTCTTGTATTTCCTGGTAAATTGTGTATTCATGTTTTGTTTATTTGTGATCTGAATATTTTTCATCTAGTGAGTGTAAGCTCATAATTTCTTATAAGTATTTCACCATGCCTTTTGTAGTTGTATGTAGTGTATGGTATATGAACTATACCTTTTGTTTTTTTATGAATATCAAAATTTCAGCTTGTATAGATAATTATTTTGCTTTTGTGATTTATTCATTTGTTTCATTACTTAGAAACATGGTTCAGAAAGCTGTGCACTTATTTTTTTAATTTCTGGTCTGTTTTCCTATTATCTTTTACATTAGTAATTTATTTTAATGAAAACGTGTGGTGAGAGGTTAGATTGATTCTGCTCTGAGTAGAATAGAATATCTCAGCACATTTATGGAATTGATCCACTGTTTCATTTGTTATGTCTCTTTTGCTGTATGCTTAATAGCTGTATATGATAGTACTTGATTTCATTGTTTTCATTGATTTATATATATCTTTACTACTAATATCAGTCATTATTATAACTTCACAGTATTTTGGTATCTGATAGGGACCATCTTACCCCCACCCTGCAGAGCAAGCATCTGTTTACCTCTCTGTCAAATTCTCAAAGAAATCCTGCTATGCTTTTTTTGGGAGTTCATTAAAATTCTAAGTTAACTGGGGGAGAATTGATGTCTTTACAGTAATGTATCTGCCTGTTAATACCAGGCGTATATTTTTCTTAACGTTTGAGTGTGCATTTATTATATAGATCATAACAAAGAGCTAAAAATTTGTCTTTTTTTTCTTTAAAGGACTTTGGGTGTCCTTGAAGCTATTGCCAGGAGATCTCACACAAGTTCAGAAAAATTTTTCACACTTGATTGATCGATCCACAGCTATCGCACGGAAGATGGGCTTTCCTGAGATAATCCTTCCAGGTAAATGCTTTGCTTGATTCACCTGTTATGCGTCCTCTAGGACTTTCTTCCACATAGCCATCACTTTAAAAAAGTTTTTTTATTCAAGTATAGTTGCTTTACAATGTTGTGTTAATTTCCACTGTACAGCAAAGTGAATCAGCTATCAGTTCAGTTCAGTCGCTCAGTTGTGTCTGACTCTTTGCTATTATACATATATCCACTCTTTTTTGGATTTCCTTCCCATTTAGATCACCACAGAGCAATGAGTAGAGATTCCTGTGCTATACGTAGGTTCTTGTTAGTTATCTGTTACACATAGTATGGATAATGCTTGCCTAGAAAATTCCGTGGGCTACGGTTCGTGGGGTCGCAGAGTCAGACGTGACTGAGCGACTTAACACACACATGCACAAACAGTGTATATACGCCAATGCCCGTCTCTCAGTTCATCCCAGCCCCTTCCCCCTCTGGGTGTCCATACGTTTGTTCTCTATGTCTGTGCGTCTATTTCTGCTTTATAAATAGGATTATATATAACAGTTTTTTCCAATTCCACATGTATGTATGAATATGATTTTGTGTTTCTGATTTACTTCACTGTATATGACAGTCTCTGGGTCCATCCATGTCTCAACAAATGACCCCATTTTTTTCCTTTTTATGGCTGAGTAGTATTCCATTTTACATACATACCACATCTTCTTTATCCATTCCTCTGTGGATGGACATTTAGGTTGTTTCCATGTCCTGGCATTGTAATAGTGCTGCAATGACCATTGGAGTGCTTTAATGGGACCCTTGAGGCAACATGGATCAAATTTCATCATTTGCAAGTTGCACTTTCTTAGAAAACTACCCAGTATGCAAGCCCAAGAGAGCGCTTTTAAAAGTAACTCAAAATTTTCTCTTTGTTTCTCTTCCTTTGTGTTCTGCACAAGTCCTTCTGAAACACTTCCTGGGCCACCCATTAAGTAGCACAAATAGGACAGGTTCTCTGCCCCGAGAATTACTTGCTTCGTCTGCACGTGCCTCTTCTCATGATGACATCACCAACACTGTGGGCCCCTTGACAGGAGACTCCAGCAAGGTGCCCACTCAGCTCAGACTCAGCCGGACCTTCTGCTCTGTTGGCTTTAGCTCCAACTGTGTTCTTGGCTCTCCCCTTACTTGTGGTTATAGGAATGTAAACGTTTTGCAGTTTCCTACTGTAGTTTCATCTTTTTTGCCACCACGTGATAGTGATCTGGATATGTATTCTAGGGAATTGACTAATTCGACCCATTTACTTCCTTGATCATTGTAGTGATAAAAACATCATCCCCTTGAGGAACTTTATATATGTGTATTATATAAAATATAAATATTAAAACACAAATATGTTGTATATTCATTATAAAAAATATGAATAAACAATCTTTGACATGTTAGAAAAATTCTTGAAAACCAAACTGTTATGTATTGCATAAAAATTCAGGTTTTTAAATTTTTTATTTGTTTATTTAGTTTAGTTGCCCTGCAGAGCATGTGGGATCTTAGTTCCCTGACCAGGGATTGAACCTGTGCCCTCTGCAATAGAAGCACAGATTTTTAACCACTGGACCACAAAGGAAGTCCCCAGGTTCTTTTAAACTAACTGAAGCTCTTGTTTGTCCTTGGTGAAATTAAGGACAGTAATAATTTGATGGGCTTCCCTGGTGGCTCAGTGGAAAGAATCTGCCTGCCAGTGCAGGAGATGCGGTTCAATCCTTGGGTGGGGAACATCCCCTGGAGGAGGAAATGCAACCCTCTCCAGTATTCTTGCCTGGGAAATCCCATGGACAGAGGAGCCTTGTGGGCTGCAGTCCATTGGTTCACTAATAGTTGAATACGACTGAGGCTGAGCATGCACACACAAAATAATTTGATGGCCTCACGCATTTGGGTACATATTATTAAAAGAATATTTGTGGAATAAACAAATGAAAGAGTTCTAAAATGGAGATCCTCTTCTTTGCTCGCAAATAGTTTTCATCTGCTTCATCCTTTACAGAGCTGTTTCACCCTAATACATTTTCATCAACATTCTTGGAAAATGTTTGTCTTCTTGCTGTTTATAAAAATAAGTATTGATAGTCTTCCTGTAACTGATGGCTGTTTTATTGCTTCAGCAAGACCGAAACCTAAAAAAAAATGAAATATACGAGTTTTTTCTTTGGACAAAGTGAATTTACCTTTGAAATCTGTCTGGAAAGAGTCCTTCTACTTAATATTATTAGTTCATGAACTGCCAGGGCTATAATAGACTTTAAAAATCATCCAGAATGATGGTCTCAAATGTAAGTCTTTGGTTCAGCCAATCAGGATTACCTGGGTAATATTAAAATACAGATTCCCAGACTTTTCCAGACTCTGATTCAGTTTGTAAGACCCAGGTTCTCCAGGCAGTTGTTTAGTTGCTGAGTCTTGTCCATGTCTTTGCCATCCCGTGGACTGAAGCACATCAGGCTTCTCTGTCCTTCACTATCTCCTGACGTTTGCTCAGACTCATGTTCATTGAGTCGGTGATGCTATCTCATCGTCTGTCGCCCCCTTCTCTGCCCTCAGTCTTTCTCAGCATCAGGGACTTTTCCAATGAGTTGTCTCTTTGCATCAGGTGGCCAAAGTATTGGAGCTTCAACATCAGTCCTTCCAATGAATATTCAAGGTTGATTTCCTTTAGGATTGACCGGTTTGATCTCCTTGCTGTCCAAGGGACTCTCAAGAGTCTTCTCCAGCACCACAATTTGAAAGCATCAGTTCTTCAGCACTCAGCCTTCTTTATGTCCACCTCTTATATCCATATGTGACTGCTGGAAACATCATAGTTTTGACTGTGTGGACCTTTATTGGGTTCTCCTGGGGATTCTGGTAATTGGCCAGGTTTGAAAAACTGATCTGGGCCAACATCCCTCACTGGGGTCCTTTTTGTCACCATTTGAACAGGCTCCAGATTATTCTTTAATTTTTCCCCTCTACTACACTTTCACTTGTAGCTGAATTCTTGGAAGCAATTACATCCTCTCTGTTTTCTCACCTGTCAGTCTCTCTCTGTCCGGAATGGCTGTCACTAGTCACTGGAGATTATAGTATCTCTTAAGTCCAGTGGATATTCTTAGCCTGATGATCATCTCTGGCTAGCATATGACACAGTTGCTCACTCCCTGGGAACGTTACCACACGTTGTTGGTGATGCCACACTCTTCTCATTTTTTTCCTTCCCCTGGCATCTCTCCTGGGATTCCTTTGTGAACTTATCATCTTCGACCTCACCTTTAAATTTTGGAGTTCCTCAATATTTGGTCCTTATGCCCTGTCTTAGTTTGCTTGGGCTGCCATGACAAAGAACCACAGGCTACATGGCTTAAACAATGGAAGTATATGGGCCTTCCTTTGAGGTCCAGTGGCTGTGCTTCCAATGCAGCAGGTGAGGATTTGATCCCTGGTTAGGAAACTAAGGTCGCCTATGCCACGTGGTGTAGCCAAACAATAAAATATAAAAAAATGAAAGTATAGTTTCTTATAGTTCTGAAGGCTGGAAGTCAAAAATCAAAATATCTGTAGGGTTGTTTCTTCAGAATTCTCTTCTTGGTTTACTGGTTGCTGCCTGCTTACTATATCCTCATACTGTCACCCCTTGGTCTGTGTGTGATCTGTGTCCTGGTCTTATAAAGGTATCAGTTATACTGGATGAGGGCTCACCATATGATCCCCTTTTACATTAGTCACTTCTTTAACATATGAATTTGAGGGAGGGGACACAGTTCAGTCTTTAACAGGTCCCCTTTCTTTCCTTCTGCAGTCTGTTTCTCCCTAGGTGATCTCATCCACTCCTTTTTTCATATTTGTTTACTTCGCTGTGCTGGGTCTTAGCTGCAGCATGTGAACTTGTAGTTGTGGCATGTGGGACCTAGTTACGTGACCGGTGATTGAACCGGACTGTCTGCATTGGGGGCTCTGCACTACCAGGGAGGTCCTTATCCATTCATTTTGCTTCTGTGTGTTCAGTCAGTCAGTTCACTCGCTCAGTCGTGTCCCACTCTCTGCGACCCCATGAATTGCAGCACGCCAGGCCTCCCTGTCCATCACCAACTCCCGGAGTTCACCCAGACCCACACCCATGGAGTCAGTGATGCCATCCAGCCATCTCATCCTCGGTTGTCCCCTTCTCCTCCTGTCCTCAATCCCTCCCAGCATCAGAGTCTTTTCCAATGAGTCAACTCTTGGCATGAGGTGGCCAAAGTACTGGAGTTTCAGCTTTAGCATCATTCCTTCCAAAGAACACCCAGGTCTGATCTCCTTCAGAATGGACTGGTTGGATCTCCTTGCAGTCCAAGGGACTCTCAAGAGTCTTCTCCAACACCGCAGTTCAAAAGCATCAATTCTTGGGCGCTCAGCTTTCTTCACAGTCCAACTCTCACATCCATATGTGACCACTGGAAAAACCATAGCCTTGACTAGACGGACCTTTGTTCTCAAAGTAATGTCTCTGCTTTTGAATATGCTATCTAGGTTGGTCATAACTTTTCTTCCAAGGAGTAAGAGTCTTTTAATTTCATGGCTGCAGTCACCATCTGCAGTGATTTTGGAGCCCCCAAAAATAGTCTGACACTGTTTCCACATCTATTTCCCATGAAGTGATGGGACCAGATAAATCCAAATATCTAGTTCCAAGACCCTTCCTTTAATCAGAGGTGGGAAGAGGACCTTCTCTTCCCACCCTCAATTGGATCATTCTTTCTCTTTATTTCTTAACTCAAAATCTGTACCTAGAACCTGTCATCCTAAGCATCTGGGCCTGACTGTTTTATTGTGTTTTTATCTCAGAAATAGCCCCTCATCCACCCACTGGCATAGACAAGAAACCTGGAAATCACCCTTGACACCTCCTTACCTTCATGTCACATAGGATTGAGGGAGAAGATCCACCAGTTTTCCTTTTGAAAGCCTCTCAACTCCACACCCTTCTTTATCCAGCTGCAGCTCCCTAAATTATAGCTACTGTCATCAGTTCCCTGGACAACTGCCATGTCTTCCTAACTGGTTTCCCTGTTCCTGTTCTACCTCATTCTCCACATGGTAGCATGAGTGGTCGGTTATAAATGCCTTTCTGATATCGTCACACTCCTTCCTTTCTGAAAACATGTCAATGACTTCTGTTTATATTTAGGCTGAAGATACAAATTCTGTTGGCCTCAGGCAGGCTTATGTCTGTCTCCATAACCTCGTCTCATACCAGATTTCCTTCACTTGAAAGCATCATGGATATGTCTGCTACCTCTGGGCCTTTGCACATGCTATGTACTCTCCCTCCTACTCTCATTCCTCCAGTATCAGCCCAAAGGGTAGATTCCCACACCCTCCACTGATCCTGACTTTATAATGATTCATCTCATCAAATGATGGTCTGAGAATGCTTCTCTCACCCACCAGACTATAAGCAGCCTGGAGAGCAAAGCTGGTGGGTGTATGGCTGACTATTGTTTCCCAAACACCTAGCACAATGCTTCATAACAGACTCTGTACTCAGTCTGTTTTTTAAAGGAGTAAATGAATATTATTTCATTTCACTGTACCTTAATTTATTCAGCCATTTCTGTGGTTGGAAACTGAAGATGTGTCAAAGTTTTCACATTAACAAATGATATCCTTATGGATAAATCATTGCTCACGTGTTTTTATTTTGGTATAGTTGATGTATTATATGAGTTTCATGTATACAACAAATAGCACTAAACTGTATTTCACAGACACTCTGCTATGTATGGAGAGGTAAAATGAGGTAAGCTATTGGGAACAATACATATAAAAACTCCTATGTAAATAATTTATTACAAAGTCAGAGCATTTTAATTTTACATATAATTTACATCTTATTACACTCTGAAATTTAAAAATGACTCCAGGTAGCACTACTCACAGGATGGGTTCTTGTATTGCAGGAGATGTTCGGAATGATATTTATGTTACCCTGATACATGGGGAGTTTGACAAGGGGAAAAAGAAGACACCAAAGAACGTGGAGGTGACCATGTCTGTACATGACGAGGAGGGCAGGCTCTTGGAGGTTAGTGATGTTCCCAGTAGTCCCACTGCCATCAACACACTCCTTTATAGGACTTCAGGCCTGATGTTAATTGTTCTTCACTGTAGAGTGGATTTGGTGTTTCACAGGAAAAAAGTAGGAAGCTCATTAAATTTGTGATTAGCAGTTACCAATTTTATTAATAAATTCACATAGATTCTTAATTTTATTATTTCTCCTGTGCTGAGAAAGACCTCAAGCCACCAGGATTTCAGGTGTACATTTCTGATGTAGCGATTCTCTCTCTCTTTTTTTTTATTGATTTATTTTTGGCTACACTGGGTCTTCATTGCTGCACACAGGCTTTCTCTAGTTGCAGTGAGTGGGGGCTACCCTTGCTTGCAGTGTGCAGGCTTCTCATTGCAGTGGCTTCTCGTTGCAGAGCACGGGCTCTTGGGCTTCAGTAGTTGCAGCTCCTGGGCCTAATAGTTGCAGTGCATGGCTTAGTTTGTGCCAAGGCATAAGGGATCGTCCGAGATCAGGGATCAAACGCATGTCTCCTACGTTGGCAGGTGGATTCTTTACCACCGAGCCACAAGGGAAGCCCCTGATGTAGAGGTTCTTAATCATTTTCAAGTAATTTAGACACTTTCAATCTGAGAAGGTCCCCCTTTCGATCTGGAGGGCACAGGTCCTCCACCTGGGTGAGCTGAACCAGTGGAGATGCACTGCTTAGAGCTGTTACACTGGAAGAGCTCTTGGTTCGAGGTCAACTACCATGCTTTTTAGTTTTAGAGATCATCAAACTGCAGTCCAGAGAGGATTAGGTGTTCTCCCAGGGAAACACAGACCCAGAGGTGATGCAGGAAATGGACACAGGTGTCCTGACTTCTGGTCCATTGTTCGTCTAACAGAAGTTAAGTCTTGATTCTGACGTCATGGAGGAGGATAGGCAAGGGGTGGTCACGGCAGGCTCTTACTGTCTCGAGTGACCTCTGGCTCCTCTTGTGTGAGCCCTAGTTACCTCTGGGGAGTCCACTCCATTCACTGAGTGCATAGTGGTGGGGGCACAGCAGAGCACACCATCCACCACTTCCCTGGGGATGTGCTCATCTTCAGAGGAATCGGTTGTTTAAGACAAGTTGTCCTCTGAATAGAGGGAGAAGCAGAATGCCGTGGGCCACAATGTGGGAGTGATTTCTTTGTGCTGTTAGGAGAGCCCTTTCGCCCCAAGAGTTCAAGTACACATCTTCATGGCTTTGCTAACTAGCTTGGAAGTACCCCCACGGAGGCCTGACTCTACTGAACTAAGTGGTTCCTTTCTAGGAAGAGCCACAACCCTAAGTTCTAGTGGACACACCACACCTACGTACCAAGTCCTTAAAACAAGAGTGTAGACAGGACCTCACAAGGCTTTATGTCTGCAATGTGCTTAGCTCTGGGTCACCCTCACTAGACCTCCATTCCCTGAAAAAGAAGAAAGGAAGGAAGGACAGTATATGGTTGGAATGGAAGAGAGAATAAAAGTTCCAGCAAAGAGGAATGTTAAGCTGGTACTGGGTGCCTTAGCAACTATGCATTGAGATATTTGGACCCTCAAAGTGCTAGAAACTCACTCTTTTTTTTTTAATATATAATTTAATTAATTAGTTTATTTTTGGCTTTGCTGGGCTTTCCTCTAGTTTGTGGTCTGTGGGGGCTACTCTCTAGTTGGGGTGTGCAGGCTTCTCATTGCAGTGACTTCTCATGTTGCGGAGCACAGGCTCTAGGGCATGCGGGCTTTAGTTGTAGCACGTGGGCTTAGTAGTTGCGGCTTGCAGACTCGAGAGCACAGGCTTAAGAGTTGCGGTGCCTGGGCTTAGTTGCTTTGTGCATGTGGGATCCTCCCAGATCAGGGATCAAGCCTGTGTCTCCTGCATTGGCAGGCAGATTCTTTACCAGTGAGCCACTGGGGAAGCCCAAAACTCAGTCGTTTTAAATTAATTTCTTTTATTGACATATGGTTGCTGTACAGTGTTGTGTTCGTTTCAGATATACAGCAAAGCAGCTATCTGTGCAGCACTATCTGTCGATCATCTATGTATATTCTTTTTCAGATTCTTTCCACATGTAGGTTTTTACAGCATATTCCATATAGTTTCCTGTGCTATACTGTAGGTCCTCGTTACCTATTTTATATAGAGCAGTGCGTATCTTTTCATCTCAAGTTCCTAAGTATCCCATTCCTCAACCTTCCCCTTTGGAAACCAGCAGTTTGTTTTCTATGTCCGTGAGTCTGTTTGCATTTTGTAAATAAGTTCATGTCTGTCATACTTTAGATTTTAGACATGTGAATGATGTCATATTTGTCTTTCTCTGACTTGCTTTACCACTTATATGACAATACTAAGGTTCATCCATGTTGATGCAAATGGCATTATTTCCTTCCTTTTTATGGATGAGTAGTATTCCATTGTATACATGTACCACATCTTCTTAGAAAGTCATCTCACGCTTCACCCCAGAGGTAATCAACTTACGGATGCCAGTGTAAGACGTGCGCTAGCCATGTGGAGTACCCTGAGTATCTAGATAATATTATCACCTCCTAATTTTTTCTTTCCATCCAAAGAAAGCGATTCATCCTGGTGCTGGATATGAAGGCATTTCTGAGTACAAGTCAGTGGTGTATTATCAAGTCAAGCAGCCCTGTTGGTATGAGACCGTCAAGGTGAGAATGTGCTGTCAGTAACTTCTGTCATATATGAAACCTCTTTTAGATTCCTTTCTTCTTTTTTAAATTGGGATATAGTTGCTTTACAATGTTGTGTTAGTTTCTGCTGCACAATGAAGTGAATCGGCTATATGTATACATACACCCCTGCCCTTGACCCTTCTTCCCACCCCACTCCCCATCCCACCCCTCTAGGTCATCCCAGAGCCTTGAGCTGAGCTCCTTGTGCCGTATAGCAGCTTCCCACTAGCTCTCTGTTTTCACAGTGTATATATGTCAATCTCAACCTCCTGATTCATCCCACCCCCTTTGTCCACACGTCTGTTCCTACATCTGTGTCTCTATTCCTGCCCTGAACTAGGTTCATCTGTATCATTTTTCTAGATGCCACATACATGCATTAATATACTATATTTGTCTTTCTCTTTTTGACTTACTTCATTCTGTTTGACAGACTTTAGGTCCAAGCACATTTCCACAAATGACCCTTTTACCCACCAGTGATTCCTCCTTTATCCCGAAGTTTTACATAGGGTGCCTGTGATGTGCATTAAGAAATGAACTGATCATCGTAATTCTTTAGAAGAGCATTTCTCTTTCAGAAATCTCAGAAATCTTAAATAACGTTCTAGTTTGTCAATGTGTTGAAATTTGGAGAAAAACTTGTGGTTGTAATGATGTAAGAGGCTGCCAAGATGGTCCAGCACCAAATGGGAAATTTTCACACTTTTATGAACAGTTTCCTAACATTTCTCTCCTTCTTGGTCTCTAACCAAGTTTGCTGGACCCCTTTTCAATTTAATTACATGTTTTTCAGATTCTAAAGTGCTCTCGAGATCAGTCAGCTCATGTGAGCCTTGCAATAGCTCTGCAACTGAAGTGGTCTGAGTTGCAGTACCCCTTTTTCTTTCTTTTTTGTTAATCGTTCACCATACTGAGCAGCATGGGGGATCTTAGTTCTCCCAACAAGGATCCAACCTGGGCACCACCTGCATTGGAAGGCAGAGTCTTAACCACTGGACCACAAGGGAAGTAACTGACACTCAGAGAAGTGGAGCAACCATGTTCCTCTAGCTGCTCTGTGTCAGAGTCTACACTAGAGTCCTCTTTTTCTGAACCCCAGGCTTCGTTAGCTCTTTCTTTTTTATTATTTTATAATTGAAGTATAGTTTATTTACAACGTTGTATTAATTTTGGCTGTAAGCAAAGCAATTCTATTATTCATATGAATTTCTAGTTTTTGCTTTTGTTTAGTCGCTAAGTCATATCCAACTCTTTGCTACCCCATGGACTGTAGTCTGCCAGGCTTCTCTGTCCGTGGAATTTCCCAGGCAAGGATACTGGAGTGAGTTACCATTTCTGTCTCCAGGGGATCCTTCTGACCCAGAGATCGAACCACATCTGCATTTGCAGGAGGATCCTTTACTACTGTGAGCCTTGCAATAGCTCTGCAACTGAAGTGGTCTGAGTTGCAGTACCCCTTTTTCTTTCTTTTTTGTTAATCGTTCACCACACTGAGCAGCATGGGGGATCTTAGTTCTCCCACCAAGGATCCAACCTGGGCACCACCTGCATTGGAAGGCAGAGTCTTAACCACTGGACCACAAGGGAAGTCCCAACAGTAGCCCTTTTTCTAAAGAGGTAACTGACACTCAGAGAAGTGAAGCAACCATGTTCCTCTAGCTGCTCTGTGTCAGAGTCTACACTAGAGTCCTCTTTTTCTGAACCCCAGGCTTCATTAGCTCTTTCTTTTTTATTATTTTATAATTGAAGTATAGTTTATTTACAACGTTGTATTAATTTTGGCTGTACAGCAAAGCAATTCTATTATTCATATGAATTTCTAGTTTTTGCTTTTGTTTAGTCGCTAAGTCATATCCAACTCTTTGCTACCCCATGGACTGTAGTCTGCCAGGCTTCTCTGTCCGTGGAATTTCCCAGGCAAGGATACTGGAGTGAGTTACCATTTCTGTCTCCAGGGGATCCTTCTGACCCAGAGATCGAACCACATCTCCTGCATTTGCAGGAGGATCCTTTACTACTGAGCCACCAGAGAAGCTCACCCATATATATATATACACACACACATACATACATATACATACACACATACATTCTTTTGAATATTCTTTTCCATTATGGCTGAGATCAGGATACTGAATATAGTTCCTTGTGCTGTACAATGGGACTTTGTTGCTTACCCGGATTGACTCTTTCTGATTGTCAGAGTCTTAAAAACTCTTCACAAAAAACTAAAAAATAATTGCCCTTGTATCTTAATTCAGAAGTAACCATCCTCCACAATGGTTGGAGGCATAATAAATGAACAAAGAGGGGAACAGTAAAGGACAGAAATGGTCTGGACCTAACAGAAACAGAAGATATAAAGAAGAGATGGCAAGAATACACAGACAAACTATACAAAAAAGATCTTCAAGACCCAGATAACCACGATGGTGTGATCAGTCACCTAGAGCCAGACCTCCTTTAATGCAAAGTAAAGTGGGCCTTAGGAAGAAGCATCACTACGAACAAAGCTACTGTAGGTGATGGAATTGCAGTTGAGCTATTTCAAGTCCTAAAAGATGATGCTGTCAAAGTGCTGCACTCAACCTGCCAGAAAATTTGGAAAACTCAGCAGTGGCCACAGGACTGGAAAAGGTCAGTTTTCATTCCAATCCCAAAGAAAGGCAATGCTAAATGATATTCAGACTACTGCACAATTCCACTCATCTCATATTCCAGCAAAGTAATGGTGAAAATTCTCCAAGCCAGGCAGTGAACTGTGAACTTTCTGATGTTCAAGCTGGATTTAGAAAAGGCAGAGGAGCCAGAGATAAAATAGCCAACATCTGTTGGATCATCAAAAAAGCGAGAGAGTTCCAGAAAAACATTTACTTCTGCTTTATTGACTACGCCAAAGCCTTTGACTATGTGGATTACAACAAACTATGTAAAATTTTTAACGAGATGAGAAGACTAGACCACCTGATCTGCCTCTGAGAAATCTGTATGCAGGTCAGGAAGCAACAGTTAGAACTGGACATGGAACAACAGATTGGTTCCAAATCGGAAAAGGAGTATGTCAAGGCTGTATANGACTATGTCAAAGCCTTTGAGTGTGTGGATTGCAACAAACTGGAAAATTCTGAAAAAGATAGAAATATCAGACCACCTGATCTGCCTCTGAGAAATCTGTATGCAGGTCAGGAAGCAACAGTTAGAACTGGACATGGAACAACAGATTGGTTCCAAATCGGAAAAGGAGTATGTCAAGGCTGTATATTGTCACCCTGCTTATTTAACTTATGTACAGAGTACATTATGAGAAGTGCTGGACCAAATGAAGCACAAGCTGGAATCAAGATTGCTGGGAGAAATATCAATAACCTCAGATATGCAGATGACACCACCCTTATGGCAGAAAGTGAAGAGGAACTAAAGAGCCTCTTGATGAAAGATGAGAGTGAAAAATTTGGCTTAAAACTCAACTTTCAGAAAACTAAGATCATGGCGTCTGGTCCCATTGCTTCATGACAAATAGATGGGGAAATAGTGGAAACAGTGGCAGACTTTTTTGGGGGGCTCCAAAATCACTGCAGATGGTGACTGCAGCCATGAAATTAAAAGGCGCTTACTCCTTGGAAGAAAAGTTATGACCAACCAAGACAGCATATTAAAAAGCAGAGACATTACTTTGCTAACAAAGGTCCATCTAGTCAAAGCTTTGGTTTTTCCAGCAGTCATGTATGGATGTGAGAGTTGGACCATAAAGAAAGCTGAGCACTGAAGAATTGATGCTTTTGAACTGTGGTGTTGGAGAAGACTTGAGAGTCCCTTGGACTGCAGGGAATTCCGACCAGTCCATCCTAAAGGAAATCAGTCCTAAATATTCATTAGAAGAACTGATGCTAAAGCTGAAACTCCAATACTTTGGCCACCTGATGTGAAGAACTGACTCATTTGAAAAGACTCTGATGCTGGGAATGATTGAAGGTGGGAGAAGAAGGGGACGACAGAGGATGGAATGGTTGGGTGGCATCACTGACTCCATGGACATGAACTTGAGTAAACTCCGGGAGTGGTGATGGACAGGGAAGGCTGGCATGCTGCAGTCCATGGGGTCGCAAAGAGTTGGACACAACTGAGGAACTGAACTGCACCATCCTCCACAATTTTACATACTTAATATGTCTTGAATCATGCTGTTCATATAAATTTAAATTAGGAATAAAACCACCATATGACCCAGCAGTCCCACTCCTAGGCATATACTCTGAGGAAACCAAAATTGAAAAAGACACATGTGTATCCCTTGTTCATTGCAGCACTATTTACAATAGCTAGAATATGGAAGCAACCTAGATGTTTGTCAACAGATGAATGGATAAAGAAATTGTGGTACATATGTACAATGAAATAATACTCAGCCATAAAAAGGAACGCATTTGAGTCAGTTCTGATGAGGTGGATGAACCTAGAACCTATTATACAGAGTGAAGTGAGTCAGAGAGAGAAAGATAAATATTGTATTCTAACACATATATACAGAATCTAAAAGAATGGTACTGAAGAACTTATAGGGCAGCAGTGGGGAAACAGACATAGAGAATAGACATATGGACATGGGGAGAGGGGAGGACGGAATGAGATGTGTGGAAAGAGTAACATGGAAACTTACATTATCATATGTAAAATAGATAGCCAATGGTAATTTGCTGTATGGCTCAGGAAACTCAAACAGGGGCTCCGTATCAACCTAGAGGGGTGGGATGGGGAGGGAGCTGAGAGGGAGGTTCAAAAGTGAGGGGATATATATACCTATGGCTGATTCATGTTGAGGTAGATATTCATGATATTTACATAATAGTCCATTATATAACCACACCACAATTAAACTCTTGCCACAAATTCTCTGCTCTGTACATTGCCCCATGTCTCTGTTTTCCTGTCCCGTCTAAGCAGCAAAAAGAAAAATCTTCCTTTTCTCCAGTATTTTATCTTTTTCTTTTAGTGTGTGTATGTGTCATGTCTGACTCTTTGTGACCTCATGGACTGTAGCCTGCCAGGCTCCTCCATCCATGGGTTTCTCCAGGCAAGAATACTGGAGTGGTTTGCCATTTCCTTCTCATGGGAACCTTCCCAACCCAGGAATCGATCCTGGATCTTCTGCCTTGGCAGGCAGATTCTTTACCACTGAGCCACCAGGGAAGCTGTTTCCTTCTATTAGAGTCCCTACATGTTACTGTATTCATGTACAGCTTGTAGTCCGAAAGGTACAAGTACTGATGTTTTCACTCTGAAGCATCTCCTGCTTCATACTTGAGAAGACACTAGAAATTTGTAGTATCTCCACTTTTCAGAATCTATGATAAATAGCAAAGATGATGTCTTGAGCTTCACTTGGTTTTGAGAAATAGCTAAACCTCTCTTGAAGGAAGTTCTCCATGAAGTCTCACTCTATCACTGTGACTCCTTATGACCAGATACTAAAATGGGCCTCGTACATGTTACTGTATTCATGTACAGCTTGTAGTCCGAAAGGTACAAGTACTGATGTTTTCACTCTGAAGCATCTCCTGCTTCATACTTGAGAAGACACTAGAAATTTGTAGTATCTCCACTTTTCAGAATCTATGATAAATAGCAAAGATGATCTCTTGAGCTTCACTTGGTTTTGAGAAATAGCTAAACCTCTCTCGAAGGAAGTTCTCCATGAAGTCTCTATCACTGTGACTCCTTATGACCAGATACTAAAATGGGCCTCATTTTATAAAATGAGCTTTGCGTGCCAAGGACTGAATTGATATAAACTCGTAATTCTGAATTATTATGCAGGTGTCCATTGCTATAGAAGAAGTTACTCGCTGCCATATAAGATTTACCTTCCGACACCGGTCGTCTCAGGAATGTAAGTATTAGGAGGTCTATGGCATACTTTCATCAAAACAGTATCTTTTATCAAAAAAACACCCTGCTTGACAGCACTTTTGTGTGTCTGTAGAACAAGATACTTGGCATCTTTATTTCAGGATTCATTGGTGCTAAGGAAATATTTTTTAATGAATTTTTCTAAGTTTCCAGAATTTGTGTTGTTCATTCTGTATCATAATTTTCTCCAAATGTGTTCTGTGAGTACTAAGGTTCTTTATTATGCAGGTGTCTATTGCTATAGAAGAAGTTACTCGCTGCCATATAAGATTTACCTTCCGACACCGGTCGTCTCAGGAATGTAAGTATTAGGAGGTCTATGGCATACTTTCATCAAAACAGTATCTTTTATCAAAAAAACACCCTGCTTGACAGCACTTTTGTGTGTCTGTAGAACAAGATACTTGGCATCTTTATTTCAGGATTCATTGGTGCTAAGGAAATATTTTTTAATGAATTTTTCTAGGTTTCCAGGATTTGTGTTGTTCATTCTGTATCATAATTTTCTCCAAATGTGTTCTGTGAGTACTAAGGTTCTCTAAGATGCTAATAGATGCTTTCTGACACAATGAGTTTCACAGTTGGATAGAGATAGGAAATGCTTATGTATTATATTTTCCTCTTAGGCATTCACGATGTATGTTGTTGTATTTCTGAGAAATCCTGAAGCCAGGAAAGTGCTTAATCTCTAGTTTCCCAAATTTTTTTTTTTAATGAAAGAACTATTTCAAATTTTAGATCATAGTTCATGAGTTAACTTTTCTAAAGTATGAACAAAGGAGAATATTGTTTATTTTCTGATTGATTACAGTGTGTCTGGAAGTGTTGTTCTTATTCAGCACTGCATGAAAGTCCAGTCGTTCCTTCCAAACTGAAATTTTTGACTGCCGTCTACCTACCAGACTGCAGGCCAGGCCCTCAATAGATAATAGAAGACAGGACTCAGGCGCTGCTCTGAAAAGTCTCTGTGATCTAGTTAGAAAGATGAGTATGAAAACAGAGGATGAAGGTCAGATCAATGTGACGTGTTACAGCAGCAAACCTGGAGTTGTAAGCCTAGCACCCAGCCCTGCCTGGGGATTTCCTACAACTCCTAAGATTTCCTACATCCTGTCTGAGCCTCGAAGACAAGCAGAGGTTAGCCCAGCGAAGGGTGATGGTGGAGAAATGTGTTTGAAAAAGGAAAGGGAGGCTGAAGTGGGAGCAATTATAATATTAAATTGAGCCATCTTAAAGTGCCAGTTTTATAAGGGAAAAGGAAGTCGCTCAGTCATGTCCAGCTCTTCACGACCCCATGAACTGCAGCCTACCAGGCTCCTCTGTCCATGGGATTTTCCAGGCAAGAGTACTGAAGTGGGGTGCCGTCACCTGCTCCGATGAATGAGTCTACCTATTTGTAAAAATATGACTGATGAAAACAGTGCAGTCACTAGGTTATCACACTGTGAGTTCAGCTGTCAAGAGGGAGCAACTCGAAGGACATCACACAATCTATAAACCAGCTGGAATACGTCGGTAGCAAATAGTCAAATATTAGCAATTTCATCCAGTTCTACATTATACTAAAGGAGCATTTCTCAAGCTCTTAGCTTGTACAAATACCACGTGGTACTCATATTTATACACTGTCTTGTTTAGTATCTACAGTAGTCTGATAAGATCCAGACTACTTTTATCCACATCTGTGCATAAGGAAAGTGAGGCATGGAGATGTTAGGCCCAAGGTTGGGCCTCCCTGGTAGCTCAGCTGGTAAAGAGTCCCCTTGCAATGCAGGAGAACCTGATTCGATTCCTGGGAAGATCCGCTGGAGAAGGGGTAGGCTACGCACTCCAGTATTCTTGGTCTTCCCTGGTGGCTCAGCTGGGTTCGATCCCTGATTGGGAAGATCCCCTGGAGAAGGGAACAACTACCTACTCCAGTATTCTGGCCTGGAGAATTCCATGGAGAAATCCATGGGGTTGCAAAGAGTTGGACATGACTGAGTGACTTTTACTTTCACTTTCCCCAAGGTCTTTGAGACCTGTGGGCTAGTAAGAACCCAGATTGACACCTCGGCAGTCTGATTCCAGGCAGGCTGGAGCAGGATCATGGAAAAGTGAAGGTTCTTTTAGACCATCTTGTGGAGGAGCCATTAATGAGTGTTGTATAGGTCAGGAGTCCCTAACTTCTGGAGTCTGATGCCTGATGATCTGAGGTGGAGCTGATGCAATAATAATAGAAATAAAGTGCACAATAAATGTAATGCATTTGAATCACCCTGAAACCATCCCCCCTGCCCCTGGTTTGTGGAAAAATTATCTTCCATGAAACCAGTCCCTGGTGCCAAAATGACTGGGGATTGTAAGTATAGGTGGTGGTGGTGGTGGTTTGGTATCTGTTTATAACAGCTTTAGTCATGGTATCCCCAACCAAGCTGGACACGGCCCAAGTGCCATCAAAAGTGGAGCATATGAACAAACTATAGTGTAGTCTTTTCATAACAGATACCTGCTCAGCCAGTCTGGGGACACACGAGACCTAGCAGAGCTTAGAGGTGTGCCTGTGGTGAGAAGGGGCCACGAGTCACCCCAGCCATAGACACCTGAGTAGGGGACATGATGAGCTCAGAGGCCAACTCTGAAGACCAGGAGGGGGGCCCTTTCCTTCCTTAAGAGGCTGGATTCTCCCTCCAGATGCCACAAGAAACACATAACCCCTTTTCCTGGCACATTGGCATCTTGGAAAAAGAGAGGAACAGAAACCTTAGATGGCATGACAACGTTGTTATTGTTCAGTGGCTAAGTTGTGTCTGACTCTTTGCAACCCCACGGACTGCCGCACACCATGCTTCCCTGTCCTTCACTGTCTCCTGGAGTTTGCTCAAGCTCCTGTCCATGGAGTTGGTGATGCCATCCAACCGTCTCATCCTCTGTCGCCCCCTTCTCCTCCTGCCCTCAGTCTCTCCCAGCATCAGGGTCTTTTTCCCTCCAGATGCCACAAGAAACACATAACCCCTTTTCCTGGCACATTGGCATCTTGGAAAAAGAGAGGAACAGAAACCTTAGATGGCATGACAACGTTGTTATTGTTCAGTGGCTAAGTTGTGTCTGACTCTTTGCAACCCCACGGACTGCCGCACACCATGCTTCCCTGTCCTTCACTGTCTCCTGGAGTTTGCTCAAGCTCCTGTCCATGGAGTTGGTGATGCCATCCAACCGTCTCATCCTCTGTCGCCCCCTTCTCCTCCTGCCCTCAGTCTCTCCCAGCATCAGGGTCTTTTCCAATGAGCGGGTTCTTTGCATCAGATAGCCAAAGTATTGGAGCTTCAGCATCAGTCCTTCCAGTGAATATTCAGGGTTGATTTCTTTAGGATTGACTGGTTTGATCTCCTTGCTGTCCACAAACCTTGAAATATAATAAATACTTGCTGAGGTACTTCCCTAGTGGTCCAGTGGCTAGGAATCTGCCTACCAGTGCTGGGGTCACGGATTTCATCGCTGGTCCAGGAAGATCCTACTTGCTGAGGAGCAACTAAGCCCATGCACCACAGTTACTCAGCCTGTGCTCTAGAGCCCATGCTCCAGAGCAAGAGAAGCTGCTGCAATGAGACGCCCATACACAACTAGAGAGTAGTCCCTGCTCACCACAGCTAGAGAAAGCCCGTGCACAGCATCAAAGACCCAGCTCAGCAAAATATAACTAAATAAATACATAGATACAGAGTATACAGACATACATACTGAGTCTGTTTAAAAACAGCAGTAGTGAGATAGCCCATGGAATGGTTTGGAAGCATGGCATTTGACCTGATTAGGTTTGATTTTGGAAATTCATACCAAAGAGTGGAGAGACGTTGGGTGGTGAAGGGCTAAAGACAGAGACCTGTCATGAAGAGCTTATGGGAATACAGGGAAGTGATGAGGGTGGCCTGGACTCAGGAGGGAACAGCAGGAATGGAGAGAAGAGGAGTCCAGAGGCTCTTGGGATGTGGGGTTAGCCTGGGGGCAGAGTCAGTATCGATACTTGTTGTTCTCATTGGATGTTTGAGTGGATTCTGGTGTCATTCATTCATAAATACAGGAAGAGTAGGGTATATGTGAGGGCACCAGAAGAATTCAGAGAAGGAACTGTTTCCTTCAGGGAGACAGTGACATGGATAATCCATACGGCTTATTGGAGCTCACTGAACTAATTGAGGAGCGTGTGGTCGAATGCCTGACTACAGAGCAGTGTGCCATCAGCTGTCATAGCCATCACTCCCTGGTCCTTCTGCCCCGCTCAGACATATATTCTTGTCTTTTCAGCCAGAGATAAATCGGAGCGAGCCTTTGGCGTGTCCTTTGTGAAGCTGATGAACATAAATGGCACCACTCTGCAGGACGGGAGCACGATCTGGTGGTGTATAAGGTGGTGCTAAAGAAAGAGGCCAAGGACCTCCTTACTCCCTCTGGAAGTGATTCTGAAAACTCCCTTTAGACTTCGTGTATAACTATCAGAAACTTCTCTAGAGCTACGTGTGTTCACACTTACCAGTCTCGAATCCCAGAGGACTGTGGTCACACTAGCTTCATGGACTCCCATCCCCTTCAGTCTAATAAATGATGGTCCTGGGCCTTCCCTGATGGTCCAGTGGGGACTGCCAGTCACAGTTCCACTGCAGGGGGCGTGGGTTCAATCCCTGGTTGGGGAACTTGGATCCCACATGCTGTGCAGCATGGCCAAGGAAAAAAAAAATTTTTTTTTTAAAGGATGGTCCCTCCTCCTCCTGCAAATGGCATCATGGAGGTGAACAGCCAGAGGTCGTGCTCTGGCTTTCTGTTCTTTGCATCACCCCTTGTGGAGCATTGATAATTGCACTGTTGGGCTGGGTTAGCAGGTGGTGGGTGTGGTAGGATGTGGTTTTCATATCAGCATGAGCCAGGCACCATTTCTGTGCTCTGGGGCCCCTCTTCCTCCAGTATCAGTTTTGTCCTTATTCTTCCATCTCAGTGCTGTGGAGTATCATTCCCACTGAGATTTTAGAGTCGAAAGTAGGTATTGAGAAGATCTCATTTGTCCAGCAACGTCAAGGAGGATTTTTTCAGTTGATAGCTTTTCTGAGATGAAGCTGCCTGATGTGTATTTCCGTTAATAGCTCGTGAGCTCAGAAATAGTGTTGGAAGCCATGGCTAGCTATTTCTTCTCAGGGGACCCAATGAAGTATAACTGTGACAAATTACATGTTCAAGAAAATAAAATCCAACCTTACTGTTTACTTACATATTTGTAACAGACTAGGATATTGATTTCTGCTTCATTACTTATTCCATTTTCATACAATGTTTAAATTATTTCTAGGCGCAGATTTTTGAAAAATATCATGACACCTCAGAGTTAGAAGGGATCTACTATAAAAACTTTGTTTCCTGGCTAGAAATACACTGCGCTCACGATAAATATTATTTTATTTGCACCTAAGAGATTTTGTCTACTCTCTGGCGTCCCTGACATGCTTCCTTTGCAGGGTGACAACAAGAAGATGGAAGATGCTAAATTCTACCTGACCTTGCCGGGAACCAAGGTGGAGATGGAAGAAAAGGAGCTCCAAGCATCTAAAAATGCAGCCAACTTGGCAGCAGCCAAAGATAGCACAAAGGACAGCTTTCAGATTGCCACCCTCATATGTTCCACGAAGCTCACCCAGAATGGTAGGCGCAGTGACTGAATGACACCAGAATGGGCTTTCTGTTGTGTCCTCCTGGGCTCCTTTGTTAAATTCAGGAGACTGGACCATCTGTCTTCTGAGATGGGGTCCTGGGCTCTCTGGATTCTGCTCTTTGCATGATGTTCTAGGTGGAACTATTAGATAGCTAGAGCTTTTTCTGAGACTTCTGTGTCTATCTTTGAACCAGGATGAAAAACACTTGGGTGATTTTTAAATATGGTAGAACCTACAAATGTATCCTAACGGAAGCTGTAAAATTTGAAGGTCTTCTGTTTCATTCCTTCAAGGCAGCAAAGAGCTCCAATACTGTTCTTTGTATGATGTGTATAAATGAGAGATTTTGGTAGCAAGGGAGGGACACTGGCAGGCAGATACCAGTCTCTTGCTCAAGAAGGATGGCAAAGAGCAGGGAGGGTTTCCTGTTAGCCTTTCCGTCGGTCGCCATGGAGACTCCTCTTTCCCCGTTTTTTTTCTCAAGCAGTCAGAGAGTTTCCATAAAATCAGCTGAACAGTTGAGAGTCGGCTTCACTTTGTTCCTTCTTGAAATCTGATAGCAATTTTAACTTCTCTTGTGTATGTCATGGCATTTGATAGCCAATAACAGCTTCTTATTCATTTAACCTATGTAATTTCTAAGGAGTCCTGCTGAATATAGTGATCCAAGGGTTAGATGCTTTGAGAACTTGCTTTAAAAATTCTGTATCCCCTGTGCTGTGTGGATGAATATCCCTTTGGCCTTTGAGAAGAGTTGGGGCTCTGCCTTAGGGAGTTGATAAGGTAGACAAAGCAGCTGAGATAATAAGGGACACTCAAGGATCAGATAGGATGTGGTCGATCTTTAGAAAGGGTCTAAAGATTTATTTTGGTGAGTCATGGTTGGGTAGAGAGTATGGATAGTATTTCAACTTGAGCAAGTATCTAGACCCAATAGAGGGAGGCTTAGAGCTATTACTTATGTGAAAGTAAAAGCATGCACCAAAAACGAAGCCAGAAAAAAGGCGAAGCTATAAAGACATGAAAAGATCCATGATTACAAAGGGCTCGGGAGACAGGGGGGGATGAACAGACAAAGAACAGGGGATTTTTAGGACAGTAAAGCTATACACTAAAGGATACCCTAATGGGTACAGGGATATATGTCACTGGACATTTGTCCATACCCACAGAATATACGAAGTGAAGCCTAACTTAAACGACAGCCTTGAGTTAATGATCTTTATCATCGCTGGCTCATCAGTTGTAATAAAGGTTCTACAGTAATGCAGGATGTTAATAATACTGGAAACTCTGCAACCTTGAAGGGGTATTTGGGAACTCTCTGCACTTTGGGCCTAATTTTTTCTGCAAGCCTAAAACTGCTCAAAAAAAAAAAAAGTCTGCTGCAGCTGCTGCTGCTAAGTCGCTTCAGTTGTGTCCGACTCTGTGCGGTCCTATGGACAGCAGCCCACCAGGCTCCCCTGTTCACAGGATTTTCTAGGCAAGAATACTGGAGTGGGTTGCCATTTCCTTCTCCAAAATAAAGTCTATTAGGAAAAGACAAACACCTTAAAAATTAAACCAGAAAGTATTCTGAGCTTACATGGTAAAATTATATCTGTGATATAACCATTGTTAGGGAAAAAGTAAGTATAAATAAATTGCTGATACAAGGTTAAATAGTATAATGTTTATCGGAAATGATTAAGAAGGTGTATCAGAGATTTTAAATATTTATTTTCAGACCCTTTGATCTAGTACTGTGACCCTTAAAAGTGAACGTGAATGGACAATGAGAGATTAACACAAAGATTTCTGTAGGAGGATGTTTCCCTGTTGTTCATAATGGGGGAACACGGCAAACAATCACAGATGTCCAGTAGTTGGGGATCAAGTCAAAGTCTATAATGTTGTTAAATGATGAAAATATATGAGGCTATGGGGAAAACTGGGTTGGCCAAAAAGTTCATTCAGGTTCCTCGGTAACATCCTCAGAGAAACATGAATGAACTTTTGGGCCAACTCAGTATTTCAAAACAAAGACATAGGAAAATGTTGACAGTACAGAGAACATAACCTTAGTGTTGTTTAAATAGATAAGGAGAATTTGGAGCCAGTTGCCTGGGTTCGGTTCCCAGCTCTGCCATTTGCTAGCTCGTTTGTCTTGGACAAGTCACTTGATCTCACTGTGACTGAGTTTCCTCATCTCACCTGCTGTCAGCCTGGAAGTAGGAAGAGGGGACGACAGACAGGGCAACCTTGAGCATATATGAAAAGACAGGGTATTCCCAGCAGCAGATCGTAAGCCTTGTTTCTCTGCTTTCTTCTAATATGATGGGAGTGATAAAGGACCAGTTCAATTTATACTGAGAAAGAAGCAGCTGAGGAACATGAGTAAACCGTCAACTCCACAAGGGCGTTTGCTGATCAGGAAGGTATCTGTTCTCCTTTTACATGGAGACAAAGGTATTGTTCCTTAGCCTTTGGAGAGCTGTTCAGACTCCAGAGGTCAAAAGCCACTAGACTTTGTCACAAGCAGAGCCTGTAGGTGCTTTCATTACTTTATGAATTTTTTCGAAACTAGAACAGCTCGATTTATATGGGATCATTTTGTTGCTGGACCGTATGGAGGGTGAGAATAGATTTGTTTTAGAAAAGGGAGAGAGGAGTCAAGTCTCTGCAGGTATGGACCCTGCACCAGGCTTTCACAGCTGTCTCATTTTACCCACAGACATCCTAGCACAGGAAGACACGCATGTTATTATCATTAATCTCAATTTGCTGATCAGAATTCGGAGTTAAGAAACCTAAGTTAAATATTAGGCTGGCCAAAAAATTCATTCAAGTTTTTCTGTAACACCTTACCTAATACCGTTCCTGAACTCATAAGTAATGGACTTGGATCTCAAAATACATATTTGTAGCAAAATCTAGGGGTTTTTTTGTCATTCTTTTCTTTTTTAAATGTTACAGTCCTAATCTTTTCCCAAAGGTAATCGACCCTAAATTTGGAGACTGTCAATTAGAGGATCATGAATTCTTACATACTTCTGATGGAGATGTAAATTGGAACAACTTTGGATAACATTTAGGTAGCATCTGATATGATTGAAGGTAGTCATGATAACCCAAAAATATACTCTAGTTTTACACCTCAGATAAGCAGCTGTACCTGGACACCGGGAGGCATATGAGAATGTACACAGCACAGCTGCTTATGATGTCTCAAAACCACAAACAACCCATCTGGTTTGGAGGCTGTTGTTTTGTTTTTTGTTTTCGTCTGTGCCACTTTGGCTTGCGGGATCTTAGTTTTCTGACCAGGGATTGAACTCAGACCCTTTGTGTAAGTGTGGAGTCCTAACCATTGGATTGGCAGAGCATTCCTCCATCTGGTTGTTCATTGACAATAAAATGGATGAACAAATTCTGGTACATCCATACAATGGGATAGATACTATATAGCAATGAAACAAAGTTTTTCAGAGCTATTCATCAACCTGTATGAATCCCAGAAACACTGTGAGTCTAGGCCTATTTCTATAAGACTGTGCCACTACTTTTCTTGCCCTAAGACCTTCTGGTTCAACATTGCCAAATACATTCTTAATATGAGCATTGATGGAGCATGCAAGTATCTCTAGGGAATAAACCTCTAGGCTGATGAGCGGGTGCTTGGCAGATGCTAATCTGCTGAGTGACTCTTCTCTGCTGATGGCGTATCTAAGTCCTTTTCCTTAGGTAGCGCTCGTGAAATGAAGTGTAACCAGTGGAACAGAATGGTTGACTAGCTTCAGGCAGAAATAGGAGATGGGAAGATGGAATGGACGGTGCGTAGTGGATAGGTCCAACTCAGTGTCTATTCTGAAGTATTTATGTAAGGAGTGAAGAATTGTCTTGTGAACACTACCAGTTTCCTTGCGGCTACTGGTTTTGATTCCATCCTGCTATTCAGTCTTTGATCCAGCGTGTACTGAACACCTGCTAGGTGGCTAGCACTGTGATAGGTTTAAGAATGAATGCAATATGGTCCCTCTTCTCAAGTGTTTCAATCTATGGGAAGAGGCAAAGAGATGTCAAATGTGTCATTACTTATTTGTTCTAATGTACATGTATATGGACAAGGAGTGCAGAGAGAAGAGAACGACTGGTTATGTCTTCCCAGAGGGAATAAAGTTTGAAATGAGTCTTGAGGTAGAAGTAGCAGCTGACCAAATCCATAGTATCGGGTTGGCCAAAAAGTTGGCTTGGGTTTTTTCATAACATCTTTTTTTTTCTTTTTTTAAAAATAAATTTTTAAATGTATTTATTACCTATTTGAGCTTCCCTGTTGGCTCAGACTGTAAAGAATCCAGCTGCAAATGCAGGAGACCTGGGTTCGATCCCTGGTTGGGAAAATCCCCTGGGGAAGGAAATGACAACCCACTCCAGTATTCTTGCCTGGGAAATCCCATGGACAGAGGAGCCTGGTGGGCTACAGTCCGTGAGGTTGCACAAGAGTCGGACACAGCTGAGCAGCTAAGCACACATTATTTATTGGCTGTATCAGGTGTTAGTTGTGGTGCACGGGTTTCTCTCCAGTTGCACCGAGCAGGCTTCCGAGCATGTGAGCTCAGTAGTTGCAGCACGTGGGCTTAGCTGTCCCGCAGAGTAGAATGTGGAATCCTAATTCCCTGATGAGGGATCAAACCTGTGTTCCCTGCATTGGAAGGCAGACTCTCAACCACTGGACCACCAGGGAAGTCCCTCTGTAACAGCATATGGATAAAACTCGAACGAAATTTTTGGTCAAAGCAGTATAGTATTTCTGGGCATTTCAAACAAAGGGAAGTAAAGACAGGAAATTATTTCAGAGCATGCCACAGCTTGGGGAGTCTTGAGTTAATCTGTTTGCCTGTGATTGGCTGGCAGGCAAACCCTGGGAGGGACCTTAGCACCTTCTGCTGTGAATGCTATTGGGATTTTATTTTGTTGACAGTGGGTTGTCTCTAGGGATTGGAGGCTTCCCAGGGACTAAACATGTGCATGCCAGTAAAACAGACACACTGAAGCAAATTGGCTGTTCTCATGAACAGAATACATTTTCAACTACTTATATATATGTTTACACAAATCCATTGATTAAAAAATACACAGTACTACACTTACTAAAAAACGCTCTACGAATAGTATAGTAACTTGATACACTAGAGAAAATGATAAAGTAGTAATGGTCCAGATGCCTGCTTTAGTATGACACTAAAGTGACACTTTTAGTATCTAGACATTCATTAGACCTGTAAATGGCTTGTGGTTGGGTAGTTGCTAAGTCCTGTCTGACCCTTGTGACCCCATGGACTGTAGTCCACCAGGCCCCTGTGCCCATGTGATTGCCCAGGCAAGCATACTGGATTGAATTGCCATTTTCTTCTCCAGGAGATCGTCCTGACCCAAGGATCAAACCTGGGTCTCCTGCATTGCAGGTGAATTCTTAACCACTGAACCACAAGGGAAGCCCATTGTAAGTGGTTTATAGATCCCAAATTCTGCATTTTAAATCCAAAAACACCCGAAGATTTTTGTCTCAGAGTTACCCTTTTGTGACCCCATGGACTGTAGTCCACCAGGCCCCTGTGCCCATGTGATTGCCCAGGCAAGCATACTGGATTGAATTGCCATTTTCTTCTCCAGGAGATCGTCCTGACCCAAGGATCAAACCTAGCTCTCCTGCATTGCAGGTGAATTCTTAACCACTGAACCACCAGGGAAGCCCATTGTAAGTGGTTTATAAATCCCAAATTCTGCATTTTAAATCCAAAAACACCCGAAGATTTTTGTCTCAGAGTTACCCTGCGGGCCATTCATCTGTTCTACCATCCTTCAATATAGCAACCCATCTGATTTGCCATCTGTTTTATTTCTTTGAAGAACTCAGGGAGGGGATACAATAGAATAGCAAGGACATGGTTTTGGGGAATCAGAAAATCTGTCATTAAATTCCATTCATACTGTTCTCTAGCAGTTGTATAATCTAAGGCGGGTAATTTAATTTCACAAAGCTTAAGTTTCTTCATCTCAAAAATGAAGCAAATAAAATGAAACAGAATCTGTTCTATGGTTGCCAGAGGGGAAAAGTGAGGTGGAGGGATAAATTAGGAGGTTGAGATTAACATATACACACCTATAAAGTACATATACATACCTATAAAACATATACATACCTATATATAGCATATACCTATATAATAGGTAGCCATCAAGGACTTACTGAATAACACACAGAACTCCACTCAAGAGTAGTTCTCTGTAATAATCTATATGGGAAATAGAATCTGAAAAAGAATATATATACATATATATATTCCTATATAATTCTTATTTATATATATATAACAATTCTCTTATAATCTATATGGGAAATAGAATCTGAAAAAGAACATATATATTTATATATTCTTTTTACATATACATATTACATATTCTTATAACTAAATCAGGCTTCCATGGTAGTTCAGAGATGGTAAAGAACCTGCCTGCAATGGAGGAGACCCAGGGAAGATCTCCTGGAGAAAAAATGGCTACCCATCCTGTATCCTTGCCTGGAAAATTCCATGGACCGAAGAACCTGGTGGGCTGTAGTCCATGGGGTTGCAAGGAGTTGGACATTTCAGAGTGACTTTCACTCACTCACTGTAGCTAAATTATTTTGCTGTACACCTGAAACTAACACAACATTGTAGATTAATGATACTCCAATATAAAATAAATTGTTTTTAAGTTGAAAAAAATCAATGAAATCTCTACAGTGTGGATGTGATGTTTAAATGAATTAATGTACACTTGTAAGTTTATTTTCCCCTCTGCATCCACCGAGACACACAGAGTAGCAGGGGACAAATTAAGCAGTGCAGCAAATTAAAGGAAGGTGGGTTATTTAAGTGATTCATGTGTAAGACGGTGATATCTTACATGAGAGGTGTGCATTCTATTCAGGAATTGTTTTAGGTTCTTGTACATTTGTGGTTGGTTTTTTTTCTCTGTGAAGAAGGAAAGATGACTAAAGGTTTTCTTTGACTTAGGTAAGAGACAGTAAATTAAAAGACTGCATAAGGTTCTAGCCACCTGTAGGAGCAATGATCTTCTCTACAGAGCTGTGTGTGTGGATTGCTCTGCCAGTCTGTGTCTAACGCCTATGGTTTGTGGTTGTTCTTCCCAGTTGACCTGTTAGGCTTGTTAAATTGGCGCTCAAGCCCTCAGAATATTAAACACAACTTGAAGAAGTTAATGGAGGTGGATGGAGGAGAGATTGTGAAGGTACGTTTATTTATTCACAGATAAGACTACAGCCTCTGCATCCTTAGTTCAGTATCTTAAGTGAACCCAATGAGTGTAAACGTAACCCCTAGTCTACACTGGGAAGCAAGTGTGCCAGTTTTTAAGAAAATGCTGTTTTTAAAGCTCTTCTTTTGAAACTGATTCTCCTCGTATTTCTGCACTCTGGAGCTAAACTGAGAGCACCAGATAACCTCTCCCGTTTTTCTTATCTTCAGTTTTTGCAAGATACACTAGATGCACTTTTTAACATCATGATGGAAATGTCAGATGATGAAACATATGACTTCCTCGTGTTTGATGCACTGGTAAGCAATTATGCATGATAACCTAGTGTTCATTCTCACAACTTTGCGGTTTTTGATAGTTCACTATCATAAATAACGGTGACAGTATCCTCCTGCATAAACATTTGTATCCATCTCTCTGATGAATTCTTGAGGCAACATTCCCAGAAGTCATATTAGATACAATTGACTTCTTAAAAATTTTATTTATTTATTTTTGGCTGTGATGGGTCTTAGTTGCAGTGCTTGAACTTCTCTCTAGCTGCAGTGCTCAGGCTTAGTTGCCCCGTGGCATGTGGGATCTTAGTTCCCCAGCCCAGGATTGAACCTATGTCCCCTGCATTGGAAGATGGATTCTTAACCGCTGGACCACCTGGGTGGTACCTAGATATGACTGACTTATAGTCAAGACCTTTTTTCTTCAATTCCTGTTAAATCTTCCTTTTTGATATGCTTTTTCTTTTTCGTTTGGAAAAATGAGGTATTTTACTACATTTGACATAAGGAATCCCTTTAACTTGATTTAAAATTGTCTGACCCTAAACCAGAACACGGGGCTTCCCAGGTGGCTCAATGGTAAAGTAACTGCGTGCAGTGCAGGAGATGCCGGAGACCCAGGTTTCATTCCTGGATGGCGAAGATCCCCTGGAGAAAGAAATGGCAACCCACTCCAGGATTCTTGCTTGGGAAATATGGACAGAGGAGCCTGGTGGGCTGCAGGCCATAGGGTTGGAAAGAGTCAAAAATGGCAGAGTGACTAAGCACGCATGCATGCCTCATAAGTAGGTGCAAAGTGGTTATTTGTTGGTTGTGTGTCTGATAGTGATAAGATGTCACCTGATAAGAGTTAACATCTGAGCAGAAAATTGAGACCCGAAGTCTGGTGAAGTTCAGTTTTTAGAGGCACCCACACTGCGCTGAGGAGAGAGACGTCGTTCAGTATTTCATTAGCTGTATCCTTGCGATAGTATCTATTATTCTCCCAGGAAACACGTCCCCACACCCTGCCCCCTCCAATTCCGTTTTCTTCCCTGACCTGTTTACCCGTGCCCTGCCCTCTCTCTGTGACGGTCAGCTCTCGGAGGCCAGGGGGTGCTGGATTGCATTGTCTTCCTTCCAGCATTTACCACAGTGCCTAACACTTCATGGTCTCTCTGTTCATGTTAAATAAAAAGAAACCTGAGACTTCTCTTCAGCTCTGGAATAGTAATGTTGGGAATGCTGCCAAAATAATCAAGAAGGAAAAGAAGACCCCATGCATTGAGACCCAGCTTGTTGACTGAATGCCAGGGCTTGTGCTGTACTGCTATTTATATTTTTCACCTTTGGCAGGTGTTTATTATTTCACTGATAGGAGACATCAAGTTCCAGCATTTCAACCCTGTTCTCGAGACCTACATTTACAAGCACTTCAGCGCCACTCTGGCCTATGTGTGAGTACCAGGCCCGGGAAGGGTCTGTGGTTGGGTTGTCGGCTTGTGCTCCAGGGGCTGGGTTGTTGAGAAACCAAAAGGCCGTGAGCTGAGGACCTGCAGCTCTAAAGTACAGAACCTTGTGCTAAACTTTCTGGTGGAAAGTGGGAGCCATCCAACAATTCCAACTATGGAAAATGGATTCTATTCAAGCCCTCATCTCTGGGAAGTTATGGAAGGGATATGGCTGTACTGGTGGAAGAATCCAGAGCATCTGTAGGTGAGGAGTTGAAGTTGTTGGGAGCGTGATCCAGGACAGAGGACCCTACCCAAGATCTTAGGAGGTGGGTGCCAGTGGAATCAAGCAGAAGGTGGAGGAGGACCACATGTGAGAGAACTGTAGGTCATGCCCTCAACTCTACACCACAAATGCTTTGTAGAAGTCATTGCTTAGAGCAGGGGTCCCCAGCCTCCAGGTCAAGGGCGGTACCAGTCAGTGACCTGATAGGAGCTGGGTCCCACAGCAGGCGGTGATCACGTGAAGGAAGCTTCATCTGTATTTACAGCGTCTTCCCATCCCTTGCATCATTGCTTGAGCTCTGCCTCCTATCAGATCAATGGTGCCATTAGAGTCTCATAGGAGTGAACCCTCCTATTAACTGTGCATGAAGGAGTCTAGATTACGAACTCCTTATGAGAATCATCCTGAAAACTGTTTTCTATTCCCCTGGTCTGTAGAAAAATTGTCTTCCGTAAAACTGGTCCCTGGTGCCAGAAAAGCTGGGGACCACTGGCTTAGAGGATAGGAGATGGTTGACTTTTCTTTCTTTTACATAGAAGGAATGGTCCCCACCTTTCCCAGAGTAAAGCCTTCTTTCTGTATTTGGATTATGAGACCTGACTGGTGTTTACTCTGAGCTTTGCCTTGCAGCGCCCAGCTCACCATAGTGTGGCCTGTCCCCCAGCTCCTTGCATTCTGGTTTTTGTGCAGGGCGACACGATAGTGACAGGAGTGTAGGTGAGATGGCAGGGATGTTTCTCACGTGGCTCATGCCTGATTGTGCCAGTTGTTGCCAGCTGATCTGTCAGGCTTCCTGCTGACCTTCTGTGTCATTCAGACCTTTGATCCCATGTCTCTTTTTCTGAACTAAACAAGAAAGTTCTTGGTTTTATCTGCATAATGGTTCAAAAATGTAATAAAACATAAGTGACATTAAGACGTGTCAGTGTAGCATAATCAGCAATTAACACAACAGATATAATGCCCACTGGGTTCAGGGAAGCAGCAGATAAACCAATGAGGCGCCTGAATTTCCAAGGCAGTAGCCACAAGAGACAAAATCTTTCATATGATCTTACTTATTTGTGAAATCTAAAAAAAAAAAAAGTTGTTGTTGTTCAGTTGCTCAGTTGTGTCCTACTCTTTGCGACCTCGTGGACCGTAGCACGCCAGGGTTCCCTGTCCTTCACTATCTCTCGGAGTTTGCTCAAACTCGTGTCCATTGAGTCAGTGATGCCAACCAACCATCTGATCCTCTGTCATCCCTTTCTCCTGCCTTCAATCTTTCCCAGCATCAGGGTCTTTTCCAATGGTCATCTCTTTGCATCAGATGGCCAGAGTATTGGAGCTTCAACATCAGTCCTTCCAGTGAATATTCAGGGTTGATTTCCTTTCGGATTGACTTGTTTGAACTCCTTTCAGTTCAAGGACCTCTCAAGAGTCTTCTCCAGCACCACAATTCAAAAGCATTAATTTTTTGGCATTCAGTCTTCTTTGTGGTCCAACTCTGGAAAAACCAAAGCTTTGACTATATGGACCCTTGGCAAAGTGATGTACAAATAGTACAAACGAACTTATTTACAAAGTAGAAGTAGAGTCAGATGGAGAGAACAAACTTGTGGTTACCAGGGCATACAGAAGGGGAGGGATAAGTTGGAATACTGACATATACCCAACTACGTATACACTACTGTATATAAAATAGATAACTATTAATAATAAGACCTACTATATAGTACAGGAAACTCTACTCAGTATTCTGAAATGGCCTATATGGGAAAAACATTAAAAACAGAGTGGGTATATGTATGTGTGTAACTGATCCACTCTGCTGTACACCTTAAACTAACACAACATTTTAAGTCAACTATACTCAAAAAAAGAAAAAGATGAAATCCTATCATCATTGGATCTTTATTACACAGAGCCAACTGCAGGACTCCAAGTGGTGTGCTTCTGGTAATCTGAGTTGATTTGTAATAGTTGATCAATTCTATATGATTCCTATGAATTTTTCTTAATACTGGGAAAACTCAAAAAGATTCCCAGAAGAAAAGTTCAGAATTTCAGTGCCCTCAAAAATGTGAGATGGCCCAAGATTAAAACAGTGCCTAGTCCAGACACTCTAGGAAAACATAAAGAGCAATCCCAGAGCAGTTTTATCTGTTCAGATGCTCAGAACTCTGGGCTGCTCTTCTTCCCATACAAGAAAATTTTTATCTGGCTCCAATTTAGGGATTCTAAAAAGTTGGGGGAAATATCAATAACCTCAGATATGCAGATGACACCACCCTTATGGCAGAAAATGAGGAGGAGCTAAAAAGCCTCTTGTTGAAAGTGAGAGAGGAGAGTGAAAAAGTTGGCTTAAAGCTCAACATTCAGAAAACGAAGATGGCATCTGGTCCCATCACTTCATGGGAAATAGATGGGGAAACAGTAGAAACAGTGTCAGATTTTGTTTTTTTTGGGCTCCAAAATCACTGCAGATGATGACTGCAGCCATGAAATTAAAAGGCGCTTACTCCTTGGAAGAAAAGTTATGACCAACCTAGATAGTATATTCAAAAGCAGAGACATTACTTTGCCGACTAAGGTCTGTCTAGTCAAGGCTATGGTTTTTCCTGTGGTCATGTATGGATGTGAGAGTTGGACTGTGAAGAAGGCTGAGCGCAGAAGAATTGATGCTTTTGAACTGTGGTGTTGGAGAAGACTCTTGAGAGTCCCTTGGACTGCAAGGAGATCCAACCAGTCCATTCTGAGGGAGATCAACCCTGGGATTTCTTTGGAAGGAATGATGCTAAAACTGAAGCTCCAGTACTTTGGCCACCTGATGCGAAGAGTTGACTCATTGGAAAAGACCCTGATGCTGGGAGGGATTGGGGGCAGGAGGAGAAAGGGATGACCGAGGATGAGATGGCTGGATAGCATCATGGACTCAATGGACATGAGTCTGAGTGAACTCCGGGAGTTGGTGAGGGACAGGGAGGCCTGGCGTGCTGAGATTCATGGGGTCGCAAAGAGTCAGACACGACTGCGCGACTGAACTGAACTGAACTGAAAAAGTTGGGGCAGATTGGAGGGAATTAGATTTCTTTTAAGGTGGCTACTTAGGCAGACAAGTCCATCCTTACAGGAACATTTGAAAAAGTCGGCATAACATGTTGTTGTTTTAGTCAATAAGTCATGTCCTACTCTTTGCGACCTCATGGGCTGTAGGCCACCAGGTTCCTCTGTCCATGGGATTTCCCAGACAAGAATACTGGAGTAGGTTGCCATTTCCTCCTCCAGGGTATATTCATGAGCCCAGGATTGAACCCATGTCTCCTACATTGGCAGGCAGATTCTTTACCATTGCACCACCTGGAAAGCCCCTGTATAACATACTAGAGATTAAAATACCCTCACATTCGCATCCCTTCAGTTCTTTTTCTTGATTGTTTTAAAAAGAATCCTGCAAAGGAAAAGAAACTGTCCCTCGTTTCTAAGAAGAAGGGAAGCTCTAAGCCTAGACTGCAGTGAAGAAGAAATTTCTAGAAGAAATAATTACTATAGTTATGACTTCTAATTTCCCAGGAAGCCAAGTTCCCTTTTGTACAGTGTACCTTAGGGCCCAGAATACCACTTTGCCCCATTGACGCTTTTCTCTTTCTCATCCTTTTCAGGAAACTCTCCAAGGTACTGAACTTTTACGTGGCAAATGCAGATGATTCCAGCAAGACAGAATTGCTTTTTGCTGCTTTGAAAGCCTTAAAGTACTTGTTTAGGTTCATCATCCAATCTAGAGTACTCTACTTGAGGTAATGGTGATGGTAATATGATTTTGATGCTCTCCACCCTCTCTGACAGTAGTTTTTCTTATTCCTTGTGTACATGTTCAGCTCTGTGAGCTTCTGGATCATGGAACTGTCAAATTTCAGAACTTTATAGCTGAAGATGAGAGTGGACTTGTTTAGTTGCTCAGTCCTGTCTGACCCTTGGCAACCCTATGGACTGCAACCATCAGGCTTCTATGTCCATGGGATTTCCCAGGCAAGAACAGTGGAGTGGATTGCCTTTTCATCTCTAGGGGATGTTTTCGACCCAGGAATCGAACCCATGTCTCCTGCACTGCTGGCATTTTCTTTACCACTGAGCCACCAGGGAAACCTAAGGGTGGACTGTGCAGCCTTTAAAGAAGGTTCATGCCAGTGAACCTTCTTTAAAGGTGAAAAATCTTTATCATCCTTTGGTAAGAGTGGACAAATTTAGCCATGTGTTTTAATGCTGATAGAAATATAAACTCTTTAAGGATGGAAATTGGGCACTGTGAATAAAAATCAAATGTATACACGCAAAGCAGAGGAAGATATTTGTCCAGTGATAAACCATCTTTTGGGTCAGCAGAATTTCTAAGGCAGTAGTGGCAGTTGGACTGAGGGATGCAGGTGGCTAAAATGTGCAGCCCTAAATGAGAGCCTTTGTTGGTGACAGATATGTAGGAAGTCAGGTTCCTGTGGCAAGACTGTATTTAAAATAGCAAGGAGCTTCATGATGATATTGGATGTGCAAATCTAGGATCATGAACTATTGTTGGAAGTAGATGGAAATAGTGGCAGTTGTTAGGAGGGTTTGTTTCTGAGGTTTGTGTTTCTTTGCTGACTTCAAGCTGAGGTGCCTGGTGAAACTAAGCCCCAAAGATGTGATTAATTCCCAATTTGAATTCCTAGGATAACTGCTCCATCAAAAACAATAGAAATCAAAAATGAAAAGATAACTTTTCTGGGAATGTCCACAACCTCATTGCCATCGCCAGTGGATTTCCGAACTGTTAAAGTATATTTCTAAGGCAGATTTGTACTTTGGAAACTATAGGTAACATACTAAAATGTTAATAGGCATAAAGCTGCAAGTAAGAGGGTTTCAAGCCTGTGATTGGAACATGTGTATTTTTTTTAACCTCGTTTTTTAAAAATCATAAAATTAAAGGTAAACAACACGGAAAAAAACTTGTAACATAGTAAAGATCAAAGGTGAATAGATTACTGATTAAAGGCTCTTAAAAATCAACTACAGAATGATAAATATCCTTATACAATACAAACCAAAAATATAATTTACTAAAGAAAACAAGTGGTCAGTTAAATTTTTTAAAAAAATTATACTATTAAAATGTAATATACACACCATCTTTACCTCTACATTTGATAAAGGTGAAAAATCTTTATCATCCTTTTGTAAGAGTGGACAAATTTAGCCGTGTGTTTTAATGCTGACAGAAATATAAACTCTTTAAGGATGGAAATTGGGCACTATGAATAAAAATCAAACATATACACGCAAAGCAGAGGAAGATATTTGTCCAGTGATAAACCATCTAAAAATTTATGAAAGAAATCCATCAAGTATGAGCAAAGATGAATGTTACAGTATGTATATTGTGCCCTTTCAAATGTAGGGTATTTTAATGAGGCAAGGTAACCCTGATAGGTTCAAAACTAAGGTAGAAAACATAATATCACAATTTGAAAAATAATTTAGGATTAGATGCATAATATGCTAAAATATCAATAGTAAAACTAGGTAAGAGGACTTTAAGTAGGTTTATTTCTTATCTTCATTTTCAAAGTTTCTACAGTGAATTTGTTCATTTTTATGGTTTATAAACATGTTTAATGATTTAAAAGTAGAGCTGGACAAATGACAACTCTTTTCTTCCCTAGCAAAAGCTAGTGGTGTTCCCCTAGCACAGGATATATACTCACCCTCTGTTAGTCTTTTCAAATGGTCTTTTATTGTTTGGTATTTTTATTTCATAATTAATGCTGAATTTCCACATATTTGGTTAGGATGTCCTATGGCGCAGAGGTTAAAGCGTCTGCCTGCAATGTGGGAGACCTGAGTTCGATCCCTGGGTCAGGAAGATCCCCTGGAGAAGGAAATGGCAACCCACTCCAGTATTCTTGCCTGGAGAATCCCATGGACAGAGGAGCTTGGTGGGCTACAGTCCACGGGTCGCAAAGAGTCGGACACGACTGAGCGACTTCACTTTCACTTTCACTGTCATGAGGAAACTTTCCCTTACCTAAAAGTTTGTATAGCAAACCAAACCCTGATGTCCAGCAGTAAGAATCCTCATAAAAACATAAAAAGAAAACTTTAATTGATGAAATTTAAAAAAATAATTTCCATTAATGATCCACTGACTCTTTTACCCTCCATTATATTTCATTGCATCCAGCCCATTGTGTTCTTTCACTCTTAACTTTGCCAACAAAGGTCCGTCTAAGTCAAAGCTATGATTTTTCCAGTAGTCATGTATGGGTGTGATAGACCGTAAAGAAGGCTGAGTGCCAAAGAATTGATACTTTCAAACTGTGGTGTTGGAGAAGACTCTTGAGAGTCCATTGGACTGCAAGGAGGTCAAACCAGTCAATCCTAAAGGAAGTCAGTCCTGAATATTCACTGGAAGGACTGATGCTGAAGCTCCAGTACTTTGGCCACCTGATATGAAGAGCCAATTCATTAGAAAAGACCCTGATGCTAGGAAAGATTGAAGGCAGGAGAAGGGGACGACAGAGAATGAGATGGTTGGATGGCATCATCGACTCAGCGGACGTGAGTTTGAGCAAGCTCTGGGAGACGAAGGACAGGGAAACCTGGCATGCTGCAGTCCAGGGGGTCACAAAGAGTTGGACACGACTGAGTAACTAAACAACAACATTGTGTTCATCATTTTCAAGGTCAGATTGAATGATAACAGTGGAAAAGCCAAGTTAATTAACCCATGAAACTAAGAGCATGACTATGTTGAACTTAGGCCCAGATGGCCTGTTTATTATTATTTTTCCCCGTGATGTTTTCTCATTCTAAAGAAGAGCTTAAGCTGGGACAGAGAGTTTGGCAATCTATATTCTCCGATCACTTGGATTTTAAAAAAAAATTTTTTTTTTGAAGGATAATTGCTTTACAGAATTTTGTTGTTTTCTATCACTTGGATTTTATAGATGCAATAGGACACTGAGAAGGTTGGTTTTAATCCTGCAATCTCATGTTAGTCCCATTTTAATTAATAATTTTTTTGTCTCATTGAATTTTTTACAATATGCTTCTGTTTTATGTTTTGATTTTTGGCCTCAGGGCATATGGGAATCTTAGCTCCCTGACCAGGGACTGAACTCACACCCCCAATGTTGGAAGGTAAAGTCTTAACCATTGGACTCCCAGTGAAGTCCACAGTTCCTTTTTTTAAGTCACAAACGTAGGGTGCTCTGGGCGTTGGGGGTCTAGCACAGATGAGACGAGGTTCCTGCTCCAGTGATGCTTGTGGGTTACATCGAGGTCAGGGGCCAGATAATAAAGAAGCCCACAAGATCATCTCAGGTAGATAAAAGCTAGGAGGGAAGGCATTGATGTGACAGTGACCTGGGAAGGCTCCTTGAGCTGAGCTGGTGGGAGAGACTTCTCTGGTGGCTAGCATTTGAGTTGAGACTAAAAGACAAGGAGCTGGCCTCTGAAAGTCTCAGGTAAGAGAAGTGTGGGGAGTAGGAACAGCTATGGCAAGTGTCCTGCAGGGTCACCAAGTGACCTGTGGGAGGAATCAGGAGAAGCCACTGTTGCTGGAGCATAGAGATCCAGAATGGGAGGATGGAGCCTCTCAGGCTCACAGTGATGCATGATGAAGACCACCTAGGTCATCATCAGGAGTTCAGATTTCATTCCAAGTGTCATGGGAAACCACTGAAGGGTTTCAGTTAGAGAGGTCGTGATATATCTGGCTTACATTTTACTGAGTTGGCCAAAAATTTCATTTAGGTTTTTCTGTAGGATGCTGTGGAAAAACTTGAACTGACTTTTTGGCCAACCCAATACAAGATCATCTCATCTCTTAGGTGGAAAAGGAATTGCCAGGGGTGAAACCTGGGTGACCTTGGGAGGAATCAGGAGAAGCCACTGTTGCTGGAGCATAGAGATCCAGAATGGGAGGATGGAGCCTCTCAGGCTCACAGTGATGCATGATGAAGACCACCTAGGTCATCATCAGGAGTTCAGATTTCATTCCAAGTGTCATGGGAAACCACTGAAGGGTTTCAGTTAGAGAGGTCGTGATATATCTGGCTTACATTTTACTGAGTTGGCCAAAAATTTCATTTAGGTTTTTCTGTAGGATGCTGTGGAAAAACTTGAACTGACTTTTTGGCCAACCCAATACAAGATCATCTCATCTCTTAGGTGGAAAATGAATTGCCAGGGGTTAAGAGTGAAACCTGGGTGACCACTTAATAGGCTTTTTTTATTGTTGTGTTTTAAGTTTTAGTCTTTTTTTTTTTAAATTGGAGTGTAATTGTTTTATAATGTTGTGTGTGTTTCTGCAATGTTAGTTTCAACAATGTGAATCAGCTGTAGTGTATACATATATCCCCTCCCTCTTGACCCTCCCTCCAATAGGCTGTTATAGTTCAAATGTGAGATCCAGTGGGTCTGTCTCCTATGAGATGCAGAGAGTGGACCAATTTAGGGATAAGAGATCACAGGACTTGCTGTTAGAATGGGTGAGAGAATGAGAGAGAAGAATTGTAGATAACTTCTAGGTTTGGTGTGCTACTTGCCAAGATGTGGACTATTGAAAGATGAGCAGGAAAATCAAGTGAGTTCTGTTTTGCACATGTTCATTTTGAGATACGTCATGGAATAAATTGCAAATAAAGTTCTTTTCCAGTTCTGCAGAATGGATGAATTGAGAATTCGCAGGAACCCTCTGAATAATTTTCAGAGAAGTTCACATTCCATAAGTACCATATAGGTTATAGGTGAATGGAGGAGACTAATATAAATATGTATATGCATATATATTTGAGTGTGTTTATAAAATTCCAAGTTCAAACCATCCCTACTCTTGACCAGTTGGTGCTAAGATGGCCACCCAGCGTAAGTGCACTTGGACGACAGTTTCAGTACTTTTGTGTTTCTTGAGACATGAGCCTTCTGAATTCTACTTAGGAGAAAACCCAACTTTTCAGCTGATAGACAAGCAGGGTACCTTACTTAAACAAGCATGAATCAGGGACTCCCCAGGAGATCCAGCAGTTAAGACTCCGAGCTTCTGATGCAGGTGTATTTGATCCCTGGTTGGGGAACTAAGATCTTACATGCCTCACAGCATGGCCAAAAGTTTTTGTTTTGTTTTGTTTTTTAAATTTAAAAAGCAAGAAATGAAGCACGGTACAGTGAAGGCCATGGTGGCCTGTGTCCTGTGAGGGCCACGTTGTGGAGCAGGTTGGCCAGGTCAGTAGATAGAAGAATGCTAACTGGACTCAGACTAGATTGGTTTCAGATCATTTCTGGGTTGAAGAACTTGACTACCTATTGTCTGAAACTTCAGCACAAATGAGCTTGATGTGACGAGACAGAATGATTCAAGTGGCAGAGTGGTTAGATAGAATGATTAGAAGAGGTGAGAGAGAGGGAGGGTTGGAGGGCGGGAGGTGGCAAGACTGAGCTGTCCATCTAGGCAGCTGAGAAAGTCTCCTGCTTATTGGACATTGTTCTAATGAGCTGTGGATGCTGGGCTTGTAGGCAGGGCTCATCTGCTACTTGAGGCAAAGCAGCTTCTGGCTGTTACCCACTGTGTTCCAGGAATGCCCACACGCCGCTATGATGGAAGACATCACCAAGACTGGCCTTCAGACAGGACCAGGAGGAGAGCCCTTGTTGTAGGACTTTACATACAAATCACTACTTTCCTTCTGTCCAGGTGGTGATGACTTCCCAGCTTCGGGGCCCCTCCTGAACCACCTTAGTTAGAGCACTTGTGATGGCTCCATGCACAGTGTGAAGAGGTGACAAGTGAGGCATGGGCCTCTGGCACCATGCAGGCAACAAAGCTATTGAAAAATGTCTTTTAAAGATGGAATATCTGACTACCTTCTTTTTTTTTTCTGTTAAGATTTTATGGCCAAAGTGAAGATGGAGATGAATTTAGTAATTCAATCCGCCAGTTATTTCTTTCTTTCAATTCACTGATGGACAGGCCTATGGAAGAAGCTGTCAAGATCAAGGTCAGCTTGATCTACTTGGGCTACTCGTAATACTGTGGGTGAGGATGTTCTGGGGAACGAAAAACTTGCAGTGCATGATAAAAAAATAATAATCCTCATTCATGGAAAACTTGTTAATTTTAGACTGACTTGTAGAAAGTAAAGGGGAAATCCCTTTGTATTCACTTTTGCGTGCATTTGTATTTTCAATGTTCATTTCCCAAAGACAAGCTACCTATTTTTATTGAAGTAGAGTTGATTTACAATGTTGTGTTAGTTTCAGGTGTACAGCAAAGTGATTCAGTTATACATATGTATTTTTTTCAGATTCTTTTTCATTACAGGTTATTATAAGATATTGAATATAGTTCCCTATGCTATACAGCAGGTCCTTGTTTATTTTATATATCATGATGTATATCTGTTAATCCTAATTTATCCCTTTCTACCCTCTCCCCTTTGATTACTGTAAGTTTTTTCCTATGTCTGTGAGTCTGTTTTATAAATAAATTCATTTATGTTATTGTTAGTTGCCACATATAAATGATGTCATATGATACTGTCTTTTTATGGCTGAGTAATATTCCATTATCGGAGAAGGAAGTGACAACCACTGCAGTATTCTTACCGAGAGAATTTCATGGACAGGGGAGCCTGGTGGGCTACAATCCATGGGATGGCAAAGAATCAAACATGACTGAGTGACTAACACTTACTTACAATGTTCCATCAGACACATACACACACACACACACACACACACAGAGCGCATCTTTATCATTCCTCTGTTGATGGACACTTAGGCTGTTTCCATCTTTGGCTTTTGTGAATAGTGTTGCTGTGAACATTGGGGTGCATGTATCTTTTCAGATTTGAGTTTTTGTTTCTTCTGGGTAGATGCCCAGGAGTGGGATTGCTGGATGATATGGTAACGCTATTTTTGTCTTGTGAAGAACCTCCATGCCGTTCTTCATAGTGGTTGTACCAATTTTCATTCCCACCAACAGTGTAGGAGTGTTACCTTTTCTCCACACCCTCACCAGCATTTATTGTTTATAGACTTCTGACCTGTGTGAGGTAATATCTCATTGGATTTTCTTTTCTGTAATAATCAGTGACGTTGAGCATCTTTGCATATACCTAATTATACCTAAATATAATCCACGGCACCTAAAACTTCTAGAAGAAAACATGGGCAAAACATTATCTGACATAAATCGCAGCAGTATTTTTTAGATCAGTCTCCCAAGGCAAAAGAAATAAAAGGAAAAATTAACAAGTGGGACATAATCAAACTAAAAGGCTTTTGCAAAGCAAAGGAAACCATAAAGAAAACAAAAAGACAACCCACAGGATAGGAGAAAATATTTGCAAACAATGCAACCTGCAAGGGATAATTTCCTAAATACACAAAACAGCTCATCCACCTCAATATCAAAAGACCAAACGCCCCAATCAAAAAATGGGCAGAAGACCTAAATAGACATTTTCCCAAAGATGACAAGCTACCCTTTTATACATCTCTAGCATGGCTTTTATGGCCTCTGTGAATTTAACCAATTGATCTTGATAATGGTTCAAGCAGCAGGCTTTCTTCTTGGGCTTCCCTTCTCCCCAGAAGCCCAAAGTCGTTGTCATCATCATCCTTAGCAGTTTTTTAAATGTAAAATATGTAATCCCTAAGGACTCAGATCTGAACTTTATTTTCTCCTCTCTCTGGCAAGTTTGTGAGGGAAATGTCAAGGTTTTGATTACCTCCTTGGATAGAAAAAATGAATTCTAAACAGACAATGGAAAGCTGTCTGTCAGATTTTTTTTAGGAAAAAGATGATGGGAAATCGTATGTTAGCAATACTAGCTTTCTCCTTCATCACAAGAACATTCATGTCCAGTTTCCTGATTCCCAGCGTTGGTCATTTCTTCTTGAGATCATGCAGGAAATTCTGTATCTGTCCTGCTTGATGACTGAATCTGCCTTTTTGTTTTTCTTGCAGGGGGCAGCCTTGAAGTACCTTCCTAGCATCATTAATGATGTCAAACTTGTGTTTGATCCTATTGAACTCAGGTAAATAGCCAAAAACTATTGTTTCTTTAAAAAAATCTATTTATTTGGCTGTCTTGGGTCTTAGTGGCGGCACTCAGGCCTCTATGGTTGTGTCATGGAAATCGTATGTTAGCAATACTAGCTTTCTCCTTCATCACAAGAACATTCATGTCCAGTTTCCTGATTTCCCAGCGTTGGTCATTTCTTCTTGAGATCATGCAGGAAATTCTGTATCTGTCCTGCTTGATGGCTGAATCTGCCTTTTTGTTTTTCTTGCAGGGGGCAGCCTTGAAGTACCTTCCTAGCATCATTAATGATGTCAAACTTGTGTTTGACCCTATTGAACTCAGGTAAATAGCCAAAAACTATTGTTTCTTTAAAAAAATCTATTTATTTGGCTGTCTTGGGTCTTAGTGGCGGCACTCAGGCCTCTATGGTTGTGTCACATGGGCTGCAGAAAGCTCGGTCTTAGTTGCTCCACAGCATGTGGGATCCCAGTTCCCCAGCCAGGGATTGAACCAGCATCCCCTGCATTGCAAGGCAGATTCTTAACCACTGGACCACCAGGGAAGTTCCTGTTATTTCTTAACAGGAGATGGAACTCCCCTGCTTGGCTTTAGCTTGGACTACTACGCATGCTGTGATTCTTCTAACATGTATGGACACATATGGACTGAACACCTTTCTGTGCTCAGTTCTAGGGAAGATTAAAGGCCCCTGAGAGAGGTTTGCACTTTGTCCAAAGAAACAAAATGCACAGATATAAAATTAACTATAGGAAAAAAATGCATAATAGTATGCTTCCAGCCATATACCTAAGTATACCAGGAATGCCAGGTCAGAGGATGATTGACACTGAGGTGGAATTAGCCAGAAAAGGCTTTTGCAGAAATTGAGTATAAAGACAAGTTTGCAAAGCAGTGATGGACCTGACTGGCAGGTTTGGCAAACTCAGCTCCCCAGCTGAGCTCTAGAGTGAACGCAGAATATAGCCTCTCCTTGGCTTCTTAGAGACAGACTCTCCAGTCATTGAGGAGAGAATTCCAGGTCAACCTCTCCACGCCCAAATAATCTCCTACAAGAGAGGAAGAGCTTATTCCCTTCAACAAGGCAGGATAAAACCACTAACTACCTGGGTTTCTCTTCTAGTGTGCTCTTCTGCAAATTCATCCAGAGCATCCCTGACAACCACTTAGTTCGCCAGAAACTGAACTGCATGACCAAGATAGTAGAGAGCAATCTTTTCCAGCAGTCGGGTGAGTCTCCAGCAAAAATGGCCGCTTATGGAAATTGTCTTCCTTAGCCAATGCTGCCTTTAAAAAAAAAAATATATATATATATATATATAAAATATGTCCTTGGTGAAACTTAAGCACTTCCTGGAAACTGGTTTTAAGGAGAAGGTGAAGTCAGTTCAGCATTTTACCTAGCTCCATGAAAGAGCAAAATCATGTGTTCTTTAATGTTTAATTCTATAGTGAATGTTGCATTAATTAGTTGCGTTAATTAGCAAACTTTGTCCTCAAAGTACAAACCCCAGAAAGCAATAGGCAAGCAGGAAAGATGGTCCTTTAATACAAATTCATCTCCTTTGAGCTAGAAATGGAGTATAATATCAGTAACCAGGGACCAGGGCAGGCAGTGATACCATGATGTCATGGCATGGGGCAGTGATGCTGTGGGGCGGTGGTACCCTATGGCAGGGATGCCCCAGGGCAGTGATGGACTTCTTGCTGCTTGTACTTGCTCAGCAGAGCAGGTTATGCACATTTCTCCTCCACTCCATGCCCAGTCATGTCGCATCAGTGGCAAAAAATTAACCATGGCAGGAGTAGTGGCAGTCACTATAAATCAGAGAGGTTCGGGGGGAGCTGTGGGTGAGCCAGATTACTGTCTTACTGCTAGGAGTGGAGGAGGGCACCGAGGGAAGAAAACTCTTAACACTCATAAAAGACTCTTCATTTTGTAACTAGTCAAGCAAGGAGCCATCAAGTGTAAATCACTGTGTTCCTGCCCCAAAGCTGACATGGGAAGGAGGTCCCATACCTGGTGCTTTCCCAGTAAACCCAAGACTCGTGAGGGTGGGCCAGCTGTGGGAGCTGTTTTTGAAGCTACCATCAGGGAGTCGCAATGGTAATTCATGCTGCGTGTATTGGCTGGAGGGTCCGAGGACCACCAGGGTACCTCAGAAGCAGGAAGAGTTGAGTAAGTTGGTGAGAGACCCTCTTCACTTTGCCCCAGGCTGGTTATGTAACTTCATATAAACAAAGGACCATCTCATAAGTCTCAGTTTCTGTTTCTGTGGAAGGATGGACTTGTACTAGATCAAATCAGCAGTGTTTTTTGGCTCTGATATTTTCTAAACCTCTGAATTGTGCTCAGACATTTTAGCTGTTTCAAGGACATAGTCAGGGGGAGTGCAGAAAGCTATTGAGTGCTCTTAAGTAGAAAACCTAGTATTAGTCAACCTCTTATTATGCGGTGATAACTTCTGCCTCTAAGGATGTGGAAAGCATAAATGAGAGCATGAAGATGAGGCATTTGAGCTGAAGAGCAGGGATGCACTTCATAATCCAACAGAGGACGTAGTATCACTGTTCACAGTCGTTTCTGTTCATGCCCAGAGTATCTGGACTCATCAGAATAATATTTCATCATCGTAAAGTTCCCAGAAAGAAGACATAGTGGAAAGAAAGCACCTTCCTGTATGAAGTCCAAGTATCTGCAAAAGCATGAAAAGAATATCTGTGAAACTCACTGAAATGTGCTGTTGAAGCTTAGTGTGCATAGGAATTTTTGAGTATATTTCACCCATTCAGTAGAACATGTCAAAAAATTAAAAGCATGTAACTTGCTTAGTTTATTAATTTCCTATAACTTAGCTTACAAATATCACATTGGCTTTTTTTTTTTTTTTTGCTGCACTACATGGCTTGTGGGACCTTAGTTTCCTGACCAGGGATCAAACCTGTGTACCCTGCAGTGGAAGTGCTGAGTCCTAACCACTGGAATGCCAGTGAATCCCTAAGTTGACCTTTTTAAATGTTATTTTATTAAAAAAAATTTTTAAGTCTTCTATTGAACTTGTTATAATAGGGCTTCTGAGGTTGTTGGGTTTTTTGTTTTTTTTTTTTTTGGCCTTAAGGCATGTGGGATCTTAACTCCCTGATAGGAATTAAATCAACACCCCTCTGCACTGGAAGGCAGCGTCTTCATCACTGCACCTCCAGGGAAGTCCTAGTCTTTTTTTAAGAAAAAAAAAAAAAATTATATGCCTTTAAAAAAAAATGCTCTGTGTTACTCGCTCAGTTGTACCCAGCTCTTTGTGACCCCATGGACTGCAGCCCGCCAGACTCCTCTGTCCATGGGATTCTCCAGGCAAGAATACTGGAGTGGGTTGCCATTCCTCCTTCTCAAGGGATCTTCCCAACCCAGGGATTGAACCCTGGTCTCCTGTGTTGCAGGCACATTATTTACCATCTGAGGCAAAGGAAGCTCCACCCCGACCCCCCCCCCCCCCCCC